>CM044395.1:61340000-61937500 GCA_024322285.1 Musa beccarii | reverse complement strand
CTCCTCCCGATCTCGATCGCCCGTGGCTTCCAGTCCGATGGGTTGCTGCAGGACGACGAGGAGTTCGGGCTCGAGGGAGGGCCGCCGACCCCGAGCCCCCGACGAACCCCGACCGATCGCCGATCCGCCGGAGACCCGATCTTGACCCGCCATCCGGCTCTGCGGACTCGAAGTCGGTACAATTTTCCCTGGAGCACAACCTTGGAGCTTCTGAATTCTCGCCTGCAGGAACTTTCACGGCCCGCCTCAAATCTTGGAGCCATGGAAGACAGGTCGGTGGTTCTTGACCTCTCCCCTTCTCCCCCTCTCCCACTCCCCTTTTTTCCGTCTCTCGCTGGGATCTGTTTCTAGCCTTTGTGCTTGGGTGGCAATGTTATTCTTGTCCAGATGATTTCTTGTCGCGATGATTAGAGTGCTTATGATCTCTGGGTTGATTGAATTATCGATGGATTCAGTAAACATAGATAGATGCGTTGAATTGACCCTTGTTTTCTAAAAGATCCATCAGCTGATGCTGGACTTAATGACAGACTCTAACAAAGCTTCGGTTCGCGAGGAATGCGCTTACGGCAGAAGAAAAGCGAGCTTTTTTGAAGTAAATATTTTGTAACCTATTCCTTTGTGTTCTATGAGTAGGCATATGTGCTTTAGAATAGGCATATATATATATATATATATATATATATATATATATATATATATATATATATATGTGTGTGTGTGTGTGTATGTGCGTGTATGTGTATGTGTATGTGTATGTGTATGTGTATACATATATATATACACACATATACATATACATATATATACATATATACACATATATACACATATATACTTATATATATATATATACACATATATATACATATATATATATATATAGGAGTCGTTAAAGATGGAACCGTTTTGGGCTTGCTAACTCTCGTGTGCCATGCGGTTGCTAACAAAAGCACACGAGAGTTAGCTATACCTAAGCAAAAGCCCGCCTCTTCTCTTTCGTTCTAGAGCTCTTGGTCCTCGTCTCCTGCGCATTTCGGAGTCCGGAGAATCCTGAGATCCCAACCCTCATTCATCGAATTGTTCCGGCTCAATAACAGGTACGAGGAACTTCTAATTCCTAGAATTACATGCACTGAATTTCTTGAATTGGTGTAATGGAAGCTCCTCTGAGAACATGCTAACTCTTTGTTAACTCTGTTTTAAACTCTATTCTCCTTCACTCTTATTTGGTTCCCTGAGACCACTATCAATAAGATCTCCCTACTACTGATAGAATACGGGCTTTGGGTTTTGGAACGCTCTTTAACTGCTTTTTTTCAAGACTGCTACTCTTCAATAGTGCGGAATGCTATTCAGGCTAAGTTGGGATCTGTTTAATTGGCTTGATGAGAAGACCCCTATCTTATATATATATATACCTGATTCATATCAATGGTCTGAAGTGCTTCCCCTTGGTGAAAATTATTGCATGATTCTGGTTTTCTGGTTTCCCTTCACCAATATCTGTTGGTTTCCCAGGTAGTTTGATGCGATAAATTTCCTAAGAAATGAAGATATATTGCAATAAACACGATAGTGCTCCGTTCAGAACGACCAAATCCCACGAGAAGATGATACGGTGTTGGGCAGATGCCCAATTCAATCGAGAGTGGGTTTTAACAGCTCACAGACCATCTTTTATTAACCAAAAACCTAAGTTTGATTAAGGGACTATGGTGACTGTCAAAATAAGGAGAAAAACTACGGTAAAAGGATAAAAATTTCTAACTTGTCCACATGATTAAGAAAATCAATTTTAATCATTTCCTTAACCATACTACACAAACTAGAAAGTTAATAGTTTAAATAAAGTAATACATTATTTATGGTAATTTGATTTATGTTAAGGGAGAAAAATAGTTGATGATTACAATTTTGATATCTTCTTGTGATATGATTATTCATCATAATTTTGGTTTGATATAATAGTGTATAACTATTTCTTATTCTATAAATTCCATACAATTTATTGTATTTTTTTTATATATCTATATGTTTTTATTTGTATCGTTCTATTTTGTTTCATCCATTTGCTATATTTATCTGTACATATGCTGTTCTATGTTTATTGCAAAAGTCACCATACTGATTGCTATATGTGAGAATGGAATGGAACATATTATGATAGAGAACTACAGCCATACTAATTGAACCCATGCGAACAGCATGGACATATTCCTAAACTTTTTAAACTATGCTAGCTGGCACAAAGTTGTGCTAATTGACATCACAAATTTCCTTGTCATGCTGGAGAGCTAACTACACCCTTGTATCACGAAACAGCATTCCTCAGATTATTATAATCTTTTTATTATTAATTATTTACTGCTCAGTACATATTACATTTATGTTTTTCATTGGATAAATCTAAAATGTGATGCACCCATTTCTATTTAGGCTACAGAACAACAAAATTTAAAGATTTATAAAAATTAACATAAAACTATACATGTAAAAATTTTAAAAAAAAGAAAAGAATAAAAATTTCATAATTAATTTGTTTGAACATATTAATTAAAATACATTTAAAAGGAATGTGATAGATTAATTGTTTAAAATAATTCATTGAAGCATGATAATGAATTTTGTTATATTCGGACATGGAGAATTGAACCCGCTGACCCCTAATGATTTGGCAAGGCTCTATTATAAAAGGCATTGGGATGTTTCAGTTTGTTCCATTAGTTATTAATGCCTATGTCCAATGGTTTGTCAATTTCCTTATGTGAGCCTGGACAATGTTAATTGACCTATGAGCAGATTGGTGTGTACTATATTCAAAAGATCAATTGCACTGGGTTGCTTGTTAGACAAAGAGGCAAGTCCTCATAATCAATATGCTTCACCGAGGGTTACTAGTTTCACTAATCATGAAAACTTCTTGGCCTATTTGTTTTATGTATCAACATTGTGGATACTAGGTTTCATGGTGCACGCGTTATTTGCTTATGCTATCTACCAACAGATTGTTTGTTAGACAAAGAGGCATGCGGTTGAACTGACTTGGAGCAAGGCATGCGGTTTTCATATGGAGACCCGATCTTGACCCGCCAACATTTACATTGTATTTCCACCAACTGACTTGGAGAATGAAATTTCAGCTATGAAATTTGTATTTCCACCAACATTTACATTGTAGGTGCACTTTACAAAAAAAAAAAAAAAAAAAAAAATGAGATGCCCAATTCATATGGCCTGGCATCTAAAGTCTTTGTAAAAGAGAAGAAAAACCTCGTGTTAGTAGTCCACCATTGTTCAACGTATGTGCTGGAGCAGGCAGTCATCAAATTTCCAGAATAGGAAAATCCAGTTTATTTGTGGCCAAATTTACTGCTAGGGTTGGTGTGTCCAAATGAATAATCTGTTGTGTCTGAATATGATGAAATTCCAAATTATTTATGTTCTTTATGGTAGTTTGTATTGCAGAACCAACTTTTATTAAGGCGCTGTAGTAGCTTGTAGAACCAACTTTTGTTCTTCCAGCGCTGCATTGCCCGGGAGAGTTTGGATGAACACTTTTGTTATTCACACGGTAACTGCTCTGATGCCCACTCTTTGTT
Source organism: Musa beccarii (assembly GCA_024322285.1). Classification (NCBI taxonomy): domain Eukaryota; kingdom Viridiplantae; phylum Streptophyta; class Magnoliopsida; order Zingiberales; family Musaceae; genus Musa; species Musa beccarii. The sequence goes on along the minus strand of CM044395.1, from coordinate 61,933,898 downwards.
TTGACATATATTATAAATGCTCAGTTCACTGTGGAACTAAAGTTTTGAGTTGTTTGTTTTCAGTTACGTAGTTTTCCTGGTTTTGGTGTCTTATATATTCTTAAAACTTTTTATTAGTGGAATTAATCATGTTAAATACCAACCTGTAGGACTCCAATGGGGCAAGATTTACTATGGAACCTATGCTTTAGAAAATTTTATGGCAAATAAAAAAAAACCTGAATTTTATGGATATCTCTATAATGTTGCTGGAGATGTTCATAAGCTACGAAGTGGATATCAGATTCAGATCTGATTAGTCTTACTTCTATTGAATATAAAAGAATTCTCTTTTGGTGTATTGTTTCATTTTGTTTCTTTATAGTATTGCCATCTGCACTAGCATTCACTTTTTTTTCTGGGGGCGGGGGGGGGGCGGGGGAGGGATGGGATTGGGGGGTGCAATTCTGTGCCTTGTCTTCTTACTTTTGTAATTGAAACACTCCCAATTGTAGCTGTCTCGCTTGTGAACCCTCTATCCACTTGTTGTGAAAGAGAGCTGCTTCGGAATCCGAGGGCACCGACCATGTAATGTTAGCCTCTCGACTGCTTTCATGTGGCGGTGGACGGTGCTAGAGAAAGTAATCGCCTGCCATGATTCGATACTGTTACAAGTACTAGCTGGACACTGTTAACGATCCGAGGCAGAGGACAAAACCCTCAGAAATCCCACACAGTTATGTTATGATCAAGTGGACTCGGTGTTTTTGATAACAAGATTCAATTCGTAGTCATCAAGCAGAAGCATTCTACAACGCTCCCTCCCTTCTGCAACATGTGAGCCACCAAGCAGAAGCATTCTACAACGCTCCCTCCCTTCTGCAACATGTGAGCCACTTCCGGAGATCGGCAGTGATGCGGCTGCAGGACCCCAAGGATCGATCTCACCTCTCGTGTGTGTGTGGTGGCAGGGAAGCTCCTCCGAGAACATGCGTGCATGGCACATGCCAGGATCTAGCATTTGGAGTGCCGAGATCGCTGGGAGCCGCCATGGACTCTCTGGATGGAAAACGATACGACGTGGGACTGAATCCACGTATGACATCTGGCCCAATTCTGCTCTGCTCGGCAGCATTGTCGTGGCTCAGCCCATGGACCATGTTCGGCTAGAAATTAAGTAGGCTGGTCGATGGACCATGCTTGCATCTCTCGTGGAGCTGCAGTAGGGGGAGGCAGCTCGAAGAGAGTGTGTTCATAAACAAGGCCAAGAAATCTTCGACGTATCCCTCCAAACACCATCTACAAGTTGTCTTTGCGTGTACGATCGCATACAGGACGACGGATTCCCAGTTTCCCTCCGTTTGTTTGTAGCCTGTACTGATCATTAGGTTGGCATCGGACAGAGATAGCATGTGTCGTTCCCTTTTGTGCCGAAAGATCAGCTCCAGACGATTGAAAACAACAACAACATGTGCAGTAACAGCCTTGCAACATTGGCCAATTACCTTTAAGTGGAGCGACCAAATACTGCATCATGTGAGTGCTGCAGAACCAGATCAGGTAAGCGAATCTACATTTGCTTTACTACCCATTAAACAAAGGCTGCAAAGCTGGCGACGATCATATCATCTTGATTGCTGCACTATCGGATCGGTTGGGAGACAGCGTCAGGTGGTGCGGGCAACGACAACACTCCCCTTGCTGCTAACAGGGAGACTGATGTCACCCGGCGGAGTATGAAACTCTTCTCCTATTCCAGTGTCGTAAGGCGGGTGGAGGAACCTGGGTTGGCGGTTCCCAACCCCAGCCTCGTGCCGAGAGGTGCCGCTTACTTTCTCTGCTTAGTTACCGATGATTCTGGCTTTCATCCTGTGTGCTCTTGCTTCGGCAGGCATGGATCTTCAGGGGCTAATGTAGCATCGTCTTTCTGTTGCTCTTTCTGGGCCCGGTGAGGGTCGGTCGGCTGGTGAGCGACCACCACTACCACGGGGTCCGCCCCGTGATTCTCCTATCCAAGCCTCCGGGAAATCTTAGGGTTGGCTCTCGAATCTTCCAGAGCGCTATCTTGGGGACCCAGGTCTCCTCTGAGGCCTACCATGGCCCCGGAGTCTTTTGTGGGGCTCGCCCTGGAGCCTTCGTTCAGACCATCCGCGGGAGGGTCAGGCGTATCTCCTTGTGAGTCGTCTATTCGAGGGGTGCCTTTTCCCAGGTGATTCCGAGGCTGGGGCCCAAGATTCATTACGTGCCCTTCTATTGGCCTCCTCTCAGTGCCCAAAGATCAGTGCCCAAAGATCATAGCTTTGACAGTAATGTACAGGCTCTCTCGAGCATTTTCAGAATAGACATGAGCGGTCCTTCGACAAGTAACCCAAAAAAAAAAAAAAAAAAAAAAAAAAAAAAAGAAGAAGAAGAAAAGAAGGACAAGCCTCAAACTCATCATGCGGGCCTAGATTATTAACAAGAGATGAACATGCTGAATCTCTCGAATTTTGCTAATGAACTTAATAATAAAAATGGATAAAAGCTCGTCTTTCATTTGCCTTAGCCCCAATAAGACAACAATCAAGAGCTTTGATCACACGTTGATAAGATATGAAAAGAAAAAAAATTATAAGAGGTTTCAGACGATGGTACCATTCTAGAGCTGACCCCCTTAGCGTTATCGAAAATGTTCAACACATCAAAACATCCAAAGTATCAAACATAGACATTTGGGCTCAGAATGGGATAGTGTGCTCCGCGGGGTTAGAGCTATCAACAAAGGTTTGTAGGAGGGGGGGGGGGGGTGATGGGGGGTCCAACAAGATTGGTCAGCACCAGAGGCATCCTAGCTCGACTCCTCCGATGCTTATGTCAAAAAGATAAAGAAATATTTATAATATAGGTGAGAGACTAAAGAATTCCTGCTCGCTTATCCCAGCTTGGCCCGAGGCTTAGCTTTTATATTTGGGCGCTAGGTGGAGTAGAGGGGTCTCCATTAAGGCTCCCTTCAACTTATGTGACGGAGGCATTTAATGCGGACGACTTGCCGACGTGTACCCCCAAGGATGTCGCTTGGAGACTATCGAGGTGACATCTCTGGTTTGTCTTTCTTACTTCTTTAGGTCAAGCAAGGAGTGGTCCCTTCGTCGTTCGTCAAAAAGAAAAGACTGGTGAAACCAAGCATGCCCTCGATCGTTAATATGGAGTCAGGGTCATTTTCTCAACTACTGGATCGATGAGGAGTAGGAGCTGATGATGATGAATGTTAGATTTTTTTTTTATGAAGCTGCACATATTTCTAAATCATCGTTCCCTAAACATGGAAAAAGATGGAACGTCCATATCATATTCGGTGGAAGGAACTCTATTTTTATAAAGGGACAACTCCTCCTACCAAAAATACGCCACACCACCACTTGTAATCTTAATTATATTATCCGTTTCCATAACTGATGAGATTAGGAAGATAATTTTCTTCCTTAAGCATTTTGATCCACACAAGAAAAAGTAGTTATCCTTTTGTCATCTGCCTATATAAACTCCTTTGCATCCTCCTATTGGTCATATTCTTTATCGGCGTTTTCTTTTTTCACTTGGTTTTCTCGTTTTCAGGATGGGATCTTCAGGTATATGGCTGGCTGTGGGTTTTGCTGTTTGTTGGTGCTTTTGTTCCATGGAGGCATCTCATGTGGTGTATGAAGACCTGCAATCCATATCACCTACCTCGGTCAACGATGAACTGAAGCCCGTATACCACTTCCGTCCCCCTAGACATTGGATCAACGGTAGTTTCTTAACTCTTCACGTCGTTATGTCGCTCTCGGATGAAACAAACCGTCCTTCGTGTTTAGTCCGTAAAACAGAAAATATTTCAGCATTATTGTTTTGCATCGTTTACTCACCACGTTCCTTTTCCTATCCGAACGTCACTATCGACACCTTCACCGGCCGTGGCAAGCAGATCCAAATGGTAAGTTCCTATAACCCCATCCGTGTTCGACGTGTAAAATATAACTCCTCCTCCTCCGTCTCCTCCCCGTGATGAAGGCTCAAACCAACGCTACTACACGATTGTTTCAGGACCTCTGTACTACAAGGGCATCTACCACCTGTTCTACCAGTACAACCCCTACGGCTCGGTGTGGGGCAACATCGTGTGGGCCCACTCGGTCTCGGCCGACATGATCAACTGGAAGGCGCTCGACCCAGCGATCTACCCGTCCCAGCCATTCGACATCTACGGGTGCTGGTCCGGCTCCGCAACCATCCTCCCCGGCGACAAGCCCGTGATACTGTACACAGGCATCGACCCTCAGAAACGACAGATCCAAAACATCGCCTTCCCCAGCAACTTATCCGATCCCTACCTGCGCGAATGGACTAAGCCGGACCACAACCCCGTGATCGACCCGTCGGATTCCGCCGTCAACGCGAGCGCGTTCCGTGATCCGACCACGGCGTGGTATACGCCCCACAACCAGCGCTGGTCTCTGGTGATAGGCACCAGGAGAGGGACCAGGGGCGTGGCCGTCTTGTACAAGAGCAAGGATTTCATCAAGTGGACCAAGGCGCAGCACCCGCTGCACTCGGCCAAGGGCACCGGGATGTGGGAGTGCCCGGACGTGTACCCGGTGGCCTTGGAGGGGAACCAAGGGTTGGACACCGGCGTAGTGGGTGCTGGGGTCAAGCACGTCTTTAAGGTTAGCCTGGACGAGACACGATTCGAGTACTACACGTTGGGCACGTACTACCCTAAGGCGGATAAGTACATACCAGATGCTAACTCCACGGACAATCGTAATGGGCTGAGGTATGACTATGGCAACTTTTATGCGTCCAAGTCGTTCTACGATCCTGCGAAGAAACGGAGGATTCTGTGGGGGTGGGCCAATGAATCGGACAGTGCTCATGCCGACAACAGGACAAGGGTTGGGCGGGAGTCCAGGTGAGTCTTTTAACATTCGAGTTCAGGTGGTTCGTGCTTACTCGTCCTACAATGACCACTTTTGCACGTAGGCGATTCCAAGAGCGGTGTGGCTTGATAGCAACGGTAGGCAACTCGTTCAATGGCCGATCGAGGAGTTGGAAACGCTCAGACACAAGCGCAGGTCCGTCAAGAACAGAAACATCCCGAGTGGTGGTTCCTTCGAAGTCAAGAACATACTAACAGCGCAGGCAAGTTCGTGACTTGAGATTATAATCTCAATATACTTGCTTATTAGATTCGAAGATTTTAAATCTTAATTTCTTGACGTGCGACCACAGGCTGATGTGGAGGTAACATTCGACGTTGGAAGCCTAGAAAACGCCGAGGCATTCGATCCACTTTATGCCACTGATGCTCAAGCACTATGTGCCAAAATGACGGCAAAAACAAAGGGTGGGGTTGGGCCATTTGGACTCCTGGTTTTGGCTTCAGCCGACCAAGAAGAGGCTACTGCCGTCTTCTTCAGGATCTTCAAAGCTCAAGACAAGCACGTGGTCCTCATGTGCCATGATCCTACTAGGTTTGTTTCATTTATGGCGATAATTTTCCAATCTGTACGCCGATAGAAAAAGATTTTATACTAAACTCATCAATGTGGTTGCATAAACTTATGAAGTCGAATCATATACTACTAGTAGATCTTTGGCTGGCGACTTCAGGACTGACACTGAATACATTTGTATGAGCAGGTCATCCACGAGGAAATGATATACAAACCAACTTTTGCCGGCTTTGTCGACGTCGATATTGAAAAAACAAAGAAGATATCTCTTAGAAGCTTGGTATGTTTGAATTTAGGCATCACATTTTCTGTTTGTTTTTATAGGTTTATTCATCTCGCTCTGGCTTCTTTGTTTTGTTAAAGATTGATCACTCGGTGGTGGAGAGCTTTGGGGCCGGAGGCAAGACTTGCATCACATCGAGAGTTTATCCCAGCGTAGCAATCGGGCGAAAAGCTCATATGTTCGTGTTCAACAATGGTGCCGAAGACGTGAAGGTTTCAGAACTAAATGCATGGGAGATGAAAGCACCAGAAATGAATGACGACATTATCTTTTGAAACGAAAACTTTCTCTTATAATCAATTTGGCTCTCTTTCAAATAACTTTTGTGAAGTAGTAGTCTAGCATGGAGGATAATATGTAACTTGTATGCTAAACGAGACTCTTTTAACTATTGGAGTATTTTGATTTGTATGTATCCTGCTAAACATTACTTTGTTCCTAAATATTACCCGCAAATTATGTTCCTCTTATCTTCATCTTAGTTTCATCGTTTTCCTATGCACATTTCTATGCGTCATCAATTTCTGGATCTTGACTCGAACCATCCAAGGTTGTTCTAAGTAAGCTAATACCATCAAATTCAAGTAAAGAATGTGCAATCAAGATCCAGATTCGTTCTCTCTACAACTTGAAACACATCTTGATCCCTTTTGAAAAGATTGACCTAAGACACGAGTGTCTCCTTGCCATTCTTGATTGCTAGCAAGCATCCAGTGCGTTCGTGTGGAAGATGGTGATGAGCTAGCTATATGTCAAGATGCGATGTGAAGCACAACAAATCCGATCAAAAACAGAGCAACCCACAGAGTAAATCAATAATCCAATCCAAAACAGAGAGCGACCAACAAAGTAAATCAATTTTTTAATCCGATCATAAGCAGAGCGACCAACAAAGCAAATCAAGAATCCGATGCAAGACAGAGATCGACCAACAAAGTAAATCAATTTTTAATCCGATCATAGGCAGAGAGCGACCAACAAAGTAAATCAAGAATCCAATTGAAGACAGAGCAACCCACGAAGTAAATTGCCACGGTGAGATCGCTGGGTTACCTGCTCATTTCATGAAAGGCAAAACTAATTCGCAGAAGAAGATAATAAGATTGCATTGCGTACCGGAATGGGATGGCAGAGGGTGGTGTTGAGGAGTTCCCCGTCGGCCTATGGAAGTTTCCCGCCAAGAACATATAAATCAAGACTACAAATTGAAGTGGAAGAGAGAGAGAGAGAGAGAGAGAGAGAGAGAGAGAGAGAGAGAGAGAGAGAGAGAGAGAGAATGAATTGAGAGGGGGAAGATCCTGTGGGGAGAAGTATGGAATGGATTGAGAGGGGGAAGAGGCAGAACGACAAGAAGAGGAAGTATCCGTCTCTTTCGCTCTATATATATATATATATATATATATATATATATATATATATATATATATATATATATATATATATATATATATATATATATATATATATATATATATATATATATATATATATATATATATATATATCCAAAGTATGGCCATGAGCCTTGGTGCGTTAATGAAATGATATCAAAGCCTCGCTTAGCTCGGCCCGGCCCGATAACCATTCCTGGGTCTCGTGTCGTCAACAACCTCAAATTGTTATCTTGATCCAAAGCAATACCAATTACGTGTAAGCTTTAGGAGCAAGAATTAATTCTAGAGATCTCGTACCATATGCATACCTTCTGGATGACTTGGAATAATTCTTCAACACGTTTGCAACAAGTATATGTTTTGACTTCAATCAGCTGATCCAAAGCAGATGTTGCAACTCAACAGGAGACATTTGAGCTGGTATGTCAACTACAGCTTGTCACGCAGTAAAAAACTTCCACTATAAGCAAGTTAATTTGGTTTGACATGACTAATTAAAATCGGTATCAAAGTCAGATACCAACTTAAATCTCTACCTTATTCCTATTGACAGGCAACATGCGTTTCACTCCACTTATCTTTCTCTGCGCATAGAACTCTCAAGCGCTTAGGGGAGTCGATCCATGAAGTTGGTAGTTTCGATCAATTTCCTATATGTCTCAACGAGGTTGGTGTTCGTCAAATCCACTTAAAACTCAACCACCTGCTCCTTGAATCTACCGAGATCAAGCGTGTGGGCCTCGGTTGCTTTGCTTCTCTCGTTTCCGATACTCCATTTAAAGCAATTGGGCACAAATAATCTTTGTTTTTGTTCTTGTGGTCTTTCGCGTTTGGGGTTTTCCTCTGTTGTTGGTGTGGGTCAGATCACCAGATTTGTATATCGTTATCATGACTCTTCACTCTCGTCCCCGCTGCTAAAACAGAGACGGCCGCAGAGAGAGGCTCTTCTTCATCCGAGACCAAGGCAAGGCAGAGATTACCGCCTCGAAGAGGGCAAATAAAGCGTCGGATTATTGCTTGGCTCCTTCACGGTATCATCTGCATCGCTAAACGTACGGCCCCCTGTGCCTTGTCCCATGGAGAGGCTTCCGTGAGCTCCGCTTTCTAGCTCTGTTTGCTCTGGCCGCAACGCAACTTCCATCGTTCACCACTCTCTTTTAGTGTCTCTAGCTATATTACGATGTTTTCTCTGGTACAATTTGGTAATACTTTGTTCCGATCGTAATGGAAGTGCTTTTTTGCTTTGAGTGTTCGGCTCCATCTTGCCTCCTCCAATAATGGAAGCACACGAAGAAGTCATGTTCACCTGTAATGTCAATCTCGTGACAGAAAAGATATCAATTAGCAGGGCATTTCCAAGTCATGATGGCGCGTTAGGATGACGAAGATGTCAATTAACATGGAGATGGAAGAAAAATTCTCTGCAATAAACTCGTGGAAGTCAACCAAAAGCATACTTGCGATGTCAAAAGCACGTCTCTGGTGACTGTCGTTGTTTGTTGGCTTGACTAACTCCCGGGACAGAAGTCGACCCATACGCACCTGTGATTCACCGTTTGACCATGGCATGGAGGAGTCGTCGCGAGATGCCCATCTATTATTGATTTCTTTCAACCCTTCAGCTCAGCTACACGTAGTTTGGCTTTTCCACGCTTCAACAAACGCCATGTTGATGCGTATCATCCTGGCATCAACCAGAAAGACAACACAAACATCAAATGCTGCTAATGCAGGCTTGTTAAAGAGGAATTGCTGCTCTTTCAACAGAGGGAATGCATCATGTATGTTCGTAGGAGCTATTCATACGCCCACATAATTTGGCATGCACCGTAATGAATTAAAGTCATGTGACCCGACAATCCTCGTGTCATATATGTATCATCATAAAGCAATTGTTTCTCACGACAACGTAACTAATAGCAGTTCCTTTTGTCGAGCACATTCGGATCTATCCACGAGAGAAAACACAGCTCAAGCTTTTAAAACGTAGTCACTTGCGCTTCATGCATAAAACGCAAATGTGTTGACAAAAAATGTAGAAGTCGCAAGTGCAACGTGCTGTATGCCTTTAGTTAATTATTACATGTATTGCCTCAACCGAAGAAAATGAGAATAAATAGACGAGGAAAAACTCCAAGAGCATTATTCATATGATTGCAACTTAATATACTAGTGTAGGCAATCTGACAACTGACTCAAACTAGCAATCACTATGTATACCAGTTATCCCGGTGTGCTGACACACTTTTTAAAGATGATCACATACTGCCTTTGTAAAATCTGTAGTTGATGAATTCCCACCAAGATCAACTGTTCGATACTTTCCTTCTGAAATGGTATTAAGTATAGCATTGTGGATTTGGTCAGCTTTGTCAGTAAGCTTCAAGTGGCGTAACATCATAACGGAACTCAGCAGGAGAGCAGTTGGGTTTGCAAGATTCTGGATACACAAATTCCAAAACAGATCAAACAAAACAGGAAGGCATCATACTGCAAAACAGGGCATAAAAATAACCTAGGAGTTACCATGCAAAAATATACAAGCTAACACTAAACAAACCAAATCATATAAACTAATGAAAACAAATGCACACTATATGATCTGTTGTTCAGAATTCTGATTGATTCACTAGAGGACAGAAAGCATACAACTGAATATACAGAAAATCATTTACCTTTCCAGCTATATCAGGGGCTGACCCATGTACAGCTTCTGCTAAAGCGATGCCACCTTCACCAATGTTGCAACTAGAAATAAAACGGTCATAGAGTTAATTATTTTACCTTGTGAATTATAAATTGTTAACAGCAAATCACATTTACCTAGGAGTTAAGCCCAGCCCTCCAATCAGTCCTGCACAAAGGTCACTGATTATATCTCCATAGAGATTGGGCATCACCAGTACATCAAAGAGAGTAGGATTTTTCACAAGCTGCCGCATTGATGCAGGAAAATGCTCATCAATTACAATATGGCATTACACTAAAATTACACAAGTTTTTTACTCTAAATATTTATTTCATCTAACATGGATCACGAATGGATCTGAACCAATAGAATGTTGGCTAACATGTGATTCCCAGATAAGCACTAGCCAAACTCATCATTTTTTACTTCAGAACTCTTTACTCACAGAATTAGAGAGGATTGCACTAAGGTAAGTTTAGTCACTGATATGACTAAATTTCAGGTTTTGGCAAATACTATTGCTTTACTGAAAATTAGGCACTAAGATGTTTAAAAGGTCAGTAAACCAACTGGTCACAAGTCTCAAGTTACCTGTGAAATATGCTCGACTTTATGTTGCTCTCTGGCTGACATATTTGATGAAAAAATCTTGGAAGATGATGGTGATGATTTGATGATATGGTCATAAAAAATTTCAGTCAAAGATTTAAAGCCTAATCAAAACATACCATCATACAACAGTTGTCAATGATGACTTCCTCATAAGTTATCTCAGGGTACTTCTCTGCAACCTCACGACAACACTGCAGATATATCAACAACGAAACTTATAAATTGTAGCATATACATTAAGGACATTTAACCACTACATGTGTATTTATGTATAGATATACCTTGAGAAAAAGACCATCAGTCTTCCTCATGATGTTGGCCTTGTGTATGGCAGACACTCGCTGGCGGCCATTTGCTTTGGCATAATGGAAAGCATATTCTGCGACCCTTAAACTTGCTTGACGAGTAATGATCTTCAGACTTTCTACAACGCCTCTCACCACCTGGAGTAATGTGCAGAAAACTTCATCAGATAACCAATATATGCAAAACTCACCTCAAAAAAAGGCCAATGAATAACACACATTTACTAGAAATACCTGGTGTTCAAGGCCACTATACTCTCCTTCTGTATTTTCACGAATTGTCACAAGATTTACATCATCATATCGAGTTTTATAGCCAGGAAGGCTGTAGCAAGGTCTAACATTGGCATAGAGACCAAGTTCTTTCCTTAAGGTAAGGTTCAATGACCGATGACCCTTTCCAATGGGAGTAGCCATAGGACCTTTCAAGCCAACGCCGTTTCTTCGCACTGATTCCAGACTTTCCCATGTTACAAAGCTCTCTGTTCTAGGATCGACCTTGTCACCGACAAAATGTTCCTCCCATTCTATTGGAACTTGTGCTGCATTGAACACCTGCACTAACGAAATTTATTAATACGATGCTGAAAATGGTCATGAAATTTAAGCATCAAACTCATGCTTTCTTCCATTTATTGTCTTTTTCATTTTCCGCCCACATTCTCTTATTTGACATCAAGGCGTTGCAAATGAAATGCCCACAACAAAAGGGTTGAAACTAACATCACAATAATTCATGTTTTGATCCAAATCATATCAATTGCTTTTTTTTATCAAATTCATATCAATTGCCTGCCCAAAATGTAGACGATCTCATCCATCTAGATTTCATGACAGGAAGTACAAAAGTTGGGAACATTATTTAGCTTCACCATCTAATTGTACTATATATCAAAACAAACTCTCGATGGTAAAGAGACACAAACAAGCATTTATGTAGCATAGGGACATTTCAACATATTTCTGAAAAAACACACCTTGTGACGTAGAACAGAAACAAAATTAAAAAAATATTACTAGAAAGGATTCTAGAAAACTGACCTTAAAATGGAGGACTAGAGAAATTAACTCCTTATAGTAGAGAACTTTACAATACTTAAAGATATTGTTTCTTGATGATTCCATAGGCTTAAAGGAGGTCTTTATTTATACAAGTTTTATGTCTTGAAAATTAACTAACTAACAATGTGGGATAATTGAAAGAAAAATAAAAGTGATAAGTGGGCAACTTTAGGCTCTTTGAAAAGTCTTCTTCTGCTTGTTCCTCATTAATCCCCTCCACTTAAGAAAACTAGCCCTCGAGACGAATGGAAGACTGCATTCAAGACAAGAGAAGACTCATATGAATGGTTAGTTATGCAATTTGTTTTTTCCAATCATATCCATGATGATTGCTTATTCAAAGGTGACAAGCTGTGCATTCTGAGGACATCCTTATGAGAAAAAATATTAAAGATTTACTTAGAGGACCTACAGACAACAATAGCAAGCATCGAGGAGAGGTACTTTTAGCCACAATTAAAAAAGGATGTTGGTAATTTTGTAAGAAAATATTCGACTTATAAAACTGCAAAAGATTAGTTGCAAAACACTAGTTTATGTATGCCATTACTAGTTCTAGAAGATATTTGGGAGGATTTATCCATGGATTTGGTATTGGGATTGCCAAGAACTCAGAGGGGAGTTGATTCTGTGTTTGTGGTTGTGGATTGATTCTCCAAGATGGCCTATTTCAAACCATGTCGAAAGACTCCATATGTGATATAAATTGCCAGGCTATTCTTTCAAGAAATTGTACGCCTATATGGGGTATCAAAATTAATCACTTTTGATAGAGATTCTAAATTTCTATATCATTTTTAGTTGACCTTGTGAAAAAGGTTTGATGCAAGTTTGAAGTTTAGTAGCACAGCTGACCCACAAACTGATAGTCAGACGGAGGTAACTAATAGGACTTTGGTTTAATTTGTTGTATTTGTGGTGACAAACCAAAACAATGAGATTTCGCACTAGCATAAGCTGAATTTGCTTATAACAACGGATAGTTCTATCGAAGCGTCATCATTCTCTGTTGTTTACAAGAAATTGGCAAAGCATGCTCTGGATTTAGTTCGCCAACCTAAAACCCCTGGAATTAGTGTAGCAGCTAACAACATGGGTGAGCAAGTGTAATTAACCCAAGCTGAAGTGAAGAAGAGGTTGGAAGCTACTAATGAACTGATAAGCATAGGAGAGAGAAGGTGTTCAAGGAAGGAGATATGGTTATGGTGACTTGCAAAAGAGAGATTTCCTATAAGCACTTACAACAAATTGAAGCCGAAGAAGTATGGTCCCTAGAAAGCCTTTAAGAAAATCAATAACAATACCTATGTGACTGATTTACCAGATAATTGGGGGATCTCAAAGACCTTCATTGTTACAGATTTGTATGACTGCATTTTAAATGAGAATCCATTATAAAGCGATACTTGACCGTGATTTTGTTGATGGCTCTGCTATCTACGCATATCCTCCAGCTTTCATCTTTTTTAAGTGTCAACAAAGCCGGGACAGCACATGGGCTCATACTTTCTCGAATATGTCCGTTCCACATCAACTCTTCTACCTTCTCCCTCAGCATCTCATTATCTTTTGAGTTTATCTGGTAGTGAGGTAAATTTGGTAGACATGCTCTTCGAGCCAAATCAATTTAGTGCTGAATATCTCTCATGGGTGGAAGTCCATCTGGTAACTCTTCAGGGATGATCTCTTTGAATTCTTCCAATATTGATCTTAGTTCGTTTGGAATCTTTGCTATAGGTGGCTCTTCTCCCTTTACATCAAGAGTATAGCATACTCTTGTTTCTTTAGAACTAGCAATGAATTCTTGCACAAAGTTACAGATATATAAGAAGGACATCCCCTCCACTTCATAAGTGTTGGATTCATCTCCCTTTTTGTTAGTCAGTAGAATGTCAATCTTCTTCCTATTCCACTAGAATACACAGATATTCTTTCTTCCAAGTTAGGTTGCATTCACATCATACTGCCATCGCCTTTCAAGTTGCACATGGTGCACATCCATGTCAACTATCTCACATATAACTTCCTCCTTGTAGCTTTCCCCAGTTGAGAGAGAAACTCCACAAATCTTAGTTACAATGGTAGTTGGGCCTTCTTTAATACACCCTAGCTTGTATGGTGTTGGATGAGCTTCCGTTTGTAAATTTAAGTGCCTCACCAATGATTTGGATACAATATTGTCATAGCTTTCATTGTCTATGATCAATGCGTAGACTTTATTATTAACACTACATCGAGAATAGAAGATTTTCTTTCGCTAAGATGGATCTTCTTGCTTTGAGGTAATAATCTTTTTACCACACATACCACGTGTTCCTTTTTTTCCTCTGCTATTTCAGCATTGTCAATATCATCAATCGCATCATTTTGGACATCTTCTTCTTTAAAGTCAACTTTGTGATATGTAAGATTGACAGTCTTATGAGCACGACACTCGTTGGAACGATGACCAAGATCCCCACATTTCAAACACTTCCCAACTAGGGTCGAGCATATGAATTGTTTGTGGTAATCGGGATATGCTTAGCTTGCCTTATTGCTTTTCCAATATTTGTGCCTTGATTTATAGGTTATATTAACTCAATCACAACTTACTTTTCCTTGTTAAGAACAAGTCGTGTTGTCGAAATAGAGAATTGTCAAGTAGCAATTGGAGGTCGAGTCAACAACATTTCAACCTTTAATGTCATATTGTAAGCTTCATCTACTGTCCAAATCGAAGTTAAACACATTCCATGTTTAATTACAAATTTTAGTCCGTTGATGTACCTTGTTGTTTGTTGGTCTTGTGACTCCGATAAGTTACATCTGGTTGAAAGGCGTAAAAATTCATCAGTATACTCGGTTACAGATTAAGTGTCTTAGATGCAGTTTTGGTATTGTTGAAACAATAATTGTTCATGGTCTAAGGGTAGGAATCTTCCTTTGAGAAGTTGCTTCACCTTTCGCTATGTTTGTACTCGTGTCTTGCCTTGTCCTTTTTTGTTATTTTGTAATGTATCCCACCAAGCTGCTACACCTCCTTTCAACTTGTATGCAACAAGCATGACTTGTTTTTTATTAGGAACATCCATCACCTCGAAGAAATTCTTTACTTCATGACTCCAGTCAAGAAAAGCTTCAATGCTGAGGTGGCCATTAAACCGGGGAGGTTTGCTTTGTAGAGGTAATCCTCAAATAGCCTATTTTGTCTGGGTGATGCTTGATGCCTTCTATCTTTCACTATCATCTTTCGAGTCATCATCATATACTGTTGGTTGTTGTGGACGAATAGATCACGTCGGTTGAAGTGTTGAGATTGAGCTGCACATGCACCTCTTCTTTGGTTGGTTTTATGATAATCTAAAATTCCTTTTTCATTTGACTCATCTCATAAGCTGGTTGCCTATATTGGATTAGAGGCCCGTGTTGATGATTAGGATGGTCATTAGCATCAACTCTGACACAATTGATCCTACCATCATCACGAACTCTGTTGGTGCCAAAACCCAAGTTAGTGAGCATATCACAAATTTATGAGAGTTCCCGGGTCATCCTCGCTTCTTGTGCTTTTAACGTCGCCCATAGGGCTAGTACTCTCCAATCATTATTGTTGGGGTTGTTGCCATTACTTCTATCACGAAGGCCATCATCATCAAAATTGCCATTGTCATCGCGATAATGTTGTTGTCGTTGTTGCCATTATTGCCACTAGACCTCATCTTAATGGGCTATAGGGTTATACTTAACAAATTAAGTTTATGATAAATAAGATCCATTATAAGTGGTGAGTGTAGAGCATGTTGAATCTCGGATTCTGATGATGAAACTAATTGATTGTGTTTTGTGGTCTAATTGCGTTTTGAGTTACGCAGGTCTACTATCGATCAGGATTAGACAATTAACGCTGGAGGAATTGACGTTGCGCAGGGTGATCATGTCAGGATATTGGATGTCGAGCCGGAGGTTCGATCAACAATCGGCAGAAGGCTTCGTATGTCGGGCATCGAGCCAAGAAGAGCGTGTTGCGCCAAGGATATCGGGGTTGCGGAGGTCAACCGTTGATTGGACAATAAAACACAAGAGAGGACGATGTGCCGAAGAATCGGACGAAGCGCTGACCAATGACGTGTCGAGCAACTGAATGTCAATTCGTGTTGTAATAATTGTCTAGATCGAAGTAGAGTTTTTGTTTGTGAGTGTGCAGGATTAACTACGATAACGATAAAGACGTAAAGCGAAACAAAGTGCTGGAAGACAAGTGGGCTGGATCGTTGGGAGTTCAAGAGTTCGACGGAAGTCCGAAGATTCGTTGGGAGTGCTGCCGGAACTGGCCGAGAACGAGTAGGGAGCTTGCCGAAGGGTTTTCGGAAGTTCGCCGGAAGGTTCGCCGGAAGGTTCGTCAGAAGTTCGCGGAGCTTGCCAAGAAAGATTGGAGCTTGCCAAAGAAGCTCGTTGGAACTCGCCAAGATCATCGTGAAGTCCAAGAGCTTACCGGGAGTCCGCAGAATGGTTTCCGAGGGTTCGTCGGAAGACTGCCGGAAGCTCGCCGGAAGAAGTCTTGACTTGTCGGACTTTGTAATAGCTTAGGAAATATCTTTAATTTCGTAGTTAGTATGTTAATTTGGGTTAGGATTAGGTGTTAATCCTATAACCCAAGGGCCAATTAGGCCTTGTTTTGGACCGGTTTGGGCCGAGTTTAAGGCCCAAACTAGCGTGCTGAAAAGACCCGGGCGGTGGCACCGCCCAGTGGCCGGGAGCTGAGGCGGTGGAACCGCCCAGATCTAGCAAGCCCAGGCGGTGGAACCGCCGGGCTGGGCGGTGCCACCGCCCAGTACACTGTTAGTGTCAGACACTAATAGGCGGTGGCACCGCCACTGACAGGCGATGGCACCGCCAACATCGGGAAAACTGAAAGTGATTCAAATTTGGGCTCCAAATTTGAATCCTCTTGAGGTCTATAAATGCCCCTCTCATTCATGGATGAAAGGGTGCCTAGAACTGAAAAAAAAAGAGGGAAAACTTTGTTAAAAGAGTGTCAAAATCTTTCCTCTAAGCTTTGAGTGTGTTCTAGTCCAAGAGAGGGGTAAGAGGCCTTGTAAGAGTTATCTCCTAAGTCTGTCAAAAGGAGAGGTGCTGTAAGGGAGTTCATCCTCGCCCGTTGGAAGGAGGATAGCTAGTGGAAAAACCAGTAGCCTCAAGTGAAGAGGAATCGGGAGTGGACGTAGGTCGTATGACCGAACCACTATAAATCGGTTTGCGTTTATATTCTTGCAATTTACTTTACTGCAAACCATCTTCACTTTGATGCTCTATCTTCTCATCTCCTTCTTACTTATTCTTTCAAGTTAAAACGCAATCGAAACGGTTTTAGTCGAAACGAAGTTTTCAACGTACGAAGTTTCCGAAACTTGTTTTAAAACGCTGAAAGTTTATCGTTCTTTACCGCTGCACTAATTCACCCCCCCCCCCTTCTTAGTGCCGCTCTGTCACGAACAAATTGTAAACGGCTTGTTCGGTGAAATGCTTATGCGTGTCCGTGCCCCTTTTGGTTTGTTATAGCTTGTAAAGCATGTAAAGGGCTTGTCAAAGGCTAAATGCCCCATTTGAGTGAGTTTGGCAGCTATTGTAGGCTTGTACATAAAGTTTACGTCGAGTGAATACTTGTACTAGAATTCGGTCTGTAGTGGACCAATTTTATACCTTTGTTGTGCAACCGTTCTGAGCTTGTGATATCCATGGTTGGAATGTGCATTGGTTATAAAGTGTTTGCTAAAAAAGTGGCTTACGGATCTCGTGTGAAGCGCTTTCTCTGTCCCGTCTTCTCTTTCGTAGGTCCTAAGGGATTGTAGGAGATTTCGGGTAGGCTGACCTTTGCGGTGATACGCATCGGTGCCGCACGGCTTAGGCAAAATCAGTTAAGTCCGTGACAGTTGGTATCAGAGCGGGACAAGCCCACTTAGAAACACTTAGCATGCAAACGTGGGGGACCTAGTGAGGCACCACGAGTACAACAAGCTAAGAGGAATTGCGTAGCGCACAAAGGTTGAGATGGTTGAGTTCGAGCAGTGGCTCGACGTTGGCACCCAAACTTGACGATGCTTGAGGCAAGCGGGGTGCTTGGCAAAGAAGGAGATCGTGCAAGGTGGATTGGATTGTTCAATGATCGAAAGAGTGGTGCAAAGCTCACAGAGGTGAGGAGAATTGCAAACTCAAGGAATTCGATACTCATGCAAGGGCTTGCATGCGGACGATGGACTGTCCGTGGCCATCCCAAGGCGGCTGAAGGTCGGCGCCATAGAGCATCAAAACTTTCTCTTCGGCATGTGCGAGATACTTTCGTAAGAAGTCGGAAGTGTGCAACAGTTCAAGATGTTGCTAGACCCGAGAGGGTGCAAAGGCGAGTATTGGTGAAGTGTCACAATCTAGCAAGTGCATTTGCAAAGCGCGTAACTGGGCATAGTACGTTGTTCAAAGCAGAGGCGGAGTAGTCCAAGGGGATGGTGGTTTCTAAAACTTCCAAAGGGAAGAATGCGAAGAGAGAAGTTGCTCCAACGGGGCAGATACCCAGGAGGGATAAGTCCCGATTCTCCAAAGGTGGAATCATATGCAATGAACCGCACTAGTTGAGGAGTACCTCAAGACAAAACTCGATGGATCGAGTGAGCGGTAAGGAGTCATTGCATGATCTCGCAAGTGGTGATGCGTTGGTGGACGCATAGCGAGATCAAGTGGGGGAGTAACCCAAGGCAACACAAAGTGAAGGCACACTTAGAGCCGATAGTGAGATCGGACTCGTCAGAGGGCTGACCCGTGGAATGGTGGGCGTGAGGGCCACCATTAACGCAATGCAAATCGAGAAGCGGAGCAACTTGGGGGTAACTTGTTGATGTACCCAAGCCGCATGAAGGGAGTTGGCAAAGAAGATAGAACGTGGAGCGGAGGCATGGAGCTTTCCTTAGACAGAAGTCAAGGACATGGACTCTTGTAGAGACAGGAGTAGGATTATGTCGTTTCAGGGGTTCTTTATTCTGATGGAGCAGACTCATCTTGCATAGTGCCAAAGACAAAGGGAGCTTTGAGGCACATGTACCTTATCTCGATGAAGCATTTGGTGGAGGAACTAAGGCGACACAGTTTGCAAAGGCAAAGTTAGTGTCAAAAGGCCTTGACACGGGGCAAGAGGATGCAGAGACAGTTGCTCTTGAAGAATATGCCACAGTGTTGCCATTTGAGTTGCCATGAGGAAAGTGGTGTACAACGGTGATTGTGCTGGTAGGGGTAGAGGCCTAGGATCCAGACAATGGTGCACTAATTTCTGCGAAGTCAGGGGACTTCAAAGGAGCTGCTAGGCGATGGACTGTCCTAGAGCTAGGCTTCGTCCGAGTGTGACCCGAGAGCGGGTGGACGAAGGTCGATTGCCAAAGGAGCGAACAGAATCGAAGGTGGCAGAGGCCCTGCGATGTGTTGGCGGAGTCCACACATGGAGATATCGCAGTTCGAGTTCATACCACAGGGATCAGAATGCAAGGAGATGTCACCAGGAGGCGACATGATGCAGGGGATCGTGGTGGAATGGTTCGTGGCAAGGCGGCATACACAGTGAGTCCCATAGGGGGATTAGATCGTGCAGAGGTATAATCGGGAGCGCGACTAGGAGCTCCAAGTCAGTGAACAACACGACGGCAAGAAGAGCTATGGATTCAAGCAATGAATGCTATGGTACTGCAGAGGCGGGTCTTCCGTGCGTGCACCGAATGTTGCATTGAATGGAAGCCTTGGACATTAGCTTATGGGGGCTGTGCACTATCGAGGAAGAAGTTCAGATGCAAGTACCAGGGAGTCCCATGTGGGGACTGGATCATGCAGAGGTATGATCGGAGCGGCTAAAGAGTGGAACTGCTTCAGAGCTCATATTCGCTTAAGGGAGCCCGACAAGTCAGAGGACAAGGCTGAGTAAGCGAACGTTGCGACCAATGAAGCTAAGGAGAACAGAAGCGGCGCAAACCCTGCAACATAATGGCAGAGGCCATAATGGGAGTTGCATCATCTTTCCATCGACCAAGTAGAATCGCCGAGAACACAGAGGTGTTGAAGCAGATGGTCGAAAAAGGGCGAGGAAGCAATGACGAGTCCAGAGGGACTCAGCTACCTAAGATCAGTCATCGGTTAGAATGAAGGTGGACTCAGAGGAGTGTCGTAGTGCCACAGAGGCAGATCTACCGATCACGGAGAAGGGATGCAGATGCGAGACAACGGATAGTAGTGCCATGGACATTGCAGCGCCATGGTACCGCAGAGGCGGGACTTCCGAGGAGTCATCAATCCCTTGCTCTCATAGAGGGAGAGCGCTTGGCCGTCATATGGGCCATAGAGGAGGAGAATGCTTTGGCAAACTCTATGTACCAAGACAAGGCTGAAGGGCGGAGGCCAGAGAACTTCGTAAGACCGGTGTCAACAGACTTTCCATCAAAATAGCCGTGAGTGAAGGACTTCGGGTCGATGCAAGAGTGCATGATCAAGGATCGGCAGCAAGACGCTGCAGGTCTTTGTACCTTTGCTACTCAGAGGAGTCGGCGACAAAAATGATGGAGAAGGCGGTACAATCCCAAAGGCGACCAAACCTATCGGAGACTTACTCCAAGTTAGAGTGATAACTTCTTGTATTCCAGAAGTTCAATGGCAATGAGAAGGCGAATCACAAGATGGTGACTCAACAAGAAGGATTGCAAACACTTCAAGTGCTTCAGAAGTGTGAGCATAGAGCAGGCGAAGTCTAGTAACCACTTGACGCACGGCAGTACAACCTCGAGGAGGCGGGCGAAGTCAAGTAACCTTTGCCTTCTCAACTCTCAAGAGAATGGGCGAAACCGAGTACCCCACTCTCTTAGTTATCTAGCAGAGGAGCTCGCACAAATTTGAGACCCTTCAAGAGACTAATGGAAGACAACGGTTGTCAAGCCCTCACCAACGGTGATCGGTGCTACGAGAGTAGATCGTCCGCCATTTCCCAATTGAATGCCAATCGAAAGCGGAAGTGATGCGAGGCTACTTGGGCAAGACAACTAAGTGGAAGAAGATTCGATGGGCAAATTTTGCGGAGGAAGGACCTGAAAACTTTAAAGGTTGCGAGGCGATGCTCGTTAAAAGCTCCAACAAGCATCTATCCAGTTCAAGAGACAAGAAAAATTTGAAGACTGACGCATATCAAAGATGGTCTTTTCCCTTCATCAAATGAATCTGCAAGGCTCAAGAGGATCAAGACAACTCCGCCAACCCCACACCGCAGAGTCGAGTTATTGGCGAGTTGAAGCAGCATGGCGGATTAAAGTTCGACGACTCAACAACAACAAGCGGAGAACAATTGGGAGCCAAGGGGCGTATCGCAGCAGGAGCAGAAGATCGAAGATCCAACAAAGAAAAGAAGTTGCAGCGTTAGCAAAGGCTTTGACGAGGACGTCGAAGGAATAAGTGGGGGAGAATGTCACGGACAAATTGTAAACGACTTTTTCGGTGAAATGCTTATGCGTGTCCGTGTCTCTTTTGGTTTGTTATAGCTTGTAAAGCATGTAAAGGACTTGCCAAAGGCTAAATGCCCCATTTGAGTGAGTTTGGCAGCCATTGTAGGCTTGTACATAAAGTTTACGTCGAGTGAATACTTGTACTAAAATTCGGTCTGTAGTGGACCAATTTTATACCTTTGTTGTGCAACCGTTCTGAGCTTGTGATATCCATGTTTGGAATGTGCATTGGTTATAAAGTGTTTGCTAAAAGAGTGGCTTGCGGATCTCGTGTGAAGCGCTTTCTCTCCGCCTCTTCTTTCGTAGGTCCTAAGGGATTGTAGGAGATTTCGGGTAGGTGACCTTTCTGATACGCACGGTCTTGCACGGCTTAGTAAAACCAGCTTAAGTCCGTGACAGCACGATCCCTAACAATTGATATTAGAGCCACGTTATTTCTTATTCGAATTTACACCCATAAGAAATGGCTCTTCATAGCTTTCAAGAGGGTTTTTCGATTGTTCGTCCATCATTCTTTAACGGTTCGGACTACACATATTGGAAAACTCGAATGAGAATTTTCTTGATTTCTTAAGATTTAAACTTATGGAATATTATTGAAAATGGCTTTCAACTTCCTTCTAAACCGATGAACGAATGGTCGGACTTAAAGAAGAAATCATTTTCTTTAAATGCAAAGGCTATGAATGCCTTATTTTGCGCTTTGGACAAGAATGAGTTCAAACGGATTTCTATGTGCGAAACGACTTTTAACATTTGACGAACTCTTGAAATCACGCACGAGAGAACTAGTAGAGTCAAAGACTCGAAAGTAAATCTCTTATTGCATGATTTTGAGCTCTTTCGAATGACACCAAGCGAAACTATCGCCGACATGTACACCCGTTTCACAGATGTCGTCAATAGCTTGAAAAGTCTTGGTAAATGTTTTTCGAATTTTGAACTCACTAACAAGATTTTAAAATCCATTTCAAAAGGTGGGATCCAAAAGTAATGGCGATACAAGAATCAAAAAATTTAAATGACTTTCCATTGGAAGAACTAATCGGGTCATTAATGACCTATGAAATGAGTTTCTTGGAACATTTGGAACATGATGAACATACGAACCACCTTCTAAAGAAAAGAAGGATTTGGAACTCCGAACTATGAAATGTCACTTGAGTGATGACTCAAGTGATGAGGACAATGAGAATTTTGAACTTCGAACACTAAATCTTAACAAGTTCATTAAACAAAAATCTAAAATAAACAATGAACTTGAACGGAGAAAGAGGCCAAAGATGAAGAAGCACAAAGAAGAATCAAATGACGAAATGACGAATTGGGCCTTGACGGGTTTCAACAATGAGATAAGCAATTCACCTAAAATGTTCTTACGTTGTTTTAAAATTACATGATGCTTTCCATGAATGCTTAACTTAATTAGTAGGAATTTTTTCATGCTTTTCTTGTGTTTTTAAAATAAAATGTTTTAAAAAATTATACAATGCTTTTCCTTCTAGTATTTTTGAAAAGTAAAAATTATGAATGATGATTGCTTAGTTTATGATTTCCATATCGTATTTTGTTGCATGATTTAACACAAAAGTTAATTAGCATTATTATGTTTAATAGGGTTAATCCATGATTGTGTACTTCGATTTTTATGATGAAAATTATTCCTCGAATTTATATGATAACTTAAAATGCAAATTCATGACATGATATGTTTGATTCCTTGACTTACCCTTTTTGTGTGTCTTGAAAATAGATGTTTAAAATCATACTTAATAAGCTGTGAGATTTTGCTTTTTACGTCTTGAACTTTCATGCTTATCTCTATTTGACATTAAAAGATAAAGACATGTTCAAATGAAATTAATTCATAAAATGAAAATGCATGATTCTTAAAATTTGTCTATCCCCAAAGTCTTTGATTTCTTGATAAAAGACAAATAATGAATTTATTCATGATATTGTGAGAAACTCATGAATTTCTTGAATGTGATTTTTATGATGATTTCGAATTTGACAATTTCTTGATTTCGTATTTATGACTTAAGATATATTTTAAATATGAATCATGCTTCAATCATATTCTATCTCCCTTAATTCATTTTGTTCTCCTATATTTCTTTTTTATTTTACCAAAGAAGAGATGATTTGATAATAAATGTTTATAAAAAATCTATTTATCATTTTGCAATCTCTAAAAAGTTGATAATCACTTCATTCATGTTATGAATCTCGAAAATAATTTTGATTTGATTATGAATCTCTAGTTGACAAAATAAGTTTGAATGATTTTATGACTTTTTGAGATATATATAATACTTAAATCAAGTTCTAAAAGATTTCATTTTGGTATAAAATTTTTTTATTGAAATCATGATCTTGACGATTTTAACATGGAGTTCTTTATATATCAAGATCATTTATCATGTTTCTTCCGATTATCAAAAGAGAATTCTTTAAATGAAATGTATCTTGTCTTTTGATTTCTCGAAATTCAATACTTGAATTTTTATGAATTCGTGATCTTGATATCTTGATTCTTATGAAATGTGATCTTGATGAAAAATCTTATGCATGAATCAAGGTGCTCTTTGTGCTATCCATTCTCAATTGAATCATGTTTTTCTTTTTGAGCCTTGATGTCATGTCCTTCTTGATATAAAAATGACATGATTTCTTTGTCTTGCATGCCTTTTGTGATGATTTGAACATTGATGTAAAACAAAATTTATATTCTTCCCTTTCCCTTTATTTCCTTCTTTAAAGACAAAAAGGGAAAGAAAGCATGTTAACATCATTAATCATGACTTGATTTTGATTTCTTGAAACTATATATTTGAGATTCTATTTATGAAATCATGATCGTGATGATTTAAAAACTCCTACATGTAAATCAAGATTTTCTTCATGACGAATATACAAATTTTGTTTATTCATGAATTGATCTTGGAGTGATGATTGAAAATTAATTTGCCTTATGATGAATCAATGAATCATGACTTGATCTATGAGAATGATATGTTTTTATGCATCATGATTCTTGGTTGTATATTTATCATGAATTGAAAATTGATGCTAAAGAAAATATTTGTGAATCATGATTTTGATTTCTCGAAACTCAATATTTGAATCTTTATAAATTCATGATTTTGATAACTTCTGTCTTTTGGAATTTATTACATGATATGATTAAATCATTGATTTACTTTTCTTTATCATAGCTTGAGAATGAATATTTTTGAATCATAGTTGACAACCTTTACATTTTTGAAATTATACATGATAAGTAATGATAGCTTGAATGCATGAATCAAGTGGCCTTGCTATCTATTATCAAATGAATCATGTCCTTTTTTATTTTTCTTGATATTATATCATTCATGACATGATTTCCTTATATGGCTTGGATATATTTGAAATTTTCAGCCATTGAGTCCTCCCTTCTTTTTGACAAAGACAAAGGGAGAATTGCTAGTATATGTATCACAAAAGCAAAAATTGCTAGCTTGAATGAAAAATCCGCTAGCTCAAAAGAACTTGCTATCTCAATAGAAGCAAAACTTAGAAAATTTGTAATCCTACATTTGCTATGCTTCTATGCTTGTATGCTTAAAGTGATGATATCTTTACACAAATCGCATGCAAAGGAAACAAAACTTGCGAGCTTTCTCTTCTCAAATGAGAAGAAAGAAATTGCAAAGTTATATTATTTTTTAAACTCGTGAGCTTGCATGGTTAAAAATGTTGTAAATTTTACAAAAATTACTAGCTCATTGCAAACAAAAAGTAGATAGCTTGTAAAGGCGAAACTTAGTTACAAAAGAGAAGAATTGAAAGGAAGCTAGCTTGCGTATCATAAAGTATGTTAGCTTGCTTATCATTATTAATTGTTTGCTTATCATCTTTTTCCCTCATATCATGATTTTTGACTCTCTTGAATTCATGACTTAATATGTTGAAAATTCATAATGTAAATTTGTTATTTTGTCATGATCAAAGCATTGATGTAAAAGACTATTTGTACTCCACTTCTATTTGTCAATGACAAAGGGAGAGCAACGATTGCAATCTTGCAATCTAAAGAGAAGAAAAGTGCAAACTTGCTATGATGAATTGCAAGAAGCAAGTGATGGATTGCTATGCTTGGACATCCTTAAAAAACTTGCTATGAATGAATATTGGAAATCTAGCTTATATATTGACTTGCACATCTTTGAATACAATTTGCTTCCATTTCTCAAAGGAACATAGAAAAACTTGCTATCATGATCACAATCACAATGAGTGCTATCTTGCCTATCATGAGAAACTTGCTATGATTGAATGATGTATTGCAAATCAATATTTAAATGTTGATGAAAATTTAGCTAGTATGATTGTAAAACTTGTATATCTTTTAAACTAGCCATGATGATTACTTCTCCTTTTTGTTGATGACATAGGGCGAGAAGTAGATTGATGACTTCATGCATTAAATTGAAGATTTTATATATTTGCATGATGAATTTATATTTCTCATAACATGTGATGAATGTTGCTTGGATTTGGGATAATCCAAGTGTTCTATTAATGACATATTGATAGGGGTAGTTTGGTTAAATTCCGGGGAGTTAAGGTTAACTCCGTTAGTTATCAATTAGTTATCATCATAAAAAAGGGGGAGATTGTTGAATCTCGGATTTTGATGATAAAACTAATTGATTGTATTTTATGATCTAACTGTGTTTTGAGTTACGCAAGTCTACTATCGATCAGGATTAGATAGTTGACGTTGGAGGAATGGATGATCACGTAAGGATATTGGATGTCGAGCCGAAGGTTCGATTGACAATCGGCAAAAGGCTTCGAACGTCGGGCATCGGGCCAAGAAGAGCGTGTTGTACCAAGGATATCGGGGTTGCGGAGGTCAACCGCCGATTGGGCAACAAAACGCAAGAGAGGACGATGTGCCGAATAATCGGACGAAGCGCCGACCGATGACGTGCCGGGCAACTGAATGTCAATTCGCGTTGTAATAATTGTCTAGATCGAAATAGAGTTTTTTGTTTGTGTGTGTGCAGGATTAACTACGATAACGATGAAGACATAAAGCGAAACAAAGTACCGGAAGACAAGTGGGATGGATCGTTGGGAGTTCGAGAGTTCAACGGAAGTCCGAAGATTCGTTGGGAGTGCTGCCGGAACTGGCTGAGAACGAGTAGGGAGCTTGCCGAAGGGTTTTCGGAAGTTCGCCGGAAGGTTCGTCGGAAGTTCGCGGAGCTTGCCAAAGAAGCTCGTTGGAACTCGCCAAGATCATCGTGAAGTCTAAGAGCTTGTCGGGAGTTCGCAGAATGGTTTCCAAGGGTTCGTCGGAAGACCGTCGGAAGTTTGCTGGAAGCTCGTCGGAAGAAGTTTTGACTTGTCGAATTTTGTAATAGCTTAGGAAATGTCTTTAATTTCGTAGTTAGCACGTTAATTTGGGTTAAGATTATGTGTTAATCCTATAACCCAAGTAGGAGCCAATTGGGCCTTGTTTTGGACTAGTTTGGGCCGAGTTTAAGGCCCAAACCAGTGTGCTAAAAAGGCCTGGGCGGTGGCACCGCCCAGTGGCCGAGAGCTGGGTGGTGGCACCGCCCAGTGGCCGAGAGCTGGGTGGTGGCACCGCCCAAAGCCAACAAGCCCAGGCGGTGGCATCATCGGGCTAGGCAATGGTACCGTCGCTGGGCAATAAGCCCAGGCGATGGAACCGCCGGGTTAGGCGATGGCATCGCCTAATACACTGTCAGTGTCAGAAACTGACAATCGGTGGCACCGCCACTAACAGGCGATGGCACCGCTAGCACTGGGAAAATCGAAAGTGATTCAAATTTGGACTCCAAATTTGAATCCTCTTAAGGCCTATAAATACCCCTCTCATTCATGGATGAAAGGGTGCCTAGAACTGAAAAAAAAAAGGGAAAAACTTTATTAAAAGAGTGTCAAAATTTTCCCTCTAAGCTTTAAGTGTGTTCTAATCCAAGAGAGGGGGAAAAGGCCTTGTTAGGGTTATCTCCTAAGCCCGTCAAAAGGAGAGGTGTTGTAAGGGAGTTCATCCTCGCCCGTTGGAAGGAGGATAGCTAGTGGAAAAACCAGTGGCCTCAAGTGAAGAGAAATCGAGAGTGGACGTAGGTCGTATGACTGAACCATTATAAATCGGTTTGCATTTATATTCTTGCAATTTACTTTACTGCAAATCATCTTCACTTTGATGCTCTACCTTCTCATCTCCTTCTTACGTATTCTTTCAAGTTAAAACGCAGTCGAAACGGTTTTAGTCGAAACGAAGTTTTCAACGTACGAAGTTTCCAAAACTTGTTTTAAATCACTGAAAGTTTATCGTTCTTTACCACTGCACTAATTCACCCCCCCTCTTAGTGCCGCTCGATCCCTATCAGAGCATACTTCTTAATTTCCTAACTACAAACCTATTATGCTAACATCAAGAGCAAGACTTTGATATCGACGTAGAACGAAAACAAAATTAAAAAAATACTACTAGAAAGGATTTTAGCAAACTGACCTTATAAGGAAGGATGAAAGAAATCAACTCCTTATAGTAGAGAAGACCTTTACAATACTTGAAGATATTGTTTCTTAATGATTCCATAGGTTTAGAGGAGGCCTTTATTTATACTAGTTCTAGGCATTGAAAACTAGCTAACCAATAATGTGGAATAATTGAAAGAAAACATAAAAATTAACAATGTAAGATAATTAAAAAAAAGATAAAAGTGATAAGTAGGCAACTTTAGGCTCTTTAAAAATAGTCTTCTTCTGCTTGTTCCACATTACCTTGGCAATTCCAACAAGCTTCAGAGTATAAGGGATTTGGAGGTCCATTTGGACATCCAAATAAGCAAAATGTCTTGACCAAAATATGAGCAAACCCTTAAAAAGAAAAAAATTTACTATGAAACACATCTAAGGATGGTGATCACGGAACATACGAATTCTTAGACTCTTTACGCACATATTCCCTCCTTTAGGCTTCCTTCACTTTTCACCTAGCTCCAAAAGATAACCAAAAGATTGTAAATGGAATATTCTAATCTGGCCCCAATAATTCATAATATTGCCAACCCTTGAGAAAGTTATACTTGTTGCCATTTCTGTTCTTAGCCCATATTTATGATTCCCTTTATTGAGCATCATCTATGCTCGATTATGATTTTACACTCAGGCATGTCATGACCAGATTTGCGAATGAAGATACATAACAGTCTGGGAGACAATCAGATCAAATGTGTACATTGATAACTTCTTACTTGTCTTCTGATAGCTCTAGGGACATCATATATGTGGAATATCTTCAACTTATTCTTTAATAATCAACCAAATAAGTATCGACACTAAAATCATTGCACCTCAGTATGCTCAAGCAGCTATTCTTGGTTTTCAGTATTGACATTAAGAAAGAATTTGCAAAACATGCTCAAGAAATTAAGAAAATTAAGGCAATGAGAGATGAAAATTTGGAAAGTGTAATTTCTTCGTGTCCTCCACCAACAGAATCATATCTTGAAGATATATCTTTTTCATTAGATTTATAATATTCTTCTCTATTTTGTAATCAAAACAAAAAAGTTTAATAATCAAAATTCACAAGAATAAAAGTTTAAAACTCAACAGAAGAATAGTGTCAGAAAGGCTAATACAGTTTGTGTCATATTGGATATATCTTACACAAAAAAGACTAATAGTTATCGTTAGACAAATTAAATGTACACATTACTTATTACAATTTCAGTTAATTCAATTAGCCAATGTATCATATACTTCAGTGAAGTAATCACCCGAGTCACTAAAAATAACATTTCATGTAACAGACAAATTCAAGCATAAAACATACATATCCAAGCATCCAACTCGATATCCATACTTATGCTACCACCATTTCTGGATCTTCATATGGTTGGAAAAGTGACATGCACTCATTTCCAACTTAATTATATACATTGGAACCTACACCTTTTTCAACAGGAAAAATTGCTTCTAAAATTACATTAAAAGAAAGAAATAAAAAAAATAGATACTCTGCATAGCATCCAAAAAAATAACTGTTGTGGTGTTCCTTGTTTTTGTTTCCACCCAATCAATTTGGAAGGGAAACAATGCCAACTTAACTAACCGCAATGCAACTTATCAATTTAGCTTAGCAAAGTAAAATATACGTGAAAATATAAATCAAGAAATGCTCGAAAAATGTGAGACTAAAAACAACGTAGAATTAAAGCATACAGTCCAAAAAGTGAAGCCAACAGAAGAAAAAGAATGGCAAGCTTTATAGAAACAGACATGCTTAACAGATTCTGCGATCTCAGGCCCAATTCCATCACCGGGGAAGAGAGTGGCACGGATGGGTTCGCTGGGGGAAGCAGCAGCGGAGAAAGATCTTTCAAAAGAAGGAAAAATCCTGCTGGAAATCTGGTTGATCGAAGCCCTTTGAAGGAGCCGTCGAAGCGCCATTGACGAAGACGGCTCAGCAGCTCAATCTGCGACGACAAAGCAACCACCGATAGGCCTCCACCAAGAATCAGATCAAGAAGAAGAGAAAAAACGAATTCGAATCAAAAGCAAGTGGGGGTTTGGAACAATGCGCCATCGGACGATGAAAGGGAACTCATGCGTACAAGAAAATTTCCAGATCAAACACCAACCCGCACCACTTAAAACAAGAAACCAACAGAAACCCTAGACCTGAACCGATCAAAGAAAAAGAAATCAAGAAAATTGAGACAGGGTTACTGGATGATTGACCGATCCGCAGCAGCTTTGCGTCCAAAGAAGCAAATTCGATGCCAGAAGATGGGACGAGAGATGAAAACTGAGAAGGAGCCTACCTACTTTGCGCTCCAAGATTATTCTGCGCCGCAGCCACCTACGGGGAGAAGTGAGGAAAACAAAAAGGCCGGTCCCGATCGGTCGATCAAGCAGCCCTATTATTCTGGAATCAACTACAAATATAAATATACGTCAGATTGGCGTTCAGAAAGAACATGCATTGTATCCGGTCAGTTAACAACTAATGACGTTAAAAGCATTGGCGTTTAGGGATGACTTTAAGTGGGTGGTAAAATCGTATGCATAGATTAAAAGCAAATAACGTTATTCATATTTACCTTTTCGAATTATATATATATATATATATATATATTCACAATGCTCCAATAAACATTTTTTATAATTAATCTCTAAACATATATTTTCTGAATAAAAATAAAAATATTAAGTTTACATACATATATATATATATATATGAAACAAGCCCATTAATCTGTGGATTTAACTTTGATTGATTAGCTCATTAACAGTATTTCAGTGAAGGACGTTCGTTGGAATCGTCCGCCAATTAATCCCTCATCTCCAATTGAGATCCTTCTTCGTTGACAAGACAAATATTATGGTTATCATGACGCAATCTGCTTGTCGAACAATTTTAGCTGTAAAAGTGTTTTATTTTTTGCATCAGCGACACCATGTAATTTATACACCTTTATATAAAATCATATATTTTTAAAATTAAAAAATTTATTACATCAAAAACCGTATACCACGTGGAGTCAAACTAAAACCTATACGGATATCTCTTATGCAACAATGCATAAGAGAATATCAAATGGCCAATCACTTATACAATAATATATTACAAGTGTAAAATAGAATATTGCTTAAGCAAAATTCACCCATCTGGATTGGCTGGTTCTGGACTTGCATAAAAGAGAAATTTGCTTTAGGCACGACCATATATACATCACAAGCAGTTTCTTTATGGAACTTGATGATTATGTACAGCAACACTTGGTTCTAACGAAAGCCGATGAACCTGTTACTGTGACAACTTAGAATTCATGCACAAAGATTTCAAGAACTAGGCAGATAAGGAATATCTTAGTAGCAACTGCAGATGTGATCGAACCATATAAAAGGTTAAAAAAATTGCACAAATTGAGATTTTAAATGCCAAAATTTAAAGACTGCAGAAGAAATTCCAGGTGGAAAGAATCCAAAGATAAACATATTAAATGTAAATTCTGCAAAAGAAAATGCACTCAGATATATAACTAGAGGTCATAAGACTGCCATAAATTATTCTTACTTTTAAAGAAGATGTAAACAATAAGGAGAAGATAATAACTCAACTGCCTGTTTGCTAAACTAGATTGATCTTCCATGTTCAACTCTTTGTCAATAGAACCAGGCTACAACAATTTACATTCACTTTTATGGTCATCCCAAAACCACCAAACTCATGATGTTATGGTCACACGTTCAAGATTTGATCAGAAACACGTAAATTTATATCTACACTATTAACTCTGCATCTATTTTTAGCCTCCTCCCTAGATTATCATTATGTTACACAGACTTGTTTAATTTTTCTTTTGCCAAAACCTACTTGGGCTTCATAATGTCTGATCGGGTGAATATGGAGACTCCATTTCATATGCTCAACCTTTAATACAAAATCAACCACTTATAAACAATATACTATTAGTATCATTATGTAATCCTTATAAGAAATCAACAAGAAGACATGTAAATCTTTATAGACCTACAACCATATGCTCATTGTTCTTAAAATTCAACTGGTTTATTGATGTGGCACTGAGACTAAGTGATGTCAGGTATAGAATTTTCAAAAGAGATGAGTCAAAATAATGATACTTTATTTGACTGGTTTCTATAACAGAATCTAGATTTCAGAAAAGTTGTCATTGACCAAATTATCAATCAGGCAAAGCATGTATTTCTACAGACCATCAACTCTGTAGATACCCGAAAATGCTCTTCGATCCTGTGGCAGATTTAATGTACCAAAGCATAAACAATTGTTCCAGATAAAGGAGTCTCTTGAGTTCCAGTGTTGTATCTAAAAGATCAACAGGTCTTGTTTCTGTTGTGGAATTGCATGGAATTGAGTGGTAACCTGGACTGGAATGGTTGGATTTTGAATCTGCCTTCAATCTACCAAATTTGTCGCCGTTCAGCCCCAAGTATTATTCTTGCTGAATGGTCTAGGTGGTAATATCCAGACCTTGTTATGAAGGGACCAAGTGACTCTTCCATACATCTCAATGCATACAGAACAAGAGAACTGCACAAGTCTTTTAGGAAAAGGCACTTATTGTGAACACTAACCCGCCTTTTGGAATAGTTCTACATCAAATTCTTTCACCCAATCAA
Organism: Musa beccarii; assembly: GCA_024322285.1. NCBI lineage: Eukaryota > Viridiplantae > Streptophyta > Magnoliopsida > Zingiberales > Musaceae > Musa > Musa beccarii. The sequence goes on along the minus strand of CM044395.1, from coordinate 61,901,404 downwards.
ACTGCCAGCAAGTTTTTTTCATTCACAGGACTGTCTAACTACCACATCAGGCAAATCATAAGAGGTAAAGTGCTTTCTAGCAACATCTGGATGTTAGTCAATGATAAGTTTTACAAGGAAGCATTAATATATACCCTACCTGCAGCCAGCCAATACATGGAGTTCAGAAGTAACCTCTCTAGAATGTATAAAAGCCTAAAGCACAACGGTCGCAGAAAAAGAGAACACTTAGATAAGGTCTAAGAGCCTAAAACATGTGATCTGTCAGTTTGAAAGATATCTGTATGAACATAAACAACCAATCCTCCATAATTTATTCAAGAAGATAATCAAGCAGATGATAGGTGGATGTTCATCCATGTTTGAACTTGGTCTGAATTGTTCTGATACAGTCAACTAAACTAAGAACATAGGACATTACGAGTCATGGAAATATGAGTGATATATTTGAAAACATATAACATGGAAAACATATTTATATATACACATGTGAGTGTATACATTCATATATCAGGATGTGTGAACATGCAAGGAATCAAATTCAGTTGCATCAATAGATACAAACAGGTATCTACCGGTCTGACCTAGTAGGTCTGATCACGGACCATATAGGTTTATCATTTTTTTCTTTTTTTTTAAGTGATACTGAATGGCATCAGTCAGTATACCACCTTACCAAAACTGAAATCAAGGGGAGATCTAAATACCTTTGTACGTATTATGACCAAGAGTGTCAGGTCAACTCACAAGGATGGCCAGCTCACAAACATCTGTTGAATGTGTATAAGATGCAATCAGAATTTGGAGGAGCACAATGCAAATATCTGGAAATATTTAGGTAAATTAAGGCACAGCTAATATTGAAAAGAGCAAACAGATAAGGAAAAACTGGTTCCATGCTGTCACCAGACAAACTTCCCGATTTGATCATTCTCCATCTAGGTTGGAAGGCAGGACTAAGTAACAAAATGAAGAAAAGGAATTATGATAGTGAATCATGAACCTGATGAAGGAAAGGCTCAAACATAATCACAAGTCTTGGTGACAGCTATTACACAGGGTGTTCTAGGGCACTAAAGTTTCCATAAAAATGAAGTTATTGCATCAAAACAATGAATTATATTAAACAATAAGAAAGCAAAAAAGCTAAAAGGAGTAGTGTTGAACTAGATAAGGAGAAGAGATAGAGTTATCACACAAAGGAAGAATAGGACAAGATAAAATATTCAAAGTTTCACTCAAAAACTCTCTATAACTTCAAAAACTCTATATCTTCCAAAACTCTCTATGTTTCAAGACCCAAGGGGTTTATATAATCACCATAGATACATTACATTCATTACATTTAATATGAATCACTCTTTTTCAAGAGACTATTTCAAGAACCAATAGTCAATTTGGTTTATCCTTCTATAGGCATTTAATGCGTTTCATCCCTTGATACAATGAACCTCTTTATGATACCTTGACAAGTTTAATTCCAATATTCTCCCCCCTTAAACTTGTTCCATCTAACATGTCAAGTTTCTTTCGAAGTTGTTGAAATATTTCAAATTTGAAACGTTTTGTAAGTATATCGACCACTTGTTCACTTGTCTTGATAATCTAGCTCTAACTTTAACCTTGTCATTACCTTTCCCGAGTTCAACATTATTGATGCCTTTAGCGCACGCAACAACATCATCATCGGTGTCAAAAGTAACAAACCCAAAATCTTTCCTCTTTGCAGCTGGCATATTACGAGTAAGCTCTACTTTCTCGATTATGCCATATTTCTTCGGGTAATCCTTTACAGGATCCTCATCCCATACAGGCAACCCATCAATAAAAATAGTTTTAACCTATGCCATGATTTCATCATCTGGCTCAATAAAAGAATCTGCAAAGGCAATCTTAGCAGTGCTATCAACTCCAAATAATACGTCTATCTTCTACAAGCACATATAATCATCCATTGCTTTAGAGCATAATGAGAAATCCGAAAACGCAAAACCACAGTTCATTCCTGCATTGTTGGTATCTTTAACCAAGGTCAAATCATTTATATTTTTAACTCCATAGCTTTTTAATTTCTCTTTAAAATGTTCCCTTGTCTATGACTTTGCAGATATTACCCACTAAGGGTGTCACTGTCTTGACTTGGAGCAACACCACACTACTTACCTCTTACCACAGGATTCTTGAGCTCTGAAATAGCACAAATTTTTTCATACATAGCTTGTCACTATTTTTCTTCTCTACAAGCTTCTCTGAAGATTAATGGATTATATCATGCAAAAAGTCAAAATAAAGAAAGCTCATCATTGTTAGTATCAATCTTTTAAGTCACATCATATAGCTCCTGAATCGTTCTTGTCATTCTAACAATCAGACTCTTAAATCATGTGACCTAGCTGATCTATGTGATAATTCGGACAAAGACTCTTCGGTGCTTGCATGTATTCTATCATCCTCTTCTAAAGCTATAGCTTTCTTATGCTGCTCATCACTTTTCCAGTTCAAATCTGTTGTTCATCAAACTCAATATCTCTTGACATCACAACCTTGTTTGTGATAGAATTGTAGCATTTGTAACCATTGGAATTCTCAACATAACCTAACAAGATGCATTTCTGACTTTTATCCTTAAGTTTTGTTCTCTTTTCTTTTAGTATCTTGCCAAATACAATACTTCCAAAAATACTCAAATGATCGACTCTTGATTTCTTTAAGCTCTATACATCTTCTGGTGTAACATTACCAATTTACCTTGTCGGAAACCTGTTAAGCAAATAAATTGCACAAGTAATGACATCTCCCCAAAATTCTTTAGGAATTCTTCTTTTCTTTAACATACATCAGACCATATTAAGTATAGCCTTATTTTCTTTCCGAAACATCATTTTATTGAAGTGTATATGGCATGGTTAATTGATGTAAAATTCTATTATTTCTACAAAAAAATTTAAATTCATTTGATATTCACTTACCCTATCTGTTCTTAAACATTTAATCTTACAACCACTTTATCTTTCAATCAAATTCTAAAATTCTTTAAATTTGTTTAAAACTTCTTTCTTTTTCTTTAATATGTAAATCTAAATTTTACCACTATGATCATCAGTGAAGGTAAGAAAATATCTATTTCCTCCTAGTGAAACTAGACTGATAGGGCCACGAACATCCGAGTACACCAAATTTAGTCGATGACATGCTCTTTTTGTTTCTTAATTTGAAAAGCCTTTTTTCTTGCCTATGGCACATACTTCACATAACTTTGATGGACGATTAATTCTTGGCAATCATGTTACTATATTATACTTTTCTAGAAGTTTTAGCGCCTCCAAATTTAAGTGAGCATAGTTAAGATGTCATAATATAGAATTATCCTCAATATTAGTTTTAAAATAATTTGATTGATAAAAAATGCATAAATGTAAAGGAAACAATCTATTCTCTGTCATTTTTACATATGAGATTAATGTTTTATTCTTATCACGAATTGAAAGAGTCATATCTTCCATCTCAATATCATAACATTTTTTCAAGCAATTGCCCTAAGCTCATAATATTATTTTTCATATTAGGAAGATAATAAACATATAAAATGTATAAATATTTACCATTATTAAGTCTAAGAAAAAATTTTCCTTTGTCTCTTACTAGTCTTTGAGACAGATCACCAAATGTAATGTTGCCGAAATAACTTATATTTATTTCAGAAAATAATTTTTTGATGCTACACAAGTGATTTGAATTTCCTATATCTAGATACCATGTCATAGACTGATCTTTTTTCAAATTATCATAAGTCATTAACAAAAACATGGTTTTTGTTCTTCTCTTTTTTTTTTTTAACAAAATTTATCTGATCACTTTGACTGTTCAGATTATACTAACATTCAAAGGAGTAGTACCCATACCTTTTGCAAACATAACATTGTATTTCAGACCTTTTATCATTTTTATCACGTATATGGCCTCGATCATGTCCTCGACCATAATCTCGATCTCTTTAACTAGAATTTTCTCCATCACCTTCATTATTTTGAGATTCTTGACTAGTCTGATTTCTGCCACCTCTTCTTCTTTATCCACAATCTCTTCCTCTTTGATATTTTGATTCACGTTTGTTTTCAAGAGTAAATTTGGATTATAGTGCTTGCTCTGTAGATTTTTCTTCTCCTCTTTTTGTAAGTCTTTGTTCATAAACTTGAAAAGAACCCATTAATTGTTCTAAAGATATTTGTTCTAAATCTTTAGACTCTTCAATTGCTACAGCAATAAAATCAAGCTTTGGATCTAGAGATCTTAATTTCACTATTTCGTCTCATTTGATGAATAATAGAAATGATTTTTGATAAGTAATCAAAAATAGATTTAGAAGTATCTTGTTGTAATTTTTCAAACTCAACTCGTAAAACTTGTAGACGAAGCTATTTTACCTTGTCTACACCATTGAATACTTTTTAAAACATTTCCCAAGCCTCTTTTGAAGTATTTGTTGGAGTCATGATCTCGAATATTATATCATCAAGCCTTTGATAAATCATGAACAAAGCTTTTTTCTCCTTCTTCCTTTTATCTTTGAGTTGTTTTCTTACTTCTGCATTCATTGCTCTTTCTTCTGCTGGACTTGGCTCAACAAATTAATCTTTAACAAACTTTCATACGTTTTGGGAGCCTAAAAGGACCATCATTTGGATGCACCATATATCATAATTTTCTTTTATCAATATAAGGATTTAGAGTTAGATGATGCTTGAGGAAGAGGTCATAACTTAACTTGAGCTCCGATACCAAATGTTCAACTAGATAGGGAGAAGAGATAGAGCTATCACACAAAAGAAGAGTAAGACAAGACAAAATATTTTATGTTTAACTAAAAAACTCTCTATAACTTCAAAAACTCTATGTTTCATGACCCAAGGGGTTTATATAGTTCTCATAGATACATTACATTCATTACATTTAATATGAATCACTCTTCTCCGAGAGACTCTTTTAAAAAACAATAGTCAATTTGGTTTATCCTTCTATATGCATTTAATGTGTTTCGCGTCTTCATACAATAAACCTCTTTATGATATCTTGACAAGTTTAATTCCAACAAGTAGTCTGTTCCATCATGAGTATCTTAGTCTGCTTGGTAATTGGAGAACACTTTTCTTTGTTTCTGTTCTCCATCCAGATTCGAGCCCTCTGCCTGCCACGATGTAGGTAGTAACACTACTAACAAAGTGGAGGAACCCAGATGATTTGAAGTACACTTGACACCTCCAACAATAAGATGAAATTTTGCCATTGCATGATGATATTGCACACCACCATAAAGATGCAATCCAGCATTATGAGAAGAATATGTCATCAGGAAATGACTGGTGGAAGTCAAGTGAAGTTGGAACGAAGCAACATATCAGAATATTATTACAGATAAACTTACATATCAATGGTATTGAGTTCCGGATGAGGTAAATGGGAATACCTTTAAAGGCTAGTAGAGCTAGTCAGCTCTAGTCAAATTTCACCCTGCATGGAGAGCTTGTGAAGCATACACAAAGCAACCAAGTTTGAAATCCATCTAGTATAAAAATTACAAAAAAGTTGTGACTCCACACACATTTAAATATATATCAAGGGTAGTATATAAAGGATCAGAATTTTAAAACCCCAGCATCCATCTCCTATCTTTCCCTCTCCCCTGCCCCCATTTCACCTCCTTTCTATCAGCATGCATGTCTGATTTTGCATACTCATACTGAATGCATCTTACTATCTTATTTGTTGAAGAATTAATAGCAGGCAAGATGCTAACATTAGTAACTACTGATGTTACTTCATTTACATAAAGGTTTCAAATACTACGGATCATTACCAGTTCATATCAGTACCAATAGGTATCTATTCTTTTGTCTGATGATACCAAATGGCGCATATTGGAATTCCGTTCGGTACAACAATAATGTACCATTCCAACCAAAACTATTATCAGGCCGAGATTTAAACCTTTAATTTAATCTACATATTAAAGGTATCGTCTCGCTTTCTCTATCTTTTCATAAAGAAGGAACGAGGAAATCTTACTCATTGTTGGTGGCGATGAATCTTGAGACGATCTCGACCCTGGAGTGGTGCACTCGATCATATCGAGGGCTTTCTTTGGGTTCTTGGAGGTCTTAGTCTCCCCTTATCCGTATTCACAGAAGATCGAGCGAAAAATCTTCCTTCTTATGGATGGCGGTGGCGAACGTTGCGGCAATCCCCGGAACGCTGTAATTGATCGTTGCAAGTTTCCTTCCGATTCTTGGAGGCCTTCGTCGTCTTCCATCTCCAAAAGAACGAACGACCAATCGACCGATGGTGGTGGAAAATCTCGCGGCGGTGACGACCCCTGGAGTGGTGCCATCGATCATTAAGGTCTCTGCGTCTCTCTCTCTCTCTCTCTCTCTCTCTCTCTCTCTCTCTCTCTCTCTCTCTCACTTCTCTTCTCTAAATGAACCGGCGAGGAATCTTGCAATCTCGATCCGGAAGAGATGCAGTTGATCGACATGGGTTTTCTTTCGGTGCTTGGAGGTCTTCCTCTCCTTTCCCCACCCTCTCTCCAGAAGGACGAGCGAGAAATGTTATCGATCGACACGGTAGTGACCCAACCCAAAGCGAACCAACTCGAGTCTACTTGAACGAGCCCAACCCAGACTCTTTCATCGCAACTCGGATTGGGTTCGGCACCAAATTGGCCCAACAATATTATACTGCCCACCAAATCGTGTGTTACAATTGCAATGCTGCGTCGCTGACTTCAAGAAATAAATGTTTCACCAGAGAGGCATGTGAAGTATTAGGATAAGCGCGCACTAATTAAGTGTATGAACGCCTCAGAAGAAAGCTACTCTTTCAGACCCCCTACAATGTACTACTTGCCGTAGGAGTGAAAACTACACTACAAAGCATTACTTGATGTCCCATTAATATGATGTAGAGAATTGCCATGAAGTCGTAAAAAATAGATGCTCTGGTCTGTTCTTTCATGTCTGATGGGAAAAATATGTATCTAATGGATTGAGTTCATTAAAGAATTCCTGTCCTCAATCATTTATGAGTTCTTGAAACGAGAGATTGGGCAATTTTTAATCCATTCCTGCCCTTTTTTTCATGAATGAATCAGTGAGGAAGACATTGAACCTAAACCATGGGGCAGTGAAGACATTGGAGTCAGAGCAGCAACTGCACACTGCATCGGAGGAAGAGCTGCAGTGGACTAATGAATGATACACTCCAAGCCTTGAAGGTGTTTGCTTGTGGTTGGGTATTTCTAGTTTACTGTCACTTCAGCTGCTGCAGTTTCTTTTTGTGGCTTCTTGGATCCCAGTCTTCAATGAAGCACGAATAATGAGTTCACGACCATGGAGACAGCAACCAAGGTGATGGGCACTTGGACCCACTGTCAGAACTGGTTGCTGTTTGCAGGATTAGCTCAGAGAGTTACTGTAGATGCCTCAATTTGGCTTTCTTCTCTCCGCCAGAGAATAAATGCATTGAGGTAAGAGTAATGTATCCTTCTCTCCTCTGTGGGCTGCAGTTGTTGTTCGGAGGATGAGCCGTTTTGTGTGTGTATTCTGAAGACATGTGTTACCAGTTTTGTGTGTGTCAGAACCCTCATTTGACGTAGAAATTAATGATTTGTTCTTTAATCCACCGAAGTCATCTCTGCAGAAGATGAAGGGATATCATTGTTTGGAAGCGGAACAAGTCAGAGGGTGGGTTTTGGGACATATGACAAGTCGGCAGCGAGATGCTAGGACAACTGCCAACGTGAACACCGAATGCTGCAACCTCAAGATGCTGTGAATGATCAAATGTTACGTTTCGAGGAGGGCCTCAGAAGCACCAATAATTAATGGTCTATCTCATGTGACCACTGCAGATGTGCAGCTACCTTTCAGATGGCTACAACAAGCAACAACACTTGTTCCCATGCAGGGTGGAGAAGAGACGTGAGGGGCTGTCAGCGGTGTCACTGATGCGTAGGACAGAGCGGCATGGATGCGCATGATAAAGGGAATGGTCCAGCTCTGTTAGTTTTCGTGAGTTATGGGGGTGATGATGATGGAGTGTGTGACATGATCAGACCAACAGTGCATGTTCAATGCATCCATTCACCTGCCGGCTCATGGAGCAGATTAAGAACAGCGGCCGAAATGATGATCGGGTTTCGTTAGATTTAAATTAGCAGTTGACATCCACGATGTTTGCACTATAAAAGCCCCCCCTCATAGGCCTTCCATTCCTTCACATCCATTGCAGAAGGGTGTTTCCCAGTCTTCTGTAGCTTTGAGACATCATGATTCCAGTGATTGATTTCTCGAAGGTGGATGGCGAGGAGAGGGCTGAAACCCTGGCCCAGATTGCTAATGGATGTGAAGAGTGGGGCTTCTTTCAGGTTCGTTAGCTTGCAGTTGGTGACTGTAATGGTTTCTTCTCTTGGACGTGTTATAACTAGTCTTTTGCATCCGCAGCTGGTGAATCATGGCATTCCAGTGGAGCTTCTTGAACGCGTGAAGAAGGTCTGTTCTGCGTGCTACAAGTTGCGACAGGAGAGCTTCAAGGAATCAAACCCTGTGCAGCTGCTGAACAAGTTGGTAGAGGAAGAAAGTGAGGGAGGGAATGTCGAGCGGCTGAACGACGTCGATTGGGAGGATGTGTTCGTCCTCCAAGATGATGAGCCCTGGCCATCTAATCCCCCTGAGTTCAAGTAAGAACACAAGGACGAGGAATCAAACGAGAGAAGTTCAATGGACAGAGTCACTGATGCTTCTTGGCTAACTTTTCAGGGAGACGATGAGGGAGTACAGGAAAGAGCTGAGGAAGTTAGCCGAGAGAGTGATGGAAGCCATGGACGAGAACCTGGGCCTGGAGAGGGGCTACATAAGCAGAGCATTCTCCGCAAACGGCGAGCACAAGCCCTTCTTCGGGACCAAAGTGAGTCACTATCCTCCCTGCCCGCGGCCCGACGTCATCGACGGCCTCCGCGCCCACACCGACGCCGGCGGAGTCATCCTCCTCTTCCAGGACGACGAGGTCGGCGGCCTCCAGATCCTGAAGGACAGCAAGTGGGTCGACGTGCAGCCGGTGAAGCACTCCATTGTGATCAACACCGGGGACCAGATCGAGGTGCTCAGCAACGGGCGGTACAAGAGCGTGTGGCACCGCGTGCTCGTCTCCTCAAACGGCGACCGCCGCTCCATCGCCTCCTTCTACAACCCTTCCCTCAAGGCCACCATTGCTCCCGCCATCAAGCTTGTCGCAAGCCAGCCCCAGGAGCTTGGCGCTTCGTACCCCGAGTTCGTGTTCGGGGACTACATGGACGTGTATGTGAAGCAGAAGTTCCTCCCCAAGGAGCCAAGGTTTCAGGCAGTGGCAGCAGCTCTGTGAAAGTGCAGGAAGGAGATGATACACTCGAGAGTAGTTTAATGTGTGACCATCTGAGTATATCAGTGTCGTATATTTCTAGGTCGGTATCAGTGACAGATGCTTGCTTCCTTGGACTTGTGCAGCATATCTGTATGATCCAAGTACTGCGTACTGAGTCTGTTGTCGAGTCTGTGTGCTTTGCTTCGCACATTACCTGTAGCCTATATTCCAAGTTATGCCAGGTATTATAAGCTCTTCCGTGCCTTCTCCTTGATGCCATGGTTGCTTGTGGTTCCACTCCAACTTTGATGTTCTTCGTTAAAAGCTCAGCCATTGAACTCACTGGGACTTATATGCTAGTTTGCTATCTTGAAGCCCGTTTCCAGCCCAGTCAAGTTTCTACATGTACGTGTACGTTGAAGATTGTTGAACTTGTAAACAATGTAACGAATAAACGAAATATGTCGTACAACCATGATGGAAACCAGCAAGCTTCGTGTATGCTTCTTAGTCAAAGCCAGTCAACGCTTGGAATGGTGGGGGCGGGGTGGGTAGACATCTTATCAACGTGATCTAAGATTTTCCAGGTCGTGCTGCATCAGAACGTTTTGGTCGTTTATTTCATGAGCTGATATCCTTGCGAAATGTACTTTGAGATGGGATAAGATGGCAGCTTAGTTGACCATGGAGAAAAGGTTTGACCAGGAACCCGGCTTAGTTCCCGGTTAGTTCCGCTGATTGGCATGTGAGATCTGATATGGAAACTTGTTGCAGTCTAAAAGGTCCCATTTGGCTCCATTTCACTTCATCGATCCATTCGAGAAGCAATACAGAAACAAAAGAAACCAGAGCATCATCTCGGCATCGCTAGAAATGGCCATTCCAGTCATCGATTTCTCGAAGTTGGAGGGGAAGGAAAGAGGTGAAACCTTGGCACGGATTGCCAATGGATGCGAAGATTGGGGATTCTTTAAGGTTTGCATCTCAAATGGCCGGTTCCTTCTTTCTCCTTACAGGGATTTTTTCGAGATGACGCTGGTACTAAAGCAGAGGAATCTACCTGACCTGTTTGCAGCTGGTGAACCATGGGATTCCGGTGGAGCTTCTGGAACGCGTGAAGAAGGTGTGCTCCGAGTGCTACAGGCTCAGAGCGGAGGATTTCAAGGCGTCCAAAACTGTGCAGCTGTTGAACAAGCTGGTGGAAGAAAAAGGCGACGCCGCCGATGCTAAGCGCTTGGATAACGTGGATTGGGAGGATGTCTTCCTTCTCCAGGATGACAACGAGTGGCCGGCCAACCCTCCAGAGTTCAGGTGATCATCAACTTCCACGCAGGACTCGTCAGGCTAATTGATATGCAGTTGTAAGTCCCTAACGAATGCTCTCTTCATGCGCAATCTTGTAGGGAGGCCATGAGGGAGTACCGGGAAGAGCTCAGGAAGCTGGCGGAGAAGGTGATGGAAGCAATGGATGAGAATCTGAGTTTCGAGAAGGGCTCCATCAAGAACGCATTCTCCGGAAACGGCGAGCATCAACCCTTTTTCGGCACCAAGGTGAGCCACTACCCGCCGTGCCCGCGCCTGGACCTGGTGAACGGCCTTCGCGCCCACACCGACGCAGGCGGCGTCATCCTCCTCTTCCAAGACGACCAAGTGGGTGGCCTGCAGATCCTCAAAGACGGGCAGTTGGTTGACGTGCAACCAGTGGCCAATGCCATCGTCATCAACACGGGAGACCAGATCGAAGTCCTCAGCAACGGGCGGTACAAGAGCGTGTGGCACCGCGTGCTGACGACCAGCGACGGCAACCGCCGCTCCATCGCTTCCTTCTACAACCCCTCCTTGAAGGCCACCATCGCTCCAGGGACCAACAAGGACGACTCTGCTACAGTGCTGTACCCCAAGTACGCTTTCGGGGACTACATGGATGTGTACGTGAAGCAGAAGTTCTTGGCCAAGGAGCCGCGGTTCGCGGCAGTGAGAGCCGTGTGAGGACGGCAAAAATGGACGTCGATGATCGTGCAAGTTGTCATAAAGATATATTGTTCCTTCGATTTAATTCGTCGTATGAGAAGAACGTTTGTTTGTATCAGATTAATTCTTTACGTAATGAATAAAAAGTTTGTTTATATGTTAGTCGTCTGCCTCTCGACTTTGATCATATATGTTCTGATTTTTCCATGTTATTTTATGTTGATAGAAGATGACAAAGATAAATATGAAATAATATTTTTATATTTTTATGTCCTTAATAAATATATGATTTAAACATCAATCACAGTGACTGATTTGATTGAGTAATTTAAGTATATAATTAAAAAATCTCTCTCTAAATCATCACTCTTTATAATAAGTTCTTCGTTTAATAACGATATCGAAGCTCTCATCTTCTCAAGAAGATTTTTTCTTCCCATTGGATGATGATAATCTCGCCTCTTTGTTAACCATTATCTCGCTATTGATTTCTTTTTTTGTCCGACGATTTTTCTTCCAAACTAGATCTATCGTAGATTTGTTCTTTTTGCCCACCACCGTCCTCCATCGATGATTTGTGTAATCGCTCCTTATTCATTATCATTAATTTTTATTCATTTTAGAGAATTTAATCGTTCCCATTAAGTTCATCATTCATAATCACTTATTTCTTCATTTATTATGATTAAAATATTTTAGATTATCATTTGTTATGAATTAATTATTATTATTATTAAATTTTATTCATTTTAGGTGCAGTGAGTGTCACCGGCCATGAGGGCATCGGCTGGTACTGCAGGGCAGCACCTACAAGCGCCAAGCCCATGGGGCGGCCACCACTGGGCGCCCCCCCGCACGCAAGGGTTGCCGTCGACAAGGTGGCGGTGGTCACAGCAGCAACGCAAGCAGCTAGGGGTGAGGAGTTAGGGTTTTAGGACAAAAGATGGTTTTGCCTCTCGAAATTTTAAAAATTTCAGATTCTACCCTTTGGCAGAATTACCAAAATACCCCTCAGAATTTTAGAAATTACAGATCCTATCCCCTTTGATAGAATTACCAAAATACCCTTTTGACTGAATTATCGAAATACCTCAAAAAATTCAAAAAATCCCTTTATGTCCCTAATTTTAAAAAATTAAATATGTTAATTAAATAGTTTAATTAACTATTATTTTTATCTAATAGTCCTATAAAATAACATATACATTTGATGTATGATGTGGATAGATGATCATGGACCTGTGATATGATGTGTGTACATGTGATTATTATTATTGGGGCCTGTGAGCCTCTATTTTTCTCGTTTATTATCGGGCCTGTATGCTTGTAATTATGTTGTAATTACATGAGGAGGCGCAGCGGTAGCGGGACCCACGAGGTCGAGACGAACGATCCGACGCATGGAGATGTGTTGAGATGCCGACGGAATCGACGAAGCGAGAAGGGCGATCACAGGGCATGGAGATGCGCCGAAGTACACATAGATCTTGATGTGAGTGATTAGGCCCACTAGCTTGGGCCTGATCACATTAGGATGTGGTCCATGATCATCTGGTGTGATTGCTCATGTGATGTGTGATTGGTTATACACCTACTAGATATATATATATATATATATATATATATATATATACACATGCGATGTAGATATATATTATATATATGTATATATATATGTGTGTGTGACATATTATGTTAAGAGACTAAATCAAAATCCTCTCTATTAATAATATTAAGTCGATAAACGTGAGGCAGTTAGATTGACCCACGTGACTTTCCATCGTTATAGCTAGGAATCGATTTCCGGTGTAGGTTGAGTTGGTCGAGTCTCTCGAGACTCACCTATATCACGTCTCGCTATCTTATCTACGATATAGAGATGTCACCGGTGACTTGAGGACATGGTATGCTTGGTCGAGTCCCTCGAGAGTACATCACCGAATCAGACTCATCTTGTAACGATGGTGATGACTTAACCGAACATCATGGTTGGTCGAGTCCCTCGAGGCCATGGTGGTTCGGAGGTCAAACAGGACTGGAATCACAAGGAATTGTGATTGGCAAGAGTTGCCTACCTTTACGGGCTTAACGTGATTGCTCAAGTCCCTTGAGGTTACGTTAAGATGTTGATTGGATCCCGATCCCCACTAGAGATCCGTCGGGAGACTCCGATTCACATACTGGAGGATGTTGTGTGTCTCACGAAAAATTAGTGGGAGTACATTATGATAAAAGTTCTTATCTTAATTGTTTAATTTTTGTAAAGTTTGCATGTTATTTATTTCTGTTATATTTTTTATTTCAGAAAAATATCGCTTTCAAATCCTTTACGTGGCATACTTGATGCCAACTGCCTCACTGGTCCAAATTATATGGATTGGCTTTGCAATCTGAGAATCGTTCTCACGGCGGAGAAAATCACATATGTCCTTGATACAGTGATCCCTACGCTTGACGAAGGGGCAAGCGAGGATGAGATCGCTCGTTATGTGAAGTACTTAGATGATTCCACTCTTGCTCAGTGTTATATGTTGGCCTCTATGACTACTGAGTTACAGAGACAGCATGAAAATATAGATGCTAATTCCATACTCCTGCATCTCCATAAACTGTTTGAGGAATAAGGAAGAACTCAGCGATATGAGATATCAATGAGTCTTTTCTGTGCTAGGATGACTGAGGGGACACCGGTTCAGAACCATGTCCTTAAGATGATTGAGTAGATCAAGAAACTCATAGGTCTAGGAATGATCCTAGAGGATAACCTGTGTATGGATCTAGTGCTTCAATCCCTACCAGATTCCTTTTCTTAGTTCATAATAAATTTTAATATGAACAAACTTGATGTGACCCTCTCAGAGCTTCTCAATATGTTGAGAGAAGCAGAAAGCACCATCAAGAAAGAGAAACCAGTTCTCTATGCTGGTGAGACCAGAAAGAAAAGGAAGGCTGAGAAGACCCTTAAGAAGGGCAAGGGCAAAATGGGTAAGGCAAAGGTTGTTAAAAAAGACCCAGCAAAGGACAAAGGCCAGTGCTTCCATTGCGGCAAAGATGGGCACTAAAAGAGGAATTGCAAAGAGTATCTTGCAAAGAGGACGAAACAGAAACTTGCAGAAGCTTCAGGTACATTCATAATCAGTCTCCATTTGTTAGAATCTTTTGATAACATATGGGTATTGGATACCGAGAGTGCTTATCATATTTGCAATTCATTGCAGGTTCAGGCAGGACCTAGGAGATTGAACAGAGGCGAGATTTACCTTAAGATGGGCAATAGAGCAAAGGTTGCTATAGTGGCTGTTGGCAAAGTCACCTTACATCTTCCTGGCAAAGCTATTATTGCATTAGATGCATGCTATTATGTTCCTTCTATTATCAAAAATATTATTTCCATTTCATATTTGATAGTTATTAGATATAAATTAGTTTTTGAGAACAATGGTTGTTCAATAATATTAGATGATCAGATCATCATAAGAAGAACATTGTATAATGGTTTATTTATGCTAGATACAGCTTCACATATCATGAGTGTAAGTGAGTTTAAGAGGAAATGAGAAGAGATGAACAATGCATATCTTTGACATTGTAGGCTAAGTCACATCTACGAGGGAAGGATTCAAAAGTTGCTAAAAGATGGATATCTAGATCCATTTAACTATGAGTCATATGCGACATGTGAACCTTACCTTCGGGGAAAGATGACCAACTCTCCATTTAGTGGAACTGGAGAGAAAGCCACTAAGTTACTAGAACTCATACATAGTGATGTATGCGGTCCCATGTCGACTCATACCATAGGTGGTTACTCCTACTTCATTACTTTCACTGATGATTTCTCAAGATATGGATATGTGTACTTGATAAAATACAAGTCTGAAGCTTTTGAGAAATTTATGGAATATAAAAATGAAGTGGAGAACCAAACAGGAAAGAGTATTAAAACCCTTCGATCAGATCGAGGAGGTGAGTACTTGAGTACAGAGTTCACTCAGTTCCTCAAAGACTATGGGATCTTATCCCAATGGACACCTCATTATACACCACAGCTTAATGGTGTATCAAAAAGGAGGAATTGCACACTGTTAAGCATGGTGCGTTCCATGATGTGTTTCGCCGACCTACCTATATCATTCTGGGGATATGCCCTAGAGACCGCAGCTTACCTTCTAAATAGAATTCCAATCAAGTCAGTGATGTCTACTCCATATGAGATATGGAATGAGAAGATGCTTGATCTTAAGATTGTTAAGATTTGGGGCTGTCCTGCCCACGTTAAGAGACACAACCCTGACAAGTTGAAATCTAGAACGGAACGATGCAAGTTTGTGGGATACCCCAAGGAAACTTGTGGGTATTATTTCTATTACCATAAGGACCAAAAGGTCTTTGTAGTCAAGAGAGCAGTGTTCCTTGAGAAGGAACACATTCTTGGTGGAGACAGTGGGAGTATGATAGAATTGAGTGAGGTTAGAGAACTTAGCTTAAACACCATTCAACAGCCAGAGTTTGTTCAGATACCTAGCACACAAGTTCCAACTTTACATAGGTCTGATAGAGTATCCCATCCTCCTGAGAGATATGTGGGACATATCAGAAGATAGGATGTTGAGGATATTGATCCTCAAACCTACGAGGAGGCTATTATGAGCATAGACTCCAGGAAATGACAAGAAGCCATGAATTCCGAAATGGATTTCATATACTCCAACAAGGTTTGGAACCTAATTAATGCACCCGAGGGTATTGGACCCATTGGCTGCAAATGGATCTTCAAAAAGAAGATTATAGTAAATGGAAATGTAGAGACCTATAAAGCAAGGCTAGTGGCTAAGGGGTATCGTCAAAGGCAATGTGTTGACTATAACGAAACTTTCTCACATGTAGCCATGCTAAAATCCATTCGAATTCTATTTGCTATTGCAGCACACTATGATTATGAGATCTGGTAGATGGACCTCAAAACCGTATTCCTCAATGGTAACCTTGAGGAGGAGGTGTATATGATACAACTTGAGGGATTCGTGTCCAGGGATAACCTAGATAAGGTGTGCAGGTTGCTTTGGTCCATTTATGGATTGAAGCAAGCTTCCCGAAGTTGGAACATAAGATTTGATGATGCGATCAGATCTTATGACTTCGTTAAGAACGAAGATGAGCCTTGTGTGTACAGGAAAGTAAGTGAGAGCACTATTACCTTTTTGGTATTATATGTGGATGACATCCTGATCATTGGGAATGATGTAGGAATGCTCTCCACAGTAAAGACTTGGTTATCTACGCACTTCTCCATGAAGGACTTAGGGGAAGCATCCTACATATTGGAGATATGGATCTACAGAGATAGATCCAAGAGGATGCTTGGCTTGTCCCAGTTAAGGTATATAGACACCATTGTCAAAAGGTTTGGTATGAAAAATTTTAAGAGATGTCTCATACCAATGAGACATGGAATATCACTTTCTAGGAGTATGTCCCCCAAAGACTCCTAAAGAAAGGGCACATATGGATATGATACCATATGCATCAGTGATAAGATCTATTATGTATGCTATGCTATATACCAGGCCTGATATAGCGTATGTTCTGAGTGTCACGAGTAGATATCGGACAGATCCACTGACAAAGCCATTGACTCAGATTGTCTTTGAGCGTCACAGAGGTCTGATGGGGATCAGACACGTTGGTGATTGGCTTTAGGTCAAGTAGGAGATTGGCTTTAGGTCAAGTAGGAGATTGCTAGTCATATGTGCCCTGTAAGCCAATCACATGAGTGATGACACTTGTGACTTGTTATGCACTTTATTTCTTTGCTTATTATTAGGCGTTTTATCACTTTATCTTGCGTGTAGCATATACTGTGATGTCCTTGGATCTGTATATTGAGAATCGGATCATGATGAGATCACGATAATGAGACCGATTCACCTTTAAACACAGACCCTAAATTATCCTGGTCATAGGTTACTCGAGAAGGACATCGAGATAACCGAATAGACTGGTATGCTGTATATCCGTTCATATGATGGAGGTAGATGGTCTCATAGTTACTCATGTGGGGACACTAAGGGTACAGTGTAGGTGCTAATTAGAGAATGAGAGGAATATCCCATATGTTTTTGCTCGAACAAATCCTTGGGCAAGGTTATTCGGATTGAGAGAGAAAGAGTTCTCCGGGAGAATCCGACAAGAGCAAGACTCGATGAGAGACCGTATGGGCTGACAGCACCATGCCCAGTATAGGGTCTCTGGGATATTAGATGGATGAGGGATTATAGATACATCGTAACTGAGGACAGATAGGTCCAAAGGATTGGATTTCCTTGTATCATCTAGGGGTTACGGCGTAGTGGCCTAGTACGTCCGCAGTCGATGAGTTGGGTGAATTATTATAGAGATAATAATTCACTAATTCAAAAAGAGTTCTGATAAGTATGACTCACGACCAGCTCGATATTGGGCCTAAAAGATCACATACATATGGTAGGTGTTGCGATGAGTAGAGATCCCCATATCTTATTGGATATCCATTAAGCCCCTGAATTATTGGATCCTGAGATGAGATCCAATAATTGCTAATAAGAGATTATTGGGTAGAGACCCACTAATCTAAGAGGCTTGGGTAATTGGATGGAGATCCAATACCCAATAGGGCAAAAGATCCATTAGGGTTTTCAGGGGGCCTCTATAAATATGAGAGAACCAAAGCTCTATAGGCTGAGGGTTTTCTTTTGGTAGCCACCTCCTGTTCTCCTCTCCCAAGAGAGAGAGGTGCATCGTTGTAATCTTGCCATGTGGATACCGCTAGAGAGGAGAACGCTTGACCTCCTTTATCCTCTCTCACAGATCCGCAGGAATTCAGGGATATACGATCTCCCTAGGTATCTTCTTTTACACGTGCAGTTTTGCGGATTTATTTTTGATGCACCAATTTTTGCACGACGACAGAAACTTTCTACGGGAAATCTGGGGTTTTGTTTTCTGTTCTTCCGCTACGCATATGATGTCGCTCCCCTAAAGGATTTTCCAATAGTTTTTTGATTAAAAAAGCTTTATTTCCAGTTGTTTTTCTTTCATAGAGACCTTCCAACTTTTTCCAAAAAGAATATGTTGAACTTTTAGTAGAAACATGATGAAAGACACTATCATCGAGCCACTATCGAATAAACCTAACCGTTTTTCGATCTAACCGCTTCCACTCATCATCTGTCATAGTTATGAGTTTTTCACTATCCCCTTGTAAAGGTTCATACAAATCTTTATGATATAAGAGATCTTCTATTTTTAGTTTCCATATTATCCAATTATTTCTGTTCAAACTAATCATGCGAGAAAC
The DNA here is from genome assembly GCA_024322285.1 of Musa beccarii. Taxonomy (NCBI): domain Eukaryota; kingdom Viridiplantae; phylum Streptophyta; class Magnoliopsida; order Zingiberales; family Musaceae; genus Musa; species Musa beccarii. The sequence continues at coordinate 61,882,707 of CM044395.1, read as the reverse complement.
ACTACCGGCCCATATGTTCAAAAACAAAAATTAAATCACCAAAACTATACTCTGATACCAGTTAATGGGATAAAAGGATAACAAATAAGGAAGAACTTTTGTAAATGAACAAATACTAGCAGGCTGTAACACAGCGAAATTAAACGAAAATCACAATCAAATAAAACACTAAGATTTATGTGAAAAACCCCTTCAACATGAAGGGTAAAAACCACGGGACAAACCAGAGAAAATCCACTATAGAGATAATGAATGTACAATTCTCAGAGTCTCTTGTCTAAAACCCAAGTAATAATTACAAGAGAACAACTGGGATACAAGGATCACGTCATTGTGCACAATATCTAAAACCTTCCCAAGTAATCATAGAAAAATTCATTGTAGATCTGATCTAACCTGAGATGAGAAAACTGTTTGGATGAATGAGAACAATCTCTGAGTGTTCCTTATCTTCTTCTCTTTTTTTTTCTCTTTTTTTCTGCTCTTTTCACCTCTCTTTCAATCTCCTTTGCTGCTGCAAAGTTTTTGCCCTTTTGCTGTGATTTGTTTTTCTATTTTCGCACCACCATTAGTCCCTTTTTATAATTAGGGTTTAAGTTAAGATAGAGTTTAAGAAGAAGGTGGGCTGTGGGCTGATAAAGCCCATATGTGCTGAATTTGGCTGTCAGCCCAACAGGGAGTGGGTAGACATATTATCGACGTGATCTACGATTTTCCAAGTCGAGTTGCATCATAACATTTTGGTCATTTATTTCATGAGCTGATCTCCTTGCAAAATGTACTTCGAGATGGTATAAGATGGCAGTTTAGTTGACGATGGAGAAAAGGTTTGACTAGGAACTCGGCTTAGTTCCCAATTATTTCCTCTGATTGGTATGTGAGATTTGATATGGAAGCTTATTGTAGTATAAAAGGTCCTAGTTGGCTCTATTTCCTTTCATCGATCCATTCGAGAAGCAATACAGAAGCATAATTTGCAACCAGAGCATCATCTCATCCTTGCTAGAAATGGCCATTCCAGTCATCGATTTCTCGAAGTTGGAGGGGAAGGAAAGAGCTGAAACCTTGGCACGGATTGCCAATAGATGCCAAGAATGGGGATTCTTTCAGGTTTGCATCTCATTTGTCCGGTTCCTTCTTTCTCCTTATAGGGATCTTTTTGAGTTGACGCTGGTACTAAAGTAGAGGAATCTACCTGACCCGTTTGTAGTTGGTGAACCATGGGATTCCGATGGAACTTCTGGAACACGTGAAGAAGGTGTGTTCCGAGGGCTATAGGCTCCGAGCGGAGGGCTTCAAGGCGTCCAAACCTGTGCAGCTGTTGAACAAGCTAATGGAAGAAGAAGACGACGCAGTCGATGCTAAGTGCTTGGATAACGTGGATTGGTAGGATATCTTCATTCTCCAGGATGACAACGAGTGGCCGGTCAACCCTCCAGAGTTCAGGTGATCATCAACTTGCACACAGGACTTGTCAGGCTAATTGATATGTAGCTGAGCAGGCAGCACATTATTCAGCCCATATGGGTTTTAGTAGCCCACGGCTTGCTCCTTTTTTAATCTAAACCCTAACACTAATTAGGAGGCTAATGGTGGTTGTGAAAATAAGATCAAAACTATAGCAAAAATGATAGATTTTTAGCAGCAGCAAGGTAATTCAGAAATAGTAAAAAAAGGCAGAAAAATAAGAGAAAAAAAGGGAAGAAGATAAGCAAAATGCAGAAATTATTTTCATTCATCCAAACAATTTTCTTATCTCAGTTTAGATCAGATCTACAGTGAATTTTTACTGTGATTGCTTGGGGAGGTTTTGGATATTGTGCACAGAGACATGATCCTTGTATCATAGTTATTCTCTTATAATTATTACTTGGATTTTGGACAAGAAACTTTATGAATTATACATTCATTATTCCTATAGTAGATTTTCTCTAGTTTGCCCTATGATTTTTACCATTCACGTTGAAGGGGTTTTTCATGTAAATCTTAGTATTCTATTTGATTGTGATTTTCATTTAATTCTATTGTGTGTTACGGTCTGCTAGTATTTGTTCATATACAAAAGTTCTTCCTTGTGTTTGTTATTGTTGTTATCCCATCAACTGGTATCAGAGCAAGGTTTTAGTAATTTAATTTTTGTGTTTGAATATGGAGGTCGGTAGTGTTTCTCGTATGATTAGCTTGAACGAAAATAATTGGATGATTTGAAAACCAAGAATGAAAGATTTCTTGAATTGCAAAAATTTGTATGGACCTTTGCAAGGGGATTGTGCAAAACCCACAACTATGACAAATGATGAGTGAAAGAGGTTAGACTGAAAAATGGTCAGATTTATTCGATAGTGGCTTGATGACAATGTCTTTTACCATGTTTCTATTGAAAGTTCTATATATTCTCTTTGAAAAAAGTTGGAAGGTCTTTATGAAAGAAAAATAGCTAGCAACAAAGTTTTTTTGATCAGAAAACTTACGAACCTGAAATATAAAGAGGGTGCTTCTATTGCTAAGCATTTGAATGAAATGCAGAGTATTACTAACTAGTTATCTTCTATGAAAATGTCTCTCGATGATGAGTTGCAAGCATTGTTCATTGTCAAAATGCTGGGAGACATTGGTGGTTAATTGAATAAGGAGTTGAGAAGAAAGAACTTAGCAGCATCTCAGATTGATTCACATGCACTTATCTCAGAGAATAGAGGAAGGTTAAGGTCTAAAGATAGAAGCAATTCACGCATGAGTAGAAGCAAGCCAAGATCAAGGAAAGATATTATTTGCTACAACTATAGTGAGAAAGGACATTATAAGAATCAACGTAAATAACCTAAGAAGAGCAAGAAAAAGAGAAAAGAAGTGGAGTCTACAGAGTTAAAAGAGAATACCACAATAATAGTGCAAGGTAGTGATTGTTTGATTATGTCCCCTTTTGATGATATTTTTTCTTGTGTGTGTTAGGATCTCGAGTGGATAATTGATACAAAAGCTTCTTATCATGCTACACCACCAAGGGAGTTTTTTGCTACTTATAGGTTCAAAAATTTTGGTATTGTCAAGATGGGTAACTATGGTATGACAGACATTATTGGTATGTGTGACATCCACATAAAGACTAACCTTGGATATAAGTTGATGTTTAAGGATGTGAGGCATGTGGTTGACTTGAGGTTGAATCTAATTTCAGTTGAAAGACCAGATGATGAAGACTATGATAGCAGGTTTCACAGAGGGTAATGGAGGCTTAGTAAGGGTTCTCTTGTTATAGCTAGTGAAAAGAAATGTCACACTTTATACAAGTTGTAGGTCAAAACTTATGGTGAGCAGTTAAATGCTATAGAGAAAGACTTCAGCATGGAGTTATGGCATATGCAATTGGGACACATGAACGAGAAGGGACTGCAAGCTCTTTCCAAGAGAGATGTATTACTTGACCTCAGAGGTATACATTTGAACTCTTGTATTGATTGTTTGATTGGTAAACAACATAGAATTTATTTTGCTAGTCCTTTATCTAGAAAATTGTATGCCTTGGACTGTGTTTATCAAGATGTTTGTGGTCCTTTGAGAATAAAAACTCCTAGTGGTTCTATTAATGTTCCTGGCATCAGTGGTACACTTTATTTTATTACTTTTATAGATAACTTTTTTAAGATAGTTTGAGCCTATGCTTTGAAGACCAAGGATTAGGTTACTGATGTCTTCAAAGAGTTTCATGCTAGAGTTGAAAGAGAGACAAAAAGGCAACTGAAATGCATAAGATTAGATAATGGTGGTGAGTATACATGATTGTTTAATAATTATTGTAGGTCACATGACATCCAACATGAGATGATAGTTCCTGGTACACCTCAGCATAATGCAATTGTAGAGAGGATGAATTGTACTATCATGGAAAAAATCATATGTATCCTTTCATAGGCAAAGCTACCCAAAAAGTTTTGGGATGAGGCCTTGAGGACTATAATTGATGTGATTAACTTATCTCCCTGTACAACCCTAGATTCTGATATTACAAAGCATGTATGGTCAGGGAAAGATGTTCCCTATAGACATTTAAGAGTATTTGGTTGTCATGCATTTGGCCATATTCCAGACAATGAGAGGTCCAAGCTAGATGGTAAGACAAAAGAATGTATTTTTCTTGGCTACTCACATGATCAATTTGGTTACAGGCTTTGGGATAAAAAAAAGCAGAAGGTGTTTAGAAGCAGAGATGTAGTCTTCTTTGAGGATCAAACCCTTGAGGATTTGAAGAAGGAGGCACCAGCTAAGACTTATGTAGAAGGATTAGCAAATTATGATCCAGTTACTCCTCCAGTATATCAGGGTGATGGGGGAGATGTGCAGGAAGATGACATTGAACTAGATGTTAATCTACCTACAGGACATGTTGAGCAAGAAGAAGTTAAGGAGCAACTTCTCGCAGAATCTCAATTGAGAAGATCTTCTAGACAACGTCAGCCTTCTAGAAGATACTCTACAGATGAGTATGTGATGCTTACCGATGCAAGTGAGCCAGAGAGTTACCAGGAAGCAGTTGAAAGTAAGCAAAAAAAGAAATGGTTAATTGTTATGCAAGAAGAGATGGATACTTTCCAAAAGAACCACACATATGATTTGGTGCAACTACCATAGAGAATGAAGGCCTTGAAGAATAAGTGAGGTTTCAGGTTGAAACTCAAGAATATTGTTCTTAACCGAAGTACAAAGCCCAATTGGTTGTGAAAGACTTTGGTCAAAAGAAAAGTATTGACTTTGGTCAAAAGAAATGTACTTGAAGAGAAGCAATTGCTAATAGAGCAGACATATTAACAAAGACCTTATTGAAAGAAAGGTAGGAAATGTGCCGACAGTTGATCGGCATGACTTCAAACTAAAGAGTCATGGGACAGCCTCCCTTATGGGTTGAAGAGAGAGGTTGTTGGATAGACAACCCATTATTCAACCCATATGAGCTTTAGTAGCCCACAGCCCGCTCTCCTTTTAACCTAAACCCTAACACTAATTAGGGGGCTAATGGTGGTTGTGAAAATAAGATCAAAACTATAATATGGTAGATTTTTGGCAACAGTAAGGTGATTCAGAAATTGGAGAAAAGAGCAGAAAAACAAGAGAAAAAGAAAGGGAAGAAGACAAGAAAAACACAGAAATTATTCTCATTCATCCAAATAATTTTCTAATCTCAGGTTAGATCAGATCTATAATGAATTTATACTATAATTGCTTGGGGAGGTTTTGGATATTGTGCACAATGATGTGATCATTGTATCTTAATTATTCTCTTGTAATTATTACTTAGGTTTTGGGCAAGAGACTTTGAGAATTATATATTCATTATTTCTATAATGGATTTTCTCTAGTTTGTCCCGTGATTTTTACCCTTCACGTTGAAGGGGTTTTCCATGTAAAACTTAGTGTTCTATTTTATTGTGATTTTCATTTAATTCTTTTGTATGTTATGGTCTACTAGTATTTGTTTATATACAAAAGTTCTTTCTTGGGTTTATTATTGTTTTAATCCCATCCTAAAGGAGTATAAGAAGAGCTGAGAAAGCTAGCGGAGAAAGTGATGGAAGTAATGGATTAGAATCTGCGGTTTGAGAAGTTGCTATGGACTTCGATCTGGTCTCCCATGTTGATGATGATAGCATTGGCCATTGGCTGCACGTCGATCCACTGCCCGTCTTTAAGGATCTACAGGCCACCCACTTGTCATCTTGGAAGAGGAGGATGATGTCGCCTGTGTTGGTGTGGGTGCGAAGGCCATTCACTAGGTCCAGGTACGGGCACGTCGAGTAGTGGCTCACCTTGGTGCCGAAAAAGGGTTGATGCTCGCCGTTTCCGGAGAATACATTCTTGATGGAGCAGGTGGTACAAGAGCGTGTGGCACCGCGTGCTGACGACCAGCGACGGCAACTGCCACTCCATCGCTTCCTTCTACAACCCCTCCTTGAAGGCCACCATCGCTCTAGGGACCAACAAGGATGACTCTGCTACAGCGCTGTACCCCAAGTACACTTTTGGGGACTACATGGATGTGTACGTGAGAGCCGTGTGAGGACAACAAAAATGGACGTCGATGATCGTGCAAGTTGTGTCATTAAGATATATTGTTCCTTCGATTTAATTCTTCGTATGAGAAGAACGATTGTTTGTATCAGATTAATTCCTTATGTAATGAATAAAATGTTTGTTTATATGTTAGTCGTCTGCCTCTCGACTTTGATCATATATGTTCTGATTTTTTCTTTATTTTTTTATGTTGATAGAAGATGACAAAGATAAATATGAAATAATTTTTTTATATTTTTATATCCTTAATAAATATATGATTTAAACATCAATCACAGATTTAAATGTATGATTTGATTGATTAATTTAAGTATATAATTAAAAAAATCTCTCCCTCTAAATCATCACTCTTTACAATAAGTTCTTCAATTAATAATGGTATCAAAGCTCTCCTCTTCTCAAGAAGATTTTTTCTTCCTGTTGGATGATGGTAATCTTGCCTCTTTGTTAACCTTTCTTGATGATTACCTCGCTACCAATTTCTTTTTTTGTTCGACGGTTCTTCTCCCAAACTAGATCTATCGCAGATTTGTTCTTCTCGCCCATCATCGTCCTCCACCGATGATTTGTGTAACCATTTCTTATTCATTATCATTAATTTTTATTTATTTTAGTGAATGTAACCATTCTCATTAAGTTTATCATTAATTATCATCTATTTCTCCATTATTATGATTTAAATATTTTAGTTTTTCATTTATTATAAATTAATTATTATTATTAAATTTTATTCATTATCATTAAAATTCTTAATTATATCCAAACGTTACAAACTTGAATTAGTTCTTGAACGTTATGAATTTAGTGGTAATAAATGTTCTTGATGGGAGAACATCCATATAAGTGAGATTTTTGGTCCTTGGGCTCTATCTCTCTCTCTCAAGTCTTTAGGATTTCCTATACCATCTAAAGTGAGAGTTCTGGGCTAAGAAGTGCCAAAATACTCAGAGAAACCATTGTAGAAGTAATTTCGTTTTAATATTAGTTTCATTGTGTTTCTATTATAGGGATTTAGAAACATATTTTGTTCTTTTAAGTTTTCTTACAATTTGCTGTTCTTGCTAACCTACTTGATATAGCTTCCTCTATTGCTCCTCTTCATCCACCGCTTTTGTTGTTGTTGCAACAATGACATCATCACCTCCTCTACAGCAACAACAGAACCAATCGTCGTCAATCTATGGCAACACCGCCTCTTCGTTGCAACAACAATGACAATGTAATCTCCCCTTTGTGTTATGCTTTGTAGCAACAGCAGCATCAGTCGTCGCTGATCTACTACAATAGTAGCAATGCCTCCTTGTTGCAGCAAAAATGATAGTGCGATCTCCTCTTCACAATTTGCGCAACAGATTTTCTCCACCACCTTGATGATTTGATCAATCCTCTGATCTGATTTACCACCTTCGACGATCGTTCCCCTCTCCATTACTGACATGATCAATCATCCACCTCGCTAATCTGACAAGTTCTCCAATAATCTATAATAGATTCTTCCACTCTCTGACAATTTGATCTGATCAGTCCTTCATTCTTTCCCCACAAAGACCTCCACTCGTCTAGAATTTGCACCAGGACACCTTGTTGATCTACTACCTCGTTGCTACACCGATGATTCTTCCTCCTCCCTAAATCAACAACATTAGTCATCAGTTGCTTCCTCCCAACTATCTTTCATTGGCTTCTTCAATGGCATCATCATTTCGTGTGACCCGCCACATGGGTGCCAAGGCCATCTGTGACATTGCACAATGTTCCATTTCAAATGTGTCAAACTTTGCATCATCTTCTTTGTTATCAAGTTCTTTTGCTCTTGCGTGTCATCTCTTCTGACTATTTAACAATCATATCTTCTTCCTTTTGTAACTTTGACGCTCGGATGATTATTCCTAATATTTGTTCTTCACCTATAGAATTCATCACTTTTAATACAATAATTTTGATCATCTTCAAACTCTGCAAATATAGTAACTATGCATTTTAACTATGCATCTTGACAAGTTTAGTTTATTAAACTTTTTTTCGAATATGATTTGTTGAGCTACATCGATGACTTCTTCAATTATCCATCCAAAAATATTCAAATAATAGAGGAATCAATCTTAAGGGTAAATCCTAATCACACATTATGGTTACATTAAGATCATCTTATTTAATAAATTATCTAAGCCTTTGTTATTATTTTGTAGCACTATTAATCTCTTTATGCAGAACCGTGACAAGAAGCATAATCTAAGTTACAAACTATCTTCATGAATCGTTCTCACACTCGTATGCTAAATATTTTATCTTCCTTGATAAAAATAACTCAAGAGGAAAGTATTATTGTTGATTATGTTGAGACTCAGATTTTGATGATGAAACTAATTGATTATGTTTTATTGTCTAACTACGTTTTAAGTTACGTAGGTCTACTCTCAATTAAAATTAGACAGTTGACACAGGAGAAATTGATGTTGCGATAGAAGAAATCATGTCAGGATATTCGACGTCGAGCCGGAGATCCGGTCGATAATCGGCAGAAGGCTTCGGACATCGGGCATCTGGCCAAGAAGAGTGGTGTTGCGCCAAGGAGATCGGGTTGCGGAGGTCAATCGTCGATTGGGTAACAGGCCGCAAGATAGGACGGTGCGTCGAAGAATTGGACAAAGCATCGACCAATGACGTACCGAGCAACATGAGGTTGATTCGTATAACTGACTAGATCAACGTAGCATTAAAGTAAATTAATATGCAGGATTAACTACAATAACGATAAAGACTTAAAGTGAGACAAAGTGCCGGAGTCAAGTACGATCGAGTCATTGGGAGTTCGAGAGTTCGACAGAAATCTGAAGATTCATCAGGAGTACTTACGGAACTGACTGAGAATGAGTAGGAGCTTGCCGAAGGGTTTTTTGAAGTTCGCAGAAAGATTCATCCGAAGTTCGCGGAGCTCACCGCGAAAGATTATAGCTTGCCAAAGAAGCTTATCGGAACTCTTCAAGATCATCGTGAAGTCCAAGAGCCTGCCGGGAGTCCGCGGAATGGTATCCGAGGGTTCATCGGAAGACCATTGGAAGTTCATCGACGGCTCGCCGGAGGAAGACTTGATGTGCCAGACTTTGTATTAGCTTATAAAATATCTTTAATTTTGTAGTTAGCATATAATTATGGTTAGGATTAGGTGTTAATCCTATAACCCTAGTAGGGGCCAATTGGGCTCGGTAATGGACTGGTTTGGGCTAGGTTTAAGATCCAACCAGAAATGTTGGACCTTGTCTAGCGGTGGCACCGCCCAGTGGTATCACCCAGTATATTGACTGTGGCAGTGTGTCAAGCGGTAGTACCACTAGACTAGGTAGTGGTACCACCCAGTGTCAGGGTTAAATAGGCGGTGGTACCACCAGTACCCGGTAAACCCAGGATTAAAAGGTTTTTGGCTCCAAGTTTGAATCCAATTGAAGCTTATAAAAATCCCTTCCATTCTTAGGTTGAACATACATGCACACAAACCTAGGGTTATCTCCTCTAGCTCCTCTAGAGGAAATGTTGTAGAATTCTCTTTAGAAATATCTCCTCGAGCTCTCATTCATTTTCAGTAAAAAGAGAGGAGTGTGTGAGTGTTTGTAAGGGTTATCTCCTAAGCCCGTCAAAAGGAGAAGGTGTTATAAGGGACTTTGTCTTTGCCCGTTGGAAGGAAGATGGCTAGAGGAAAATCGATGGCCTAAGAGAAGAGGAATCGGGAGTGGACGTAGGTAATATGACTGAACCACTATAAAATCAGGTTGACAATTCTATTCTTGTTTATCTTTGCTGTAAAATTTTACCTTACTATAATTACTTGAATCCTTCTCATTCTTACGAATGGCTTCAACTTTACATCTTTCCAATATCCACAATCGAAATCAATTATCATCGAAATAAAGTTTTTAATGATGAGGGTTTTCGAAATCATTTTAAATCACTGAAATCTATTGTTCTTAACCGCTGCACTAATTCACCCCCCTGTTAGTGCCACTCTAATCTTAACAATTGGTATCAAAGCCTCGTTATTTCTTTTTTGGATTCACACCCATAAGAAATGGCTCTTCACGGCCTTCAAGAGGGTTTTTTGATTGTTCGTCCTCTGTTGTTTAACGGATCGAACTATATTTATTGAAAAACTCGAATGAGAGATTTCTTGATTTCTTTGGATTTAAACTTATGGAATATCATTAAAAATGGCTTTCAACTTCCCTCTAAACTGATGAACGAATAGTCAAATTTAGAGAGAAAATCTTTTTCATTAAATGTAAAAGCTATGAATGCCTTATTTTGTGCTTTAGATTAAAAATGAGTTTAATCGGATTTCTACATGCGAAACTGTAATCGCCGATGATTTCTCCCTTAACATAAATTAATTACTATAAATAATGTATTGCTTTATTATCAACTTCCATGTTTGTGTATTATAGTTAAGGAAATAATTAAATTTTATTTCCTTAATTATATAGATAAGTTAGGAATCTTACTAATCAATTAGATTATTGATTGATTGATTTCCTAATAAGTGATATGATTTTTAGGAAGTAAATAGTATATATTCCATTTTTAAGTGTGAACCATTATAAATGAATATTATGTTTCTATTTTTATGTGTGAAGTAAAATAAAAATAAATTTAATATAAAATTAAATATTAACTTACCTTTTGGGGAGATATCATCTTCTCCTATATAAGGGGGTTCCTCTTCCCTCGTTCCTCACCAAGCCTGACAATGGGAGGATCGAAGAGAGGACTTCCTGAGAAGATGATCTCGAGGAAAGGAAAACCGATGAGAAGTAGGATCCTTTCTCACTTTTTATTTGGTTTGATTTATGTTTTGAAATATTGATATTGAAATTGTTATAAATTTTATGATGCATGACAATATTTGAATTTCGAAATTTTATGATTAATAAATAATGTTAATTGATTCATGATATTAGAATGATTATTTGATTTATATTAATCTCTTAAGCTTAAGTGAGTTTTAATGTCGATTTAACTATTAAAATTATTATTTTTAGATTAATGGATCTAATTTATTTAATTAGATATTTTTGTATTTTAAGAATTATGTGTGAATTCCTATGATTTAATTAGTTTTAAATTTAAGATTATGGATTTAAATTCTTTAATTCATGGATTTGAGTTATTCTTGATAATTTATATTTTTGAAATATAATTTGATAAGAGGATTCTAATTGAGCTTTGACTTGAGTTAAGTTGATCTGCTAGACTAGATCGACTTAGCCCATATGGTTATGTACGACCCAACCCATGTGGCTAGGTACAATTAACTCATGTGACTAGGCATGACCCAGCCCATATGGCCAGGTAAGAGCCAGCCTATGTGGTAAGATATGATCTGACCTATGTGGCCAGGCTTGATTCAGTTATGTGGCTAGGTATGATCCAGTCCATGTGGCTTTGTACGTCCCAACCCATGTGGCAAGGTACGACCTAATTATGTGGCTAGGCATAGACCAACTCATGTGGCTAGGTATAACCTATTCCATATGGTCAGATACAACCCCAAATCATATGTCTAAGCATAACCCAACTCGCAAGCCAAGCATGGCCCAGTTCAGTGGTAAGGCTTAGCCTAGTCCATGAAGTTAAGTCTAGTCCATGAAGTTAAGTCTGCCCAGTGTTGCGATTGGCGTTAGATACATCATCGCTCCTCTATCTAGCCCGTTGTACCTCAACTTAACATATTACTTATGACAGGCATGTGTAGCACATATGACCCATCCAAGACTCAGTTGGGTTGGTTCAGTTTTGGGCTAGCACTATATGATATAGTCTGATTTCCTCTTCCTTTATTGGTTTGAGCTCTTTTGACTAAATCAGACATATTTGATCGGTTAAGATCAGTTTAGGGTGATTCTAGACTAACTTGACTAATTCAAATCTTCTTGACCTAATCGAGATCAATTAAATCTAAATTAGACTAGTCTAGGGTAATTCTAGACCGGTTCTATAAGGATTTGAGGTTGATTCTATTATGCCATAATTAAATTAAATTTGATTTAAGCCAATTGAGCTATTCCAATTAGGGTTTTGGTTGATTAAAGACTATTAAGAGATTGCTTTTTTAAGCCTTTATAATTTGATGAATTTAAAGGTTTACTTGAAGATGTTATTTGAAAATGATTATTGATTTTCTACTTTTCTTAAGTTTATGATATTGATATGATTGTACCATGTAGTAGATGTAACTAGGCTAATGGTCTATATTGGAAGTGCAACCTGTGAAAGGAGCTATGGGTCCATCACAATGTAGAGCCACCAATGGACATAGTCTAGTAGATCATACATAAAGTATGGTCTCTTGTAATATTTGATCATACTATTTCTTGAATGCATGTGTGAATGAATGAGTGAATGTAAATGAATGATCATGGATGTTTATGTATCCCTGCCGAGGACAGGTATGACGATTCCCTTCGGGGATTAGCGGACCATCAGACATGATGGTTAGACGGTTCCTTCATCCGTTATTGGGAGGAACGTGTCCCAACTTAGGCGGGTGAGGGAAACCACTCCATCCGCTATTGGGAGTGCGATATGGATTATCTCCATCCGCTGTTGGGAGGAATCCATCCCGTGGAGTATGCCTCTTCATCTGCTGTTGGGAGAGTGCACCATCGGGTATGATGTACGCCTTTGTTATCCAGTTATCTCGTATGTATTGCATGTTGCATGATTTTGCTTATGAAATTATCATTGTTTTTCAGATGTTTAAGTTTTATAATGAATTGATATATTATTATTTCTTATTAAATTATTTATATTTGTTTCATGAATGTTAGATTATTTTTATGATTTTTCTGAGGTTCCTACCAGCATGTGTGGTTGCTGATATTTTTTTATCTTATATTTATTTTCAGCATAATCTATAATTTTGCAATAGATATGAAGCTTGGGTGGAAGAGACTTATGACCCTACTAAGAAGATGTGATCTTTTTTTGTTAATAAAATATTTACTATTGTAAAGGCAAGGATTTAAATTCAAGAAAGAAGTATATTTTATAAATTATGAATAATAAAATAATAATGTATTATATTTTATAAATTCTGGGATATGACAGAAACAACTTTTGATATTTGGCGCACACTTGAAATCACGCACGAGAGAACTAGTAGAGTCGAAGACTCAAAAGTAAATCTCTTATTATATGATTTTGAGCTTTTTCGAATGGAACCAAGCGAGACTATTGGTGACATGTACACCCATTTCATGGATGTCATCAATAATCTAGGAGTCCTTGGTAAATCTTTTTCGGATTTTGAACTCATAAACAAAATTTTAAAATCCCTTCCAAAAAAGTGAGATCCTAAAGTAACCGCGATATAAGAATCAAAAGATTTAAATAATTTACCTATTGAAGAACTTATCGGCTCATTGATAACATATGAAATGAGTTTTTTGGAACTCGACGAACATATGAACCACCTTCTAAAGAACAGAAAGGTAATTGGACTTCCGACTATAAAATATCACTTGAGTGATGACTCAAGTGATGAGGACAATGAAGAGGACATTGAACATATAAAAATAATTTTTAAAAAAATTATTAAATAAAAAAATAAAAAACACAAATGAACTTGAACGAAGAAAGAGACTAAAGAAGAAGAAGAAGACTCACAAAAAGAAATCAAGTAAAGAAGAGATGAATTGTACTTTGACGGCCTTCGACTACAATGTAAGAAACTCACCTGAAATATTATTATATTATTTTAAAATTATATGATCTTTTCTTGAGTTGCTTAGTTTAATTGGTAGGAAATAAAAAAAATATTTTCAAAAATTATATCATGCTTTTCTTTCTACTATTTTAAAAAATTTTGAAATAATACTTACATAATTTGTGTACACCTAATAGGATTTATCCATGCATGTATATCTTAATAGATTTGTATGCAATACAGTTTAAAATAAGATGCATAGTTTTTGACGCAAAAATCAATTATCATGATAAATCAAATGTATATGGAAATCATTTATGATTTCCATATCGATTTTTGTTTTCAATCTTGATGTGTGTTTTTGACACAAAATGAATTATCATGATAATTGCATCTCATGCTTGTACACTTAACGAGATAAAATCAATGAATATTTATCTTGATGATTTTACATTGAAAAACTATGAATGATGAGTGAATCTTATGTCTTGGATAAATGTATGTGCAAATGTTTGGCTTTTGTATAAAATTTTTTTGAGGATGTTTTATGGTTTCATGCTTGATGATGCATGAGGATTTGAAATAAAAACCTTAAATCTCATATTTTGAAACAATATGTTTGTCTTCATGATCTTCATGATGACATGGATTCCAAACATGATGCTTGACGATTTCATATCATGCATGAGGATTTAAAAAATAAAATCCTACGTTTTGAAATAATGTATTGATGACTTTGATGAAATTTGTATGATGATGCATGTCTTTATGAAATAAATTGTAAAACTAAAAGACTCAACCCACATAACTTTCCAAATGAAAGAAAAGTGGTTTTGATAATATTTTTGACTTCCAACATGATGCATGGCTTTTATATGAAAACTTGAACATGCTTATATGAGGTCAATCACATAAAATAAAACACATAAAAATTGAAAATATGATATCATGATTTTTTTTTGTGTTTGGTTTTAACGGTTTTATGATGAAACTTATGTCTTGCTTTTAAATATTGATACATGTTTTCATAAAAGACTTGAACATGCTCACCTTAATTGAAATACATAAAAAATGGGAACCAAAATATATTATCATGATGAATCAAATCTTTTCCTTAAAGATGCTTTATGTGTTTTCTCTTGATCACTTTTATGACGAAATTTTTAGATGTTATGTCCTATTTTTGGTCTTGACGACGAAACTTGTGTTTCGGTTTTGAACTTGACATACATCTTTTATACAAAAACGCTTGACCATGCTTATATGTAATCAATCTATGTTGCTCTTAATAAATTTTCGAATGAAATATTTTGATGATAATTTTGGATTTATACGATAATGCAAATTATAATTTGTTTTACGAAAATTTCCTTTTACTATTGAATGTGATACTCATTTTTATTAAAAACAAAGGCATGCTTATATGAAGTAAATCATAAAATGGAAATGCATGTTTTACTATCTCTAAAAGTTTTTGATTTTTTCATGAAAGATAAGTGATAAATTCATTTACGATATTTTGTGAATCACTTGAATCATGAATAAGATTTTGATGATGTGTTAATGAATCCATTTATGTGAATATGTGAAAATGATTTTAATGATAAGTATGAAGTAGTCGAGTTGAATTTGAATGAGAATTGTCAATGATTCTTGGAGTCATCACCTTTTGATGATTCTCTCAATCTCTTGGAATCATCACCTTTTGATATATATATATATATATATAATGCTTGAATCAAATTTTAAAAGATTTTATTATACTATAAATTTTTTTTATTGAAATTATGATCTTGACAATTATAACATGAAGTTTTTTATATATCAAGATCGTTTATTATGCTTCTTCCAGTTATCAAAAGAAATTTTTTTATATGAAATGTAATTTATTTTCTTCTAAATTTTAAATCAAGAAGAATTATAATACATTGTGATGATTGTTCATACCTCTAACTAGTAAATTTCTTCGTAAAGTCGTTCATTCATAAAATATTTTAATTATATTAATCTAAGATTGATATCATTAATAAAAGCTCAATTTTACGAGAGCATGATGGAAGATCACGAAAGAGGCAAATATAGTAAAAAAATATTTTTATATTCCTTATATCTTCAATCAATAAAAAATTTTAGAGTCAAATATATATATATATATATATATAAGTGCATGATTTGATGGAAAAAAATAATTTGAGTATATTATGCTCAAAACATGTATAAATATACATTGCTGGAATGACATTGTCAGCAATGTAAAAAAGAAACGAAATATGTCGTATAGTCATGATCGAAACCAGCAAGCTTCGGGGTTCGTAGTCAAAGCTGATAGGGAGGGACCATGGGATAGACACCTTATCAACATGACCTAACATTTTCCAAAGTCGAGCTGCATCATAACGTTTTGGTCATTTATTTCATAAGCTGATTTCATGGTTGTTTGTGGTTCCACTCCAACCCTCGTGTTCGTTAAAAGCTCAGCCATTGAACTCACCGTGACTGTATGCCAATTTGCCATCTTGAAGCCCGTTTCCAGCCCAGCCAAGTTTCTACATTTACGTGTACGTTGAAGATTGTTGAACTTGTAAACAATGTAACGAATAAACGAAATATGTCGTACAACCATGATGGAAACCAGGAAGCCTCGTGTATGCTTCTTAGTCAAAGCCAATCAACGCTTGGAATGGTGGGGGCGGGGTGCGTAGACATCTTATCAACGTGATCTAAGATTTTCCGGGTCGTGCTGCATCAGAACGTTTTGGTCGTTTATTTCATGAGCTGATATCCTTGTGAAATGTACTTTGAGATGGGATAAGATGGCAGCTTAGTTGATCATGGAGAAAAGGTTTGACCAGGAACCCGGCTTAGTTCCCGGTTAGTTCCGCTGATTGGTATGTGAGATCTGATATGGAAGCTTGTTGCAGTATAAAAGGTCCCATTTGGCTCCATTTCACTTCATCGATCCATTCGAGAAGCAATACAGAAGCATAAGAAACCAGAGCATCATCTCGGCATCGCTAGAAATGGCCATTCCAGTCATCGATTTCTCGAAGTTGGAGGGGAAGGAAAGAGGTGAAACCTTGGCACGGATTGCCAATGGATGCGAATATTGGGGATTCTTTCAGGTTTGCATCTCAAATGGCCGGTTCCTTCTTTATCCTTACAGGGATTTTTTCGAGTTGACGCTGGTACTAAAGCAGAGGAATCTACCTGACCTGTTTGCAGCTGGTGAACCATGGGATTCCGGTGGAGCTTCTGGAACGCGTGAAGAAGGTGTGCTCCGAGTGCTACAGGCTCAGAGCGGAGGGTTTCAAGACGTCCAAAACTGTGCAGCTGTTGAACAAGCTGGTACAAGAAAAAGGCGACGCCGCCGATGCTAAGCGCTTGGATAACGTGGATTGGGAGGATGTCTTCCTTCTCCAGGATGACAACGAGTGGCCGGCCAACCCTCCAGAGTTCAGGTGATCATCAACTTCCACGCAGGACTTGTCAGGCTAATTGATATGCATTTGTAAGTCCCTAACGAATGCTCTCCATGCGCAATCTTGTAGGGAGACCATGAAGGAGTACAGGGAAGAGCTCAGGAAGCTGGCGGAGAAGGTGATGGAAGTAATGGATGAGAATCTGAGTTTCGAGAAGGGCTCCATCAAGAACGCATTCTCCGGAAACGGTGAGCATCAACCCTTTTTCGGCACCAAGGTGAGCCACTATCCGCCGTGCCCGCGCCTGGACCTGGTGAACGGCCTTCGCGCCCACACCGACGCAGGCGGCGTCATCCTCCTCTTCCAAGACGACCAAGTGGGTGGCCTGCAGATCCTTAAAGACGGGCAGTGGATCGACGTGCAGCCAGTGGCCAATGCCATCGTCATCAACACGGGAGACCAGATCGAAGTCCTCAGCAACGGGCGGTACAAGAGCGTGTGGCACCGCGTGCTGACGACCAGCGACGGCAACCGCCGCTCCATCGCTTCCTTCTACAACCCCTCCTTGAAGGCCACCATCGCTCCAGGGACCAACAAGGATGACTCTGCTACAACGCTGTACCCCAAGTACGCTTTCGGGGACTACATGGATGTGTACGTGAAGCAGAAGTTCTTGGCCAAGGAGCCGCGGTTCGCGGCAGTGAGAGCCGTGTGAGGACGGCAAATATGGACGTCGATGATCGTGCAAGTTGTCATAAAGATATATTGTTCCTTCGATTTAATTCTTCGTATGAGAAGAACGTTTGTTTGTATCAGATTAATTCTTTACGTAATGAATAAAACGTTTGTTTATATGTTAGTCGTCTGCCTCTCGACTTTGATCATATATGTTCTGATTTTTACTTTGTTATTTTATGTTGATTGAAGATGACAAAGATAAATATGAAATAATATTTTTATATTTTTATATCCTTAATAAATATATGATTTAAACATCAATCACAGATTTAAGTGTATGATTTGATTGAGTAATTTAAGTATCTAATTAAAAAATCTCTTTCTAAATCATCACTCTTTATAATAAGTTCTTCAATTAATAACGATATTAAAGCTCTCCTCTTCTTAATAAGATTTTTTCTTCCTGTTGGACGATGT
The DNA here is from genome assembly GCA_024322285.1 of Musa beccarii. Taxonomy (NCBI): domain Eukaryota; kingdom Viridiplantae; phylum Streptophyta; class Magnoliopsida; order Zingiberales; family Musaceae; genus Musa; species Musa beccarii. The sequence continues at coordinate 61,864,371 of CM044395.1, read as the reverse complement.
TGATCTCACCTTTTTGTTAACCTACCATGGCGATTACCTCGCTACCGATTTCTTTTTTTATCCGACGGTTCTTCTCCCAAACTAGATCTATTGCAGATTTGTTCTTCTCGCCCACTACCATCCGCCACCGATGATTTGTGAAATCGTTCCTTATTCATTATCATTAATTTTTTTTTCATTTTAGAGAATGTAACCATTCTCATTAAGTTTCTCATTTATTATCATCTATTTCTCCATTTATTATGATTTAAATATTTTAGTTTATCATTTATTAGGAATTAATTATTACTATTAAATTTTATTCATTAATATTAAAATTTTTAATTATGGTCCAAACGTTATAAACTTGAATTAGTTCTTGAATGTTATGAATTTGATGGTAATAAATGTTCTTAATAGGAAAACATCCATATAAGTGAAGTTTTTGGTCCCTAGGTTCTATCTCTCTCTCTAAGTCTTTAGGATTTCCTACATCATCTAAAGTGAGAGTTCGGAGTAGAGAAGTACCAAAATACTAAGTGAAATTATTATAGAAATTTCTTAACAATAATGACTGGAGGTACCTAATTTCGTTTTCACATTAGTTTCATTGTGTTTCTATTATAGGGATTTAGAAACACATTTTGTTTTTAAGTTTTCTTACAATTTGCTCTTCTTGCTGACGTGCTTGACAGAGCTCCTCTATTGCTCCTCTTCGTCCACCGCTTTTGTTGTTGTTGCAACAATGACATAATCACCTCCTCTACAGCAACAACAGCACAAGTCGTTGTTGATCTACAGCAACACCGCCTCCTCGTTGCAACAGCAAGGACAATGCGATCTCCCCATCGTGTTATGCTCTGTAGCAACAGTAGCACGAGTCATTATTGATCTACTACAATAGCAGCATCGCCTCGTTGCACAAAAACGATAGTGCGATCTCCCCTCCACAATTTGCGCAATAGGCTTTCTCCACCACCTTGATGATTTGATCAATCCTCTGATCTAATTTACCACCTTCGATGATCGTTCGCCTCTCCATCACTAACATTATCAATCATCCACCTCTCTAATCTGATCAGTCATCCAATAATCTACAACAGATTGTTCCACTCTCTGGCAATTTGATATGATCTGTCCTTCATTCTTTCCCTGCATAGACTTCTCCACTCATCTATAATTTACACCAGGACACCTTGTTGATCTACTGCCTCGTTGCTACACCGATGATTCTTTCTCCTCCCTAAATCAATAGCATTAGCCATCAGTTGCTTCCTCCCAACTATCTTTCGTTGGCTTCTTTAATGGCATCATCTTTTCGTGTGACTCACCACATGGGTGCCAAGGCCATCGGTGAAATTGCACAACGTGCTGTCACAGACTTAGTTGGTATTGCCTAAGCCGTGCGACACCAATGCGTATCACCGCAAAGGTCAGCCTCCCCGAAATATCTTACAATCCCTTAGGATCTACGAAAGAGAAGACGGGACAGAGAAAGTGCTTCACACGGGATCCGTAAGCCACTTTTTTAGCAAACACTTTATAGCCAATGCAAATTCCAACCATGGATATCACAAGCTCAGAACAATTGCACAACAAAGGTATAAAATTGGTCCACTACAGACCGAATTCTAGTACAAATATGCACTCGACGCAAACTTTATGTACAAGCCTACAATGACTACCAAACTCACTCAAATGGGGCATTTTGCCTTTGGCAAGCCCTTTACAAGCTTTACACGCTATGACAAACCAAAAGGGACACGGACATGCATAAGCATTACACCGAACAAGCCGTTTACAATTTGTCCATGATATTCTCCCCCACTTATACCTTTGACGTCCTCGTAGAAGCCCTTGCTAACGCTGCAACTTCTTTTCTTTGTTGGATCTTTTATCTTCTACTCTTGCTGCAATGCGCCCCTTGACTCCCAATTGTTCTCAGCTTGTTATTGTTGAGTCATCAAACTTTAATCTGCCATGCTGCTTCAACTCGCCAATGACTCTGACTCTGGTGTGGGGTTGGCAGAGTTGTGCTGATCCTTGCTGGTTCTTGCGGATTCATCTGATGAAGGAAAAAGACCATCTTTAATATGCGTCAGTCTTCAAATTCTTCTTGTCTCTTGAACTGGATAGATGCTTGTTGGAGCTTTAACGAGCATCACCTCGCAACCTTTAAAGTTTTCAGGTCCTTCCTCAACAAAATTTGCCCATCGAATCTTCTTCCACTTAGTTGTCTTGCCCAAGGAGGCTCACATCACTTCCGCTTTCGATTGGCATTCAATTGGAAAATGAAGCAAACCATCTACTCTCAATAGCATTGATCATCGTTAGTGAGGACTCGACAACTATTGTCTTCCATTAGTCTCTTTGAAGGGTCTTCAAATTTGTGCAGAGCTCCTCTGCTAGATAACTAAGAGAGCTGGGGTACTCGGTTTCGCCCATTCTCTTAAGAGTTGAGAAGGCAAAGGTTACTTGACTTCGCCCACCTCCTCGATGTTGTACTTCATGCGTTAAACTGGTTACTAGACTTCGCTTGCTCTTAGCTCACACCTCCAAAGTACTTGAAGTGTTTGCAATCCTTGCGCTGAGTTAGCTACTATGATTCGCCTTCTTATTGCCATTGAACTTCTGGAATGCAAGAAGTTATCACTCCAACTTGGAGTAAGTCTCTGATAGATTTGGTCGCCTTTGGGATTGTACCGCCTTCTCCATCATTTCTATCATCCACTCCTCTGAGTAGCAAAGGTACAGCACCGCATACTGCCTACTCCGATCCTTGGTCATGCACTCTTGCATCGACCCGAAGTCCTTCACTCACGGCTATCTTGATGGAAAGTCTGTTGACACTGGTCTTACGAAGTTCTCTGGCCTCCGCCCTTCAGTCTTGTCTTGGTACCTGGAGTTTGCCAAAGCATTCTCCTCCTCCATGGCCCATATGACGACCAAGCGCTCTCCCTCTATGAGAGCAAGGGATTGATGACTCCCTGGAAGTCCCGCCTCTGCGGTACCATGACACTACTATTCGTTGTCTCACAACTGCATCCCTTCTTCGTGATCGGTAGATCTACCTCTGTGGCACTGCGGCACTCCTCTGAGTCCACCTTCCTTCTAACCGATGACTGATCTTAGGTAGCTGAGTCCCTCTGGACTCGTCATTACTTCCTCGCCCTTTTTCAACCATCTGCTTCAACACCTCTGTGTTCTCTGAGCAGTTCTACTTGGTCGATGGAAAGATAGACTACAACTCCCATGTATGGCCTCTGCCATCATGTTACAGGGTTTGCACCACTTCTGTTCTCCTTAGCTTCATTGGTCGTAACATTCGCTTACTCGGCCTCGTTCTCTGATTTACCGGGCTCCCTTAAGCAAATATGAGCTCTGAAGCAGTTCCACTCTTCAACTGCTCCGATCATACCTCTGCATGATCCAGTCCCCACATGGGCCTCCCTGGTACTTGCATCTGAACTTTTTCCTCGATAGTGCACAGCCCCCATAAGCTGATGTCCAAGGCTTCCATTCAATGCAACATTCGGTGCACGTACGGAAGACCCACCTCTGCGGTACCATGGCATTCACTGCTTGAATCCATAGCTCTTCTTGTCGTCGTGTTGTTCACCGACGTGGAGCTCCTAGTCGCGCTCCCGATCATACCTCTGCATAATCTAGTCCCCCTATGGGACTCACTGTGAGTGTCGCCTTACCACGATCCCCTACATCATGTCGCCTCCTGGTGACATCTTCTTACATTCTGATCCCTGTGGTATGAACTCGAACTACGATATCTCTATGTGTGGACTCCGCCAACACATCGTAGGGCCTCTACCACCTTCGATTCTGTTCGCTCCTTTGGTAATCGACCTTCGTCCACCCACTCTCAGGTCACACTCGGACGAAGCCTAGCTCTAGGACAGTCCATCGCCTAGCAGCTCCTTTGAAGTCCCCTGACTTCGCAGAAATTAGTGCACCATTGTTTGGATCCTGGGCCTCTACCCCTACCAGCACAATCTTTGGTGTGCACCGCTTTCCTACGGCAACTCGAATAGCAACACTATAGCATATTCTTCAAGAGTAACTGCCTCTACATCCTCTTGCCTCATGCCAAGGCCTTTTAACACTAACTTTGCCTCTGCAAACTGTGTCACCTTAGTTCCTCCACCAAATGCTTCATCGAGATAAAGTGTACGTGCCTCAAAGCTCCCTTCGTCTTTGACACCATGCAAGATGAGTTTGCTCCATTTGAATATGAAACCCATAGAACGACATGATATGGTTCCTGTCTCTGTAAGAGTCCATGTCCTTGACCTCTGTCTAAGGAAAGCTCCAAGCCTCCGCTCCATGTTCCATCTTCTGAGCTAACTCCCTTCATGCGACTTGTGTACCTCACCAAGTTACCCCCAAGTTGCTCTGCTTCTCGATTGGCATTGTATTAATGGTGGCCCTCGCGCCCACCATTCAACGGGTCAGCCCTCTGACGAGTCCTATCTCACTATTGGTTCCAAGTGTGCCTTCACTTTGTGTTGCCTGGGTTGCTCCCCCACTTGATCTCGCTATGCGTCTACCAACGCATCACCACTTGCGAGATCATGCGATGACTCTTCACCGCTCGCTCGATCCATCAAGCTTTGTCTTGAGATAGTCCTCAATCGGTGCGATTCATTGCACATGATTCTCTCTCTGAAGAATCGGGACTTATCCCTCCTGGATATCTGCCCCATTAGAGCAACTTCTCTCTTCATATCCTTCCCTTTGGGAGTTTTGGAGATCATCATCCCCTTGGACTACTCCACATTTACTGAACAACCTGTGCCCAATTCTGCCTCTGCAAATGCACTTACTAGATTGTGACACTTCGCCGATACAGCTCGCATTGCACCCCTCTGGGTCTAGCAACATGCTGAACCTGTTGCACACTTCAGCTTCTTACGAAAGTATCCTGCACATGCCGAAGAGAAAGTTTCAATGCTCCAAGGCATCGACCTTCGGCCGCCTTGGGATGGCCACGAACAATCCATCGTCCGTATGCAAGGCCTTGCATGAGTATTGAATTCCTTGAGTTTGCAACTCCCCTCACCTCTGTGAGCTTTGCACAACTCTTTCGATCGTTGAACAACCCACTCCACCTTGCACGGTCTCATCCTTTGCCAAGCACTCCGCTTGCCTCGAGCACCATCAAGTTTGGGTGCTAACGTCGAGCCATTGCTTGAACTCAGCTATCTCGACCTTTGTGCGCTCCGCAAGTCTTCTTAGCTTGTTGTCCTCATGGTGCCTCTTGCGCGAAGGGTTGGCCATTCTCCTGAATGTCAATCTCGGATGCCCGCTCCTCTAAGCGACTCCTTCCCCTACAATTCTAGGTCCGTTTCCCAAACGGTCGCGCATGATGGCTGCCCTCAACGCAGCCCCGCTAGGTCCCCCACGTTTGCATGCTAAGTGTTTCTAAATGGGCTTGTCCCGCTCTGATACCATCTGTCACGGACTTAGCTGGTATTGCTTAAGCCGTGCGACACCAATGCATATCACTGCAAAGGTCAGCCTCCCCAAAATCTCTTACAATCCTTTAGGACCTACGAAAGAGAAGATGGGACAGAGAAAGCGCTTCACACGGGATCCACAAACCACTCTTTTAGCAAACACTTTATAGCCAATGCAAATTCCAACCATAGATATCACAAGCTTAGAACAGTTGCACAACAAAGGTATAAAATTGGTCCACTACAGACCGAATTCTAGTACAAGTATGCACTCGATGTAAACTTTATGTACAAGCCTACAATGGCTATCAAACTCACTCAAATGGGGCATTTTGCCTTTGACAAGCCCTTTACAAGCTTTACACGCTATGACAAACCAAAAGGGACACGGACATGCATAAGCATTACACCGAACAAGCCGTTTACAATTTATCCATGACAGTGCCATCTCTAATGTTTCAAACTTTGCATCATCTATTATTATTTACTACTCTTGCGTGTCATCTCCTCCGACTATTTAATAATCATATCTTCTTCCTCTTGGAACTTTGACGCTTGGATGATTGTTCCCATATTTGTTCTTCACCTGTAGAACTTCTTTTAATACAATAATTTTGTTCTTCTTCAAACTCTCCAAATATAGTAACTATGCATTTTAACTATGCATTTTGACAAGTTTAGTTTATTAAACTTTTCTTCGAATATGATTTGTTGAGCTAAATCGATGAATTCTTCAATGATCCATTTGAAAATATTCAAATACTAGAATAATCAATCTTACTGGTAAATCCTAATCACAAATTATGGTTACATTAAGATCATCTTATTTAATAAATTATTTAAGCCTTAGTTATTGGTTCTATGGCACTATTAATCTCTTTATGCAATACTATGATAGAAGCATAATCTAAGTTACAAATCATCTTCATGAATCGTTCTCGCACTGGCATGCTAAGTATTTTATCTACCTTGATAAAAATAACTTAAGAAGCAAGTACTATTATTGATTATATAAAAAATCTAAGAGTTATTATAAATGACTTCGATTTAATGGTCATCCCTCGAGTGACGAAGAAGTTATTGTTCATAATTTCAATAGCCTAGGAGATGAATATAAGAGACTAAGTATAGTAATTCGAGTATGTGACTCACTAATATCATTTGAAGAACTATTTGACAAGATAATTGATTAGGAAACATATTTGAAACAAAAAGAGAGGAATATGAGATCAATTATTATAACTAAATTCAATCAAAAATCTAAAAGAAAAGATAATCAATGCAACAATAACTTAAATAAAGGATCAAGAACGAAGTCTCATAAACACATGGGTACATAGAGTTATCATCGTCTATTATACTATTAACTCTTCAACCTTGGTGGTAAATTCAACTCAAACAACTCAAAAAATTATTTCAACTGCACAACTTAGCAAATAACTCCATTACACTATTGACTTTTTCATGACTTTTTTATTGTTAAAAATCTAAGCACAAGGGGATCTTTAGTCTATGATCAGAATAAAGATAATATTTATGAATGATTGTCAACTTCATAAATTACTCAATCAATCGTTTTTAATTCGATTGCTGATCCAATCAATGTATGGCATCACCACAGTGGTCATCTATCATCATTCATTCAATAATAGCTAATCTCTTGTTATTATTTTTTAAATTTCAAATTAAGTAGAATTATAACACATTGTGATGCTTGTTCATACCTCTAACTAGCAAATTTTTTCATTAAGCCTTTCATTTATAAAATATTTTAATTATATTAGTCTAAGATTGATATTATTAATAAAAGCTCAATTTTATGAGGACATAATGGAAGATCACGAAAGAGGCAAATATAATAAAAACTTATTTTTATATTCCTTATATCTTCAATCAACAAAAATTTTAGAGTCAATTATTTATATATATATATATAAGTGTGTGATTTGATGGAAAAAAATAATTTGAGTAATTATGTTCAAAACATATATAAATATGCATTGCTAGAATGATATTATGAGCAATATAATGAAGAAACAAAATATGTCCTATAGCCATGATCGAAACCAGCAAACCTCGTATAGGGTTCATAGTCAAAGCTAAAGGGGAGGAGCCACGGGTAGACACCTTATCGATGTGTTGAAACATTTTTGAGCTGCATCATAACGTTTTGATCGTTTATTTCATGAGCTGATTTCATGGATGGTTGTTTGTGGTTCTACTCCAACCCTGATGTTCTTCGTTAAAAGCCCAGCCATTAAACTCACTGTGACTTGCATGCCAATTTGCCATCTTAACTTGTAAACAATGTAACGAATAAACGAAATATGTCGTACAATCATGATGGAAACCAGGAAGCCTCGTGTATGCTTCTTAGTCAAAGCCAGTCAACGCTTGGAATGGTGGGGGCCGGGGGGTAGACATCTTATCAACGTGATCTAAGATTTTCCGGGTCGTGCTGCATCAGAACGTTTTGGTCGTTTATTTCATGAGCTGATATCCTTGTGAAATGTACTTTGAGATGGGATAAGATGGCAGCTTAGTTGACCATGGAGAAAAGGTTTGACCAGGAACCCGGCTTAGTTCCCGGTTAGTTCCGCTGATTGGTATGTGAGATCTGATATGGAAGCTTGTTGCAGTATAAAAGGTCCCATTTGGCTCCATTTCACTTCATCGATCCATTCGAGAAGCAATACAGAAGCATAAGAAACCAGAGCATCATCTCGGCATCGCTAGAAATGGCCATTCCAGTCATCGATTTCTCGAAGTTGGAGGGGAAGGAAAGAGGTGAAACCTTGGCACGGATTGCCAATGGATGCGAAGATTGGGGATTCTTTCAGGTTTGCATCTCAAATGGCCGGTTCCTTCTTTATCCTTACAGGGATTTTTTCGAGTTGACGCTGGTACTAAAGCAGAGGAATCTACCTGACCTGTTTGCAGCTGGTGAACCATGGGATTCCGGTGGAGCTTCTGGAACGCGTGAAGAAGGTGTGCTCCGAGTGCTACAGGCTCAGAGCGGAGGGTTTCAAGACGTCCAAAACTGTGCAGCTGTTGAACAAGCTGGTGGAAGAAAAAGGCGACGCCGCCGATGCTAAGCGCTTGGATAACGTGGATTGGGAGGATGTCTTCCTTCTCCAGGATGACAACGAGTGGCCGGCCAACCCTCCAGAGTTCAGGTGATCATCAACTTCCACGCAGGACTTGTCAGGCTAATTGATATGCATTTGTAAGTCCCTAACGAATGCTCTCCATGCGCAATCTTGTAGGGAGACCATGAAGGAGTACAGGGAAGAGCTCAGGAAGCTGGCGGAGAAGGTGATGGAAGTAATGGATGAGAATCTGGGTTTCGAGAAGGGCTCCATCAAGAACGCATTCTCCGGAAACGGCGAGCATCAACCCTTTTTCGGCACCAAGGTGAGCCACTACCCGCCGTGCCCGCGCCTGGACCTGGTGAACGGCCTTCGCGCCCACACCGACGCAGGCGGCGTCATCCTCCTCTTCCAAGACGACCAAGTGGGTGGCCTGCAGATCCTCAACGATGGGCAGTGGATCGACGTGCAGCCAGTGGCCAATGCCATCGTCATCAACACGGGAGACCAGATCGAAGTCCTCAGCAACGGGCGGTACAAGAGCGTGTGGCACCGCGTGCTGACGACCAGCGACGGCAACCGCCGCTCCATCGCTTCCTTCTACAACCCCTCCTTGAAGGCCACCATCGCTCCAGGGACCAACAAGGACGACTCTGCTACAACGCTGTACCCCAAGTACGCTTTCGGGGACTACATGGATGTGTACGTGAAGCAGAAGTTCTTGGCCAAGGAGCCGCGGTTCGCGGCAGTGAGAGCCGTGTGAGGACGGCAAAAATGGACGTCGATGATCGTGCAAGTTGTGTCATAAAGATATATTGTTCCTTCGATTTAATTCGTCGTATGAGAAGAACGTTTGTTTGTATCAGATTAATTCTTTACGTAATGAATAAAAAGTTTGTTTATATGTTAGTCGTCTGCCTCTCGACTTTGATCATATATGTTCTGATTTTTTCATGTTATTTTATGTTGATAGAAGATGACAAAGATAAGTATGAAATAATATTTTTATATTTTTATGTCCTTAATAAATATATGATTTAAACATCAATCACAATGAATGATTTGATTGAGTAATTTAAGTATATAATTAAAAAATCTCTCTCTAAATCATCACTCTTTACAATAAGTTCTTCGTTTAATAACGGTATTAAAGCTCTCATCTTCTCAAGAAGATTTTTTTTTTCCCGTTGGACGATGATAATCTCGCCTTTTTGTTAACTATTATCTCACTATTGATTTCTCTTTTTGTCCGAAGATTCTTTTTCCAAACTAGATCTATCGTAGATTTGTTCTTTTTGCCCACCATCGTACTCCATCGATGATTTGTGTAACCGCTCCTTATTCAATATCATTAATTTTTATTCATTTTAGAGAATTTAACCGTTCCAATTAAATTCATCATTCATTATCACTTATTTCTTTATTTATTATGATTTAAATATTTTAGATTATCATTTATTATGAATTAATAATTATTATTATTAAATTTTATTCATTTTAGGTGCAGTGGGTTCTTTGGCATAGGGCATCGGCGGTGCTGCTGAGGCAGCGCCTCGAGCGCTTCGTCGTGAGGCGCGCCACCACTCCCTGGCGCCCTCCTCGCGCGCAAGGGTTGCCGTCGACAAGGTGGCGGTGGTCGCAGCAGCAACGTAGGCAGCTAGGGGTGAGGAGTTAGGGTTTTAGGGCAAAAGATGGTTTTGCCCCTCGAAATTTTAAAAATTACAGATTCTACCCTTTTGACAGAATTACCAAAATACCCCTCAGAATTTTAGAAATTTCAGATTCTATCCCCTTTGATAGAATTACGAAAATACCCTTTTGGCTGAATTACCAAATACCCCTAAAAATTTAAAAAATCCCATTGTTCCTGATTTTAGAAAATTAAATATATTAATTAAATAGTTTAATTAACTATTATTTTTATCTAATGGTCCTATAAAATAACATATACATTTGATGTATGATGTGGATAGATGATCATGGACCTGTGATGTGATGTGTGTACATGTGATTATTATTATTGGGGCCTGCGAGCCTCTATTTTTCTCGTTTATTATCGGGCTTGCGTGTTTGTAATTATGTTGTAATTACATAAGGAGGCGCAACGGTAGCGAGACCCACGAGGTCGAGACGAACGATCCGACGCATGGAGATGTGTTGAGATGCCGACGGAATTGACGAATCGAGAAGGGCGATCATAGGGTATGGAGATGCACTGAAGTACATATAGATCTTGATGTGAGTGATTAGGCCCACTGGCTCGGGCCTGATCACATTAGGATGCGGTCCATGATCATATGGTGTGATTGCTCATGTGATGTGTGATTAGTTATACACCTACTATATATATATATATATATATATTTGCATACGATGTAGATATATATTATATATATATATGTATATATATGTGTGTGTGTGTGACATATTATATTAGGAGACCAAATCAAAATCCTCTCTATTAATAATATTAAGTCGATAAACATGAGACAATTAGATTGACCCATGTGGCCTTCCATCGTTATAGCTAGGAACCGATTCCTGGTATAGGCTGAGTTGGTCGAGTCTCTCGAGATTTACCTATATCACGTCTCGCTATCTTATCTACGACATAGAGTTGTCACCGGTGACCTGAGGACATGGTATGCTTGGTCGAGTCCCTCGAGAGTACATCATCGAATCAGATTTATCTTGTAACGATGGTGATGACTTTACCGAACATCATGGTTGGTCGAGTCCCTCGAGGCCATGGTGGTTTGGAAGCCGAACTGGATGGGAATCACAAGGAGTTGTGATTGGCAAGAGTTACCTATCTTTACGAGCTTAACGTGATTGATCGAGTCCCTTGAGGTTGCGTTAAGACGTCGATTGGATCCCAATCCCCACTAGAGATCCGTCGGGGGCCTCCGATTCATATATCTGAGGGTGTTGTGTGTCTCACGAAAAATTAGTGGGAGTACATTAAGATAGAAGTCCTTATCTTAACTATTTAATTTTTATAAAGTTTGCATGTTATTTATTTTTATTATATTTTTTATTTCGGAAAAATATTGCTTTCAAATCCTTTACATGACATACTTGATGCCAACCGTCTCACTGGTCCACTCTTGTTCAGTGTTATATATTGGCCTCTATGACTACTGAGTTACGGAGACAGCATGAAAATATGGATGCTAATTCCATACTCCTGCATCTCTGCAAATTGTTTAATTGTGAAGAACTCAACGATATGAGATATCAAAGAGTCTTTTCTGTGCTAGGATGACTAAGGGGACACCGGTTCAGAACCATGTCCTTAAGATGATTGAGTGGATCAAGAAACTTATAGGTCTAGGAATGGTCTTAGAGGATAACCTGTGTGTGGATCTGGTGCTTCAGTCCCTACCAGATTCCTTTTCTCAGTTCATAATAAATTTTAATATGAATAAACTTGATGTGACCCTCCGAGAGCTCCTTAATATGTTAAGAGAAGCAGAGAGCACCACCAAGAAAGAGAAGCCAGTTCTCTATGCTTGTGCGACCAGAAAGAAAAGGAAGGCTGAAAAGACCATTAAGAAGGGCAAGGGCAAAATGGGTAAGGCAAAGGTTGCCAAGAAAGACTCAATAAAGGACAAAGGTCAGTGCTTCCATTACGGCAAAGATGGGCACTGAAAGAGGAACTGCAAAAAGTACCTTGTAGAGAGGGCGAAACAGAAGCTTGCAGAAGCTTCAGGTACATTAATGATCAGTCTCCATTTGTTAGAATCTTTTGATAACACATGGGTATTGGATACCGAGAGTGCTTATAATATTTGCAATTCGTTGTAGGTTCTGGCAGGACCTAGGAGATTGAACAGAGGCGAGATTGACCTTAAGATGGGCAATAGAGCAAAGGTTGCTACAGTGGCTGTTGGCAAGGTCACCTTACATCTACCTAGCGGAGCTATTATTGCATTAGATCCATGCTATTATGTTCCTTCTATTATCAAAAATATTATTTCCATGTCATATTTGACAGTTATTAGATATAAATTAGTTTTTGAGAATAATAGTTGTTCAATAATATTAGATAATCAGATCATCACGAGAGGAACATTGCATAATGATTTATTTATGCTAGATACAGCTCCACATATCATGAGTGTAAGTGAGTTTAAGAGAAAATGAGAAGAGGTGAACAATGCATATCTTTGGCATTGTAAGCTAGGTCACATCCACGAGAGAAGGATTCAAAAGTTACTAAAAGATGGATATCTAGATCCATTTGACTATGAGTCATATGCGACATATGAACCTTGCCTTCGGGGAAAGATGACCAACTCTCCATTTAGTGGAACTAGAGAGAGATCCACTAAGTAACTAGAACTCATACATAGTGATATATGCGGTCCCATGTCGACTCATGCCATAGGTGGTTACTCCTACTTCATTACTTTCACTGATGATTTCTCAAGATATGGACATGTGTACTTGATGAAGTAGAAGTCTAAAGCTTTTGAGAAATTCAGAGAATATAAAAATGAAGTGAAGAACCAAATAGGAAAAAGTATTAAAATCATTTGATCAGATCGAGGAGGTGAATACTTGAGTACAGAGTTTACCCAATTCCTCAAAGACAATGGGATCTTATCCCAATAGACACCTCCTTATATACCATAGCTTATTGGTGTATCAGAAAGGAGGAATCGCACACTATTAGACATGGTGCATTCTATGATGTGTTTCACCGACCTACCCATCTCATTCTGGGGATATGCCCTAGAGACCGCAGCTTACCTTCTGAACAGAATTCCAATCAAGTCAGTGATGTCTACTCCATATGAGATATGGAATGGAAAGATGCATGATCTTAAGATTGTTAAGATTTGGAGCTGCCCTGCTCACGTTAAGAGATACAACCCTGACAAGTTGGAATCTAGAATGGAATGGTGCAAGTTCATGGGATACCCCAAGGAAACTTGTGGGTATTATTTCTATCACCATGAGGATCAAAAGGTCTTTGTAGCCAAGAGAGCAGTGTTCCTTAAGAAGGAACACATTCTTGGTGGAGACAGTAGGAGTATGATAGAATTGAGTGAGGTTAGAGAACCTAGCTCAAGCACCATTCAATAGCCAGAGTCTGTTCAGATACCTAGCACACAAGTTTCAACTTTACATAGGTTCGATAGAGTATCTCATCCTCGTGAGAGATATGTGGGACATATCAAAAGATATGATATTGAGGATATTGATCCTCAGACCTATGAGGAGGCTATTATGAGCATAGACTCCGGGAAATGGCAAGAAGCCATGAATTCTGAAATGGATTTCATATACTCCAATAAGATTTGGAACCTAGTTAATGCACCTGAGGGTATTGTACCCATTGGCTGTAAGTGGATTTTCAAAAAGAAGATTAGAGTAGATGGAAAGGTAGAGACCTATAAAGCAAGGCTAATGGTTAAGGGGTATTGTCAAAGGCAAGGTATTGACTATGATGAAACTTTCTCACCTATAGCCATGCTAAAATCCATTCGAATTCTATTTGCTATTGCAGCACACTATGATTATGAGATCTGGCAGATGGACGTTAAAATTATATTCCTCAATGGTAACCTCGAGGAGGAGGTGTATATGATATAGCTTGAGGGATTCGTGTCCAGGGATAACCTAGATAAGGTGTGCAGGTTGCTTTGGTCCATTTATGGATTGAAGCAAGCTTCCCAAAGTTGGAACATAAGATTTGATGATACGATCAAATCTTATGACTTCATTAAGAACGAAGATGAGCCTTGTGTGTACAAGAAAGTAAGTGGGAGCACTATCACCTTTTTAGTATTATATGTGGATGACATCCTGATCATTGAGAATGTTGTAGGAATGCTCTCCACAGTAAAGACTTGGTTATCTAGGCACTTCTCTATGAAGGACTTAGGGGAAGCATCCTGCATATTGGAGATACGGATCTACAGAGATAGATCCAAGAGGATGCTTGGCTTGTCCCAGTCAAGGTATATAGACACCATTGTCAAAAGGTTTGGCATGAAAAATTTCAAGAGAGGTCTCATACCAATGAGACATGGAATATCACTTTCTAGGAGTATGTCCCCAAAGACTCCTAAAGAAAGGGCACACATGGATATGATACCATATACATCAGCAATAAGATCGATCATGTATGCTATGCTATATACCAGGCCTGATATAGCGTATGCTTTGAGTGTCACGAGCAGATATCGGGCAGATCTAGGCTTGGAGCACTGGAAAGCAGTAAAAAGTATCCTTAAGTACTTGAGAAGGACTAAGGATCTTTTACTGGTATATAGAGGTAGTAGCCTAAGGGTTAAGGGCTACATGGACTCGAGCTTCCAGTCCGATGTCGATGATAGCAAGTCTAATTCAGGGTATGTGTTCACCCTGAATAAAGGAGCAGTATGTTAGAAGAGTTCCAAGCAAGACACTACTGCTGACTCGACCACAGAGGCGGAATACATTACTGTGGCAGAGGCAGCAAAGCAGGGAGTATGGATAAAGAAGTTCATCATGATCTAGAAGTCATCCTGAGTAGTGAGGAGCTAATTCATTTATATTGTAATAAATATGGGACGATTACTCAAATAAGGGAACCCAGGTCTCATCAGAAGTGTTCTGAGGAGGTTCCAACTTATTAGAGAGATTGTGGCCCAAAGAGATGTAATAATAGAAAGAGTTCCATCCGAAGATAACATTATAGATCTACTGACAAAGCCATTTACTCAGATTGTCTTTGAGCGTCACAGAGGTCTGATGGGGATCAGACACGTTGGTGATTGGCTTTAGGTCAAGTAGGAGATTGCTAGTCATATGTGCCCTGTAAGCCAATCATATGAGTGATGACACTTGTGACTTGATATGAATTTTATCTCTTTGCTTATTATTAGGCGTTTTATCACTTTATCTTATGTGTAGCATATACTGTGATGTCCTTGGATCTATGCATTGAGAATCGGATAATAATGAGATCACGATAATGAGACCGATTCACCTTTAAACACAGACCCTAAATTATCCTAGTCATAGGTTACTCGAGAAGGACATCGAGATAACCGGATAGATTGGTGTGCTGTATACCCGTTCATATGATGGAGGTAGCTGGTCTCATAGCTACTCGTGTGGGGACACTAAGGGTACAGTGTAGGTGCTCATTGGAGAATGAGTTCACTGATTGATCTATCTATGAAATGCTGGATGGTTAATGATACCTCATGTCAGACAATGATTTCGTAGTCCCAACAGTGTATCTGGTCCTTAGACTTGAGACACCAAGGATGTCCTGTATGAGTACTCCATTCTTTGATACCGGACTTATAGGTTTGAAAAGTTTCAAATCTAGTATAGCCAGTTATTGGGAGTGGTAGCTAACCTTACGAGGGCTATTGAGTGTCAATAGCGGATCATCCGCTCTCAGTATTATGAGAGGAATATCCCATGTGTTCTTGCTAGAATAAATCTTTGGACAAGGTTATTCGGATTGAGAGAGAAAGAGTTCTCCGAGAGAATCCGATAAGAGCAAGACTCGAGGAGAGATCGTATAGGTCTGATAGCACCGTGCCCGGTATAGGGTCTTTGAGATATTAGATGGATGAGGGACTATAGATACATGATAATTGAGGATAGATAGGTCCAAAAGATTGGATTTTCTTGTATCGTGTAGGGGCTGCAACGTAGTGGCCTGGTACGTCCGTAGTCGATGAGTTGGGTGAATTATTATAGAGATAATAATTCACTAAGTCAGAAGGAGTTCTGATAAGTATGACTTATGGCTAGCTCGATATTGGGCCTAGAAGGTCACACACATATGGTAGGTGTTGCGACGAGTAAAGGTTCGGATATGAGATATCCGCTGAACCCCCTATCTTATTGGATATCCATTAAGCCCCTGAATTATTGGATCTTGAGATGAGATCCAATAATTGCTAATAAGAGATTATTGGGTAGAGACCCACTAATCCAAGAGGCTTGGGTAATTGGATGGAGATCCAATACCCAATAGGGCAAAAGATCCATTAGGGTTTTCAAGGGGCCTCATAAAATAGGAGGGAACCAAAGCTCTATAGGCTGAGGGTTTTCTTTTGGTAGCCACTTCATGTTCTCCTCTCCCAAGAGAGAGAGGTGTATCGTTGCAATCCTGCCGTGTGGATACCGCTAGAGAGGAGGATGCTTGACCTCCTTTATCCTCTCTCACAGATCTGCAGGAATTCAGGGATATACGATCTCCCTAGGTATCTTCTTTTACACGTGCAGTTTTGCGGATTTGTTTTTGCTGCACCAATTTTTGCATGATGACGGAAACTTTCTATGGGAAATTTGGAGTTTTGTTTTCTGTTCTTCCGCTACGCATGTGATGTCGCTCCCCTGAAGGATTTTTTAACATTTTTTTGATCAAAAAAGCTTTGTTGCTAGCTGTTTTTCTTTCATAGAGACCTTCCAACTTTTTTTAAAGAGAATATGCTGAACTTTTAGTAGAAACATGGTGAAAGACCCTATCATCGAGCCACTATTGAATAAACCTAACCGTTTTTCGATCTAACCTCTTTCACTCATCATCTGTCATAGTTATGAGTTTTTCACTATCCCCTTGCAAAGGTCCATACAAATCTTTACAATATAAGAGATCTTCTATTCTTGGTTTTCATATTATCCAATTGTTTCTGTTCAAACTAATCATGCGAGAAACACTACCGGCCCACATGTTCAAACACAAAAATTAAATCACCAAAATCATACTCTGATACCAATTAATGGGATAAAAGGATAACAAATAAGGAAGAACTTTTGTATATGAACAAATACTAGCAGGCCGTAACATAGCGGAATTAAACGGAAATCATAATCAAATAAAACATCAAGATTTATGTGGAAAACCCCTTCAACATGAAGGATAAAAACCACGGGGCAAACCAGAGAAAATCCACTATAGAGATAATGAATATACAATTCTCAAAGTCTCTTGTCCAAAACCCTAGTAACAATCACAAGAGAATGATTAGGATACAAGGATCACATCATTATGCATAATATCTAAACCTCCCCAAGTAATCACAGAAAAATTCATTGTAGATCTAATCTAACTTGAGATGAGAAAACTGTTTGGATGAATGAGAACAATCTCTGAGTGTTCCTTATCTTCTTCCCTATCTTTTTTTCTTATTTTTCTGCCCTTTTCACCTCTCTTTGAATTTCCTTTGCTGCTGCAAAGTTTCTACCCTTTTGCCATAATTTTTCTCTCTATTTTCGCAGCCACTATTAGCCCGTATTTATAATTAGAGTTTAGGTTAAGATAAGGTTTAAGAAGAAGGTGGGCTGTGGACTGATAAAGCCCATATGGGCTGAATTTAGTTGTCAGCCCAACAGGGGGTGGGTAGACATATTATCGACGTGATCTACGATTTTCCAAGTTGAGCTGCATCATAACATTTTCATCGTTTATTTCATGAGCTGATCTCCTTGCGAAATGAGATGGTATAAGATGGCAGTTTAGTTGACCATGGAGAAAAGGTTTGACTAGGAACTCGGCTTAGTTCCTAATTATTTCCTCTGATTGGTATGTAAGATCTGATATGGAATATTGTTGTAGTATAAAAGGTCCTAGTTGGCTCCATTTCCCTTCATCGATCCATTCGAGAAGCAATACAGAAGCATAATTTGCAACCAGAGCATCATCTCATCCTTGCTAGAAATGGCCATTCCAGTCATTGATTTCTCGAAGTTGGAGGGGAAGGAAAGAGCTGAAACCTTAGCACGGATTGCCAATAGATGCCAAGAATGGGGATTCTTTCAGGTTTGCATCTCATTTGTCTAGTTCCTTCTTTCTCCTTGCAGGGATCTTTCTGAGTTGACGCTGGTACTAAAGTAGAGGAATCTACCTGACCCGTTTGCAGCTGGTGAACCACGGGATTCCGATGGAGCTTCTGGAATACGTGAAGAAGGTGTGTTCCGAGGGCTACAGGCTCCGAGCGGAGGGCTTCAAGGTGTCAAAACCTGTGCAGCTGTTGAACAAGCTGGTGGAAGAAGAAGGCGACGCAGCCGATGCTAAGTGCTTGGATAACGTGGATTGGTAGGATGTCTTCCTTCTCCAGGATGACAATGAGTGGCCGACCAACCCTCTAGAGTTCAGGTGATCATCAACTTGCATGCAAGACTCGTCAGGCTAACTGATATGTAGTTGTAAGTGCCTAACGTATGCTCTCTTCATACGTAATCTTGTAAGGAGACCATGAAGTGTTGAGCAAGCAGCACATTATTCCACCTATATGGGTTTTAGTAGCCCACAATCTGCTCCTCTTTTAATCTAAACCTTAACACTAATTAGGAGGCTAATGGTGGTTGTGAAAATAAGATCAAAACTATAGCCAAAATGATAGATTTTTAGCAGCAGCAAGGTGATTCAGAAATAGGAGAAAAAGGCAGAAAAATAAGAGAAAAAAAGGAAGAAGATAAGAAAAATGCAGAAATTATTTTCATTCATCCAAACAATTTTCTCATCTCAGTTTAGATTATATCTACAGTAAATTTTTACTGTGATTACTTGGGGAGGTTTTGGATATTGTGCACAGAGACATGATCCTTGTATCATAGTTATTCTCTTGTAATTATTACTTAGATTTTGGACAAAAAACTTTATGAATTATACATTCATTATTCCTATAGTAGATTTTCTCTAGTTTGCCCTATGGTTTTTACCATTCACGTTGAAGGGGTTTTCCACGTAAATCTTAGTGTTCTATTTGATTATGATTTTCATTTAATTTTGTTGTGTGTTACGGTCTGCTAGTATTTGTTCATATACAAAAGTTCTTCCTTGTGTTTATTATTATTTTTATCCCATCAACTGGTATCAGAGCAAGGTTTTAGTGGTTTAATTTTTGTGTTTGAATATGGAGGTCGGTAGTGTTTCTCGTATGATTAGCTTGAACAGAAATAATTGGATAATATGAAAACCAAGAATGGAAGATTTCTTGTATTGCAAAAATTTGTATGGACCTTTGCAAGGGGATTATACAAAACCCATAACTATGACAAATGATGAGTGGAAGAGGTTAGACTAAAAAATGGTCGGATTTATTCGACAGTGGCTCGATGACAATGTCTTTTACCATGTTTCTATTGAAAGTTCTATATATTCTCTTTGAAAAAAGTTGGAAGGTCTTTATGAAAGGAAAATAGCTAGCAACAAAGCTTTTTTGATTAGAAAACTTACGAACCTGAAAAATAAAGAGGGTGCTTCTATTGCTAAGCATTTGAATGAAATGCAGAGTATTACTAACCAGTTATCTTCTATGAAAATGTCTCTTGATGATGAGTTGTAAGCGTTGTTCATCGCCAAAAAGCTGGGAGACATTGGTGGTTTCCCTTAGTAATTCTGCACTAGATGGTATTGTTACAATGAGTCAAGTAACAAGCAGTTAGTTGAATGATAAGTTAAGAAGAAAGAACTCAACAGCATCTCAGATTAATTCACAGGCACTTATCTCAGAAAATAGAGGAAGGTCAAGGTCTAAAGATAGAAGCAGTTCACACATGAGTAGAAGCAAGCCAAGATCAAGGAAAGATATTATTTGCTACAACTGTGATGAGAAAGGATATTATAAGAATCAATGTAAATAACCTAAGAAGAGCAAGAAAAAAAGAAAAGAAGTGGAGTCTACAGAGTTAAAAGAGAGTACCACAACAATAGTGCAAGGTGGTGATTGTTTGATTATGTCCCCTTCTGATGATATTTTTTCTTGTGTGTATTAGGATCTCGAGTGGATAATTAATACAAAAGCTTCTTATCATGCTACACCACTAAGGAAGTTTTTTGCTACTTATAGGTCCAAAAATTTTAGTATTGTCAAGATGGGTAACTATGATACGACAAACATTATTGGCATGGGTGACATCCACATAAAGACTAACATTGAATATAAGTTGATGCTTAAGGATGTGAGGCATGTGGTTGACTTGAGGTTGAATCTAATTTCAGTTGAAAGACTAGATGATGAAGACTATGATAGCAGGTTTCACAAAGGGTAATAGAGGCTTAGTAAGAGTTCTCTTGTTATAGCTAGTGAAAAGAAATGTCACACTTTATACAAGTTGTAGGTCAAAACTTATGGTGAGCAGTTAAATGCTATATAGAAAGACTTCAGCATGGCGTTATGGCATATGCGATTGGGACACATGAACGAGAAGGGACTGTAAGCTCTTTCCAAGAGAGAGGTATTACTTGACCTTAGAGGTATACATTTGAACCCTTGTATTGATTGTTTGGCTGGTAAACAACATAGAGTTTATTTTTCTAGTTCTGCTTTATCTAGAAAAATGTATGCCTTGGACCGTATTTATACAGATGTTTGTGGTTTTTTGAGGACAAAAACTCCTAGTGGTGCTATTAATGTTCCTAGTATCAGTGGTGCACTTTATTTTGTTACTTTTATAGATAATTTTTTCAAGAAAGTTTGGGCCTACGCTTTAAAGACCAAGGATTAGGTTACTGATGTCTTCAAAGAGTTTCATGTTAGAGTTGAAAGAGAGACAGAAAGGCAACTGAAATGCATAAGATTAGATAATGGTGGTGAGTATACATGATTGTTTAATGATTATTGCAGGTCACATGGCATCCAATATGAGATAACAGTTCCTGGAACACCTCAGTATAATGCAATTGTAGAGAGGATGAATTACACCATCATGGAAAAAATCATATGTATCCTTTCATAGGCAAAGCTACCCAAAAAGTTTTGGGACGAGGCTTTGAGGACTATAATTGATGTGATTAACTTATCTCCCTGTACAACCCTAGATGCTGATGTTGTAGAGTATTTATGGTCAGGGAAAGATGTTCCCTATAGACATTTAAGAGTGTTTGGTAGCCGTGCATTTGCACATGTTCCAGACAATGAGAGGTCCAAGCTAGATGGTAAGACAAAATAATGTATTTTTCTTGGCTACTCATATGATCAATTTGGTTACAGGCTTTGGGATTAAAAAAAGCAGAAGGTGTTTAGAAGCAGAGATGTAGTCTTCTTTGAGAATCAAACCCTTGAGGATTTGAAGAAGGAGGCACCAGCCAAGACTTATGCAGAAGGATTAGCAAATTATGATCCAGTTACTCCTCCAGTATATCAGAGTGATAGGGGAGATGTGCAGGAAGATGACATAGAACTAGATGTTAATCTACCTACAAGACATGTTGAGCAAGAAGAAGTTAAGGAGCAGCTTCCCGCAGAATCTCAATTGAGAAGATCTTCTAGACAACGTCAGCCTTCTAGAAGATACTCTACAGATGAGTATGTGATGCTTACCGATATAAGTGAACCAGAGAGTTACCTGAAAACAGTTGAAAGTAAGCAGAAAAAGAAGTGGTTAATTACTATACAAGAAGTGATGGATACTCTATAGAAGAACCACATATATGATTGTGCAACTACCACAAAGAATGAAGGCCTTGAAGAATAAGTGGGTTTTCAGGTTGAAAACTTAAGAATATTGTTCCTAACTAAAGTACAAAGCCCGATTGGTTGTGAAAGACTTTGGTCAAAAGAAAAGTATAGACTTTGAAGAGATTTTTTTTCTGTTGTTAAAATGTCTTCTATTCGTATTACTCTTGGTATTGCTGCTAGCCAGGACTTGGAGGTTGAGTAGTTAGATGTGAAGACAACTTTCTTTTATGGTGATTTGGAGGAGAAAATTTATATGGAGCAACCAAAAGGCTTCAAAGTAAAAGGCAAAGAAAATTTTATCTTTAAGTCGAGAAAGAGTTTGTATGGATTGAAGCAAGTTCCAAGACAGTGGTACAGGAAGTTTGATTCATTTATGACTGAAAATGGATGTAAAAGAATAGCTTCAGATCATTGTATGTACATCAAACATTTTGGTGAGGATTTTATTATTCTCTTACTTTATGTTGATGATATGCTTATCCTTGGGAAATACATACATACATACATACATACATATATATATATATATACAATTAACAGGTTAAAGAAGGAACTGAGTGAGTCCTTTGCAATGAAGGACATGGGGCCAACAAAGCAAATACTAGGCATGTAGATTTCTCGTGATAGGAAAAATAGAAAGATTTGATTGTCACAAAAGAAATACATCGAGAAAGTATTAGAAAGGTTTAGTATGAGCAATGCAAAGCTAGTTGGTTCTCCTCTTTCAGGTCACTTCAAGTTATGCTTAGTACAGAGTCTGTCAAATGATGAGGAGAAGGAGAAAATGTAAAAGATTCCTTATGATTTAGTAGTTGAAAGTTTAATTTAAGCAATGGTATGTACGAGGCCGGATATCGCATATGCAATGGGCGTTACTAGCAGATTTGTTGCAAATCCAAGCAAAGAGCACTGGGCAGTAGTGAAATAGATCTTGAGATATCTCAAAAGAAACTCTAAGGTTTGTTTAAGCTTTGGAGGTAGACCACTTGTGGCACCGCGTGTTGACGACCAGCGACGGCAACCGCCGCTCCATCGCTTCCTTCTACAACCCCTCCTTGAAGGCCACCATTGCTCTAGGGACCAACAAGGATGACTCTGCTACAACGCTGTACCCCAAGTACACTTTTGGGGACTATATGGATGTGTACGTGAAGGAGAGGTTCTTAGCCAAGGAGCCGCGGTTCGCGGTAGTGAGAGCCGTGTGAGGACAACAAAAATGGACGTTGATGATCGTGCAAGTTGTCATTAAGATATATTGTTCCTTCGATTTAATTCTTCGTATGAGAAGAACGATTGTTTGTATTAGATTAATTCTTTATGTAATGAATAAAATGTTTGTTTATATGTTAGTCGTTTGCCTCTCGACTTTGATAATATATGTTCTGATTTTTTCTTTGTTATTTTATGTTGATAGAAGATGACAAAGATAAATATGAAATAATTTTTTTATATTTTAATATCCTTAATAAATATATGATTTAAACATCAATCATAGATTTAAATGTATGATTTGATTGATTAATTTAAGTATATAATTAAAAAAATCTCTCTCTAAATCATCACTCTTTACAATAAGTTCTTCAATTAATAACGGTATCAAAGCTCTCCTCTTCTCAAGAAGATTTTTTCTTCCTGTTGGACGATGGTAATCTTGCCTCTTTGTTAACCTTTCATGACGATTACCTCGTTGCCAATTTCTTTTTTTGTTCGATGGTTCTTCTGCCAAACTAGATCTATCGTAGATTTGTTCTTCTCGCTCATCATCATCCTCCACCGATGATTTATGTAATCGTTCCTTATTCATTATCATTAATTTTTATTTATTTTAGAGAATGTAACCATTCTCATTAAGTTCATCATTAATTATCATCTATTTCTCCATTATTATGATTTAAATATTTTAGTTTTTCATTTATTATAAATTAATCATTATTATTAAAATTTATTAATTAGCATTAAAATTCTTAATTATATCCGAACATTACAAACTTGAATTAGTTTTTGAACGTTATGAATTTAGTGGTAATAAATGTTCTTGATGGGATATAAGTAAGATTTTTGGTCCCTGGGCTCTATCTCTCTCTCAAGACTTTAGGATTTCCTATACCATCTAAAGTGAGAGTTTTGAGTCAAGAAGTGCCAAAATACTCAGAGAAACCATTGTAGAAATTTCTCGACAACAATGGCTGGAGGTACGTAATTTCGTTTTCGCATTAGTTTCATTGTGTTTCTATTATAGAGATTTAGAAACATATTTTGTTGTTAAGTTTTCTTACAATTTGCTCTTCTTGCTGACCTACTTGATATAGCTTCCTCTATTGCTC
This sequence comes from Musa beccarii, assembly GCA_024322285.1. NCBI lineage: Eukaryota > Viridiplantae > Streptophyta > Magnoliopsida > Zingiberales > Musaceae > Musa > Musa beccarii. The sequence continues at coordinate 61,840,087 of CM044395.1, read as the reverse complement.
CTCTTCATCCACTGCTTTTGTTGTTGTTGCAACAATGACATCATCACCTCCTCTACAGCAACAACAGAACCAATCGTCGTCAATCTATAGCAACACCGTCTCCTCGTTGCAACAACAATGACAATGTGATCTCCCCTTTGTGTTATGCTCTGTAGCAACAGCAGCATCAGTCGTCGCTAATCTACTACAATAGCAGCAATGCCTACTTGTTGCAGAAAAACGATAGTGCGATCTCCTCTTTACAATTTGCGCAACAGATTTTCTCCACCACCTTGATGATTTGATCAATCCTCTGATCTGATTAACCACCTTCGACGATCGTTCCCCTCTCTATTACTGACATGATCAATCATCCACCTCGCTAATCTGACAAGTTCTCCAATAATCTATAATAGATTCTTCCACTCTCTGACAATTTGATCTGATCAGTCCTTCATTCTTTCCCCACAAAGACCTCCACTCGTCTAGAATTTGCACTAGGACACCTTGTTGATCTACTACCTCGTTGCTACACCGATGATTCTTCCTCCTCCCTAAATCAACAACATTAGTCATCAGTTGCTTCCTCCCAACTATCTTTCGTTGGCTTCTTCAATGGCATCATCATTTCGTGTGACCCGCCACATGGGTGCCAAGGCCATCTGTGACATTGCACAATGTTCCATCTCGAATGTGTCAAACTTTGCATCATCTGCTACTGTTTACTGTTCTTGCATGTCATCTCTTCTGACTATTTAACAATCATATATTCTTCCTTTTGTAACTTTGACGCTCGGATGATTATTCCCAATATTTGTTCTTCACCTATAGAATTCATCACTTTTAATACAATAATTTTGATCCTCTTCAAACTCTGCAAATATAGTAACTATGCATTTTAACTATGCATCATGACAAGTTTAGTTTATTAAACTTTTTTTCGAATATGATTTGTTGAGCTACATCGATGACTTCTTCAATTATCCATCCAAAAATATTCAAATAATAGAGGAATCAATCTTAAGGGTAAATCCTAATCACACATTATAGTTACATTAAGATCATCTTATTTGATAAATTATTTAAGCCTTTGTTATTATTTTGTAGCACTATTAATCTCTTTATGCAGAATCGTGACAAGAAGCATAATCTAAGTTACAAACTATCTTCATGAATCGTTCTCGCACTCACATGCTAAATGTTTTATTGTCTAACTATGTTTTAAGTTACGTAGGTCTACTCTCAATTAAAATTAGATAGTTGACACAGGAGGAATTGATGTTGCGATGGAAGAAATCATGTCAGGATATTTGACGTCGAGCCGGAGGTCCGATCGATAATTGGCAAAAGGCTTCGGACATCAGACATTTGGCTAAGAAGAGTGGTGTTGCACCAAGGAGATTGGGGTTACGGAGGTCAACCATCGATTTGGTAACAGGCCGCAAGATAGGATGGTGCGCCGAAGAACTGGATGAAGCGTCGACCAATGACGTACCGATTAACAGGAGGTTGATTCGTATAACTGACTAGATCGACGTAGAGTTAAGGTAAATTAATGTGCAGGAATAACTACAATAACGATGAAGACTTAAAATGAGACAATGTCTTAGCCGAGTCAAATGCGATCGAGTCATTGGGAGTTCGAGAGTTCAATAGAAATCTGAAGATTCATCAGGAGTACTACCGGAACTGGCCGAGAATGAGTAGGAGCTTGCTGAAGGGTTTTTCGAAGTTCACAGAAAGATTCATCCGAAGTTTGCGGAGCTCACCTGAAAGATCAGAGCTTGCCAAAGAAGCTTATCGGAACTCTTCAAGATCATCGTGAAGTCCAAGAGCTTGCCAGCGGAATGGTATTGAGGGTTAAATCGGAAGATCGTTGGAAGTTCATCGATGGCTCGCCGGAGGAAGACTTGATGTGCCAAACTTTGTATTAGCTTAGGAAATATCTTTAATTTTATAGTTAGTATGTAATTAGGGTTAGGATTAGGTGTTAATCCTATAATCCTAGTAGGGGCCAATTGGGACTGGTAATGGACTAGTTTGGGCTAGGTTTAAGACCCAACCAGAAGTGTTGGACCTCGTCTAGTGGTGGCACCGCCCAATTGTCACGGACAAAATTGTAAAACGGCTTGTTCGGTGTAATGCTTGTGCTTGTCCGTGTCCCTTTCTATTGGTTGTCACTTGTAAAGCTTGTAAAGGGCGTGCCAAAGGCAAAATGCCCTATTTGAGTGAGTTTGACAGCCATTGTAGGCTTATACATAAAGTATGCGTTGAGGGAATACTTGTAAAAGAATTCGGTCTGTAGTGGACCAATTTTATGCCTTTGTTGTGCAACCGTTCTGAGCTTGTGATATCCATTGTTGGAATGTGCATTGGCTATAAAGTGTTTACTAAAAGAGTGGCTTGTGGATCCCGTGTGAAGCGCTTTCTCTGTCCCGTCTTCTCTTTTGCGGGTCCTAAGGGATTGTAGGAGATTTGGTAGGCTGACCTTTGCGGTGATACGCATTGGTGCTTTGCGCTTAGGCAAAACCAGCTAAGTCCATGACAGTTGGTATCAGAGCGGGACAAGCTCACTTAGAAACACTTAGCATGCAAACGTGGGGGACCTTGTCAGGCACCACGAGGACAACAAGCTAAGAAGAATTGCGGAGCGCACAAAGGTGGGGATGGCTGAGTTCGAGCAGTGGCTCGACATTGACACCCAAACTTGACTGTGCTCGAGGCAAGTGGGGTGCTTGGCAAAGGATGAGACCGTGCAAGTTGCGTGTGGTTGCTCAATGATCGAAAGAGTTGTGCAAAGCTCACAGAGGTGAGGAAAGTTGCAAACTCAAGGAATTCGATACTCATGCAAGGTCTTGCATGCGGACGATGGACTGTCCGTGGCCATCCCAAGGCGGCTGAAGGTCCATGCATTGGAGCATTGAAACTTTCTCTTCGGCATGTGCAGGATACTTTCGTATGAAGCTGAAATGTGCAACAGGTGCAGCATGTTGCTAGACCCAGAGGGGTGCGGTCACGAGCTGTATTGGTGAGGTGTCACAATCTAGCAAAGTGCATTTGCGAAGCGAGTGGGCACGCTTTGTTCAGCAAAGGCGGAGTAGTCCAAGGGGCGGTGGTCTCCAAAACTTCCGAGGGAAGGATGCGAAGAGAGATGTTGCTCCGACGGGGCGGAGATATCCGAGGGATAAGTCCCGCTCTCGAATGTGAATCGGTGCAATGAAGCTGAGGAGTACCTCAAGACGAGCTCGAGGATCGAGTGAGCGGTGAGGAGTCATCGTATGATCTCGCAAGTGGCAATGCGTTGGTGGGCGCATAAGCGAGATCAAGTGGGGAGCAACCAGGGCAACACAAAGTAAAGGCACACTAAGAGCCGACGGTGAGTTCGGACTCAACGGAGGGTGACCCGTGGAATGGTGGGCGTGAGGGCCACCATTAATCCAATGCTAATCGAGAAGCAGAACAACTTGGGGAAGACTTGGTGAAGTACCCAAATCGCGTGAAGGGAGTTGGCTTTGAAGACGGAACATGGAGCGGAGGCTTGGTGCTTTCCTTACACGAGGTCAAGGACATGGACTCTTGTTGAGGCAAGAATCGGATCATGTCGTTCCATGGGTTTCATATTCAGATGGAGCAAACTCATCTTGCATGGTGCCAAAGACGAAGGGAGCTTCGAGGCACATACATCTTATCTCGATGAAGCACTTGGTGGAGATTCTAAGGTGACGCAGTTTGCTGAGGCAAAGTTGGTGTCAAAAGGCCTTAGCACGGGGCAAGAGGATGCAGAGACAGCTACTCTTGAAGAATATGCCACAGTGTTGCTATTCAAGTTGCCATGAGGAAAGCGGTGCGCAGCGGAGATTGTGCTAGTAGGGGCAGAGTCCCAGGATCCAGACAATGGTGCACCTATTTCAGCGAAGTCCGGGGACTTCAGAGGAGCTGCTAGGCGATAGATTGTCCTAGAGCTAGGCTTCGTCCGAGTGTAACCCGAGAGTGGGTGGACGAAGGTCGATTGCCACAGGATCGAACAGAATCGAAGATGGCGAAGGCCCTGCGATGTGTTGGCGGAGTCCACACATGGAGATATCGCAGTTCGAGTTCATACCACAGGATCGAGAATGCAAGGAGATGTCACCAGGAGGCGACATGATGCGAGGATCGGGGTGGAATGGTTCGTGGCAAGACGACACACACAAAGATATCCGTGAGGACATGGTCATCTAGAAATATGACCGGGCGCGACAAGGAGCTCCAAGTTGGTGAACAACACGACGGTAAGAAGAGCTATGGATTCAAGCAGTGAATGCCATGGTACCGCAGAGGCGGGTCTTCCGTGCGTGCACCGAATGTTGCATTGAATGAAAGCCTTGGACATCAACTTATGGGGGCTGTGCACTCTCAAGGAAGAAGTTCAGATGCAAATACCAGGGAGTCCCATTTGGGGACTGGATCATCTGAGGTATGATCGGAGTCTGAAGAGTGGAACTACTTGAGCTCACATTCGCTAAGGGAGCCCTGGCAAGTCGAGGACAAGGCCGAGTGCGCGAACATTGCACCAATGAAGCTAAGGAGAACAGAAATGGTGCAAGCCACGCAACATGTGTGGCGGTGGCCATACATGGGAGTTGCGATCTGTATTTCCATCGACCAAGCGGAATCTGCTTTCGAGAGAACACAGAGGTGTTGAAGCGGGGGGTCGAATAGGGCGTGGAAGCAATGACGAGTCCAATGGGACTCGGCTACCCAATATCGATCATCGGTTAGATTGAAGGTGAACTCAGAGGAGTGTCACAATGCCGCGAGGCGATCTACCGATCACGAAGAAGGGATGCGATGCAAGACAACGGATAGTAGTGCCATTGGCGTCGCAGCGATGCCATGGTACCCGAGGCGGGACTTCCGAGTCATCAATCCCTTGCTCTCTTAGAGGAGAGCACTTGGTCGTAAGATGGGCCGTGGGAGGAGGAGAATGCTTTGGCAAACTCCATGTACCAAGACAAAGTTGAAGGCGAGCGAAGGCCGAGAACTTCGTAAGACCAATGTCAATAGACTTTCCATCAAGATAGCCATGAGTGAAGGACTTGTCGATGCAAGAGTGCATGACCAAGGATCGAAGTAGACGATGCAGTGGTCTTTGTACCTTTGCTACTCAAAGGAGTCGGCGATAGAAATGATGGAGAAGACGACCAAATCTTATCGGAGACTTACTCAGTTGGAGTGATAACTTCTTGCATTCCTTTGCTACTCAAAGGAGTCGGCGATAAAATGATGGAGAAGGCGGTACAACCCCAAAGGCGACCAAATCTTATCGAGACTTACTCTCTTAGTTGGGTGATAACTTCTTGCATTCCCTTCAAGTTCAATGGCAATGAGAAGGTGAATCCCGGAGGAAGATGAAAGGTTGCGGTGACTCGTTAAAGCTCCAGGCATCTATCGAGTTCAAGAGACAAGAAGATTGCAAACACTTCAAGTGCTTTTCCTTCATGTGAGCTAAGAACCGGGAATTCCAAGAACCCCACACCACTTGATGCACTGAAGTACAAACTCGAGGAGGTGGGCGAAGACAAGTAACCTTTGCCTTCTCAACTCCCAAGAGAATGGGGAACTCCGGTGTAGCACTCAGTCTCTCTTAGTTATCCAAAGCTTGAGGGAGCTCAAAATGCAGATGTGAAGACCCTTCAAGACAACTAAGTAGAAGAAGATTCGATGGGCAAATTTTACGGAGGAAGGACACGGCTATAAAGAAAACTTCAAAGGTTGCGAGGTGATGCTCGTTAAAGCTCCAACAAAGCATCTATCCAATTCAAGAGATAAGAAGAATTTGAAGATCGCATATCAAAGATGGTCTTTTCCCTTCATCGAGATGAATCCGCAAGAACCAAAGAGGATCGAGTAAACTTTGCCAACCCCACACCAAAGTCGAGTCATTGGCAAGTTGAAGCGTCCACGGCGGATTAAAGTTCGGCTGAGACTCAACAACAATCGCGGAGAACAAATGGGAGCTTCAATATTTGGGGCCCACAATCAAATCAATCGCATTTTAAATCGAAGGAGCAGTGCAGATCGAAGATCAACAAGAAAAGAAAGATCAAAGCCTCTTTTTCTTTTTGATTCACACCCATACAGAAATGACTCTTCACGGCCTTCAAAAAGGGTTTTTCGAATTCGTTCTCTGTTGTTTAAGTTGCAACTACACTTATTGTCGAATGAAAGAATTTCTTTGGATTTAAACTTATGGAATATCATTAAAAATGAGGACGCTCGAAGGATTAAGTGGGGAGAATGTCACGAGACAAAATTGTAAATATCTTAATATGATTTTGAGCTTTTTTGAATGGAACGGCTTGTTCAAAGACCTCCACTCGTAATGCTTGTGCTTGTCCGTGTCCCTTTCTATTGGTTGTCACTTGTAAAGCTTGTTTCAGTGTGAAAAGGCCATCTGTGACATTGCACAATGTTCCATCTCGAATGTGTCGTTTGCAAAGGCAAAATTTGTTCTTCACCTGCCCTATTTGATCCTCTTGAAACTTGAAATATAGTAACTATGCATTTTAACTATGCATCTTGACAAGTTTAGTTTATTAAACTTTTTTTCGAATATGATTTGTTGAGCTACATCGATGACTTCTTCAATTATACATAAAGTATTCGTTGAGGAATACTTGTAAAAATCACAATTTACATTAAGATCATCTTATGGACCAATTTTATGCCTTTGTTGTGAATCAATGCTAAATGTTTTATTGTCTAACTACGTTTTAAGTTCGAGGTCTTGTGATATCCATTGTTGGAATGTGCATCGGCTATAAAGTGTTTACTAAAAGAGTGGCTTGTGGATCCAACCATCGTGTGAATAGCGCTTTCTGTCGTCGACCTTCTCTTTGCAGGTCCTAAGGGATTGCGGAGATTTAATGTGCGGAATAACTACAATAACGATGAAGACTTAAAGTGAGACAATGTGCTTGAGTCAAATGCGATCGAGTCATTGGGAGTGATACACATTGGTGCCGCACGACGCCGAAGTTTACGGAGCTCACAAAATCAGCTTGCCAAAAGCTCGAACTCTTCAAGATCATCGTCCGTGACACAATGGTGTCACCCAAGATCGTTGGACATCGATGGCTCAGTGGAGGAGACTTGATGTGTAGCTGTGTTAGTATGTAATTAGGGTTAGGATTAGGTGTTAATCCACTAGAATGGGTAGTGGTACCACCTACTAGGTTTAAGACCCAACCAGTCCTCGTCTGAGGTCAAATAGGCGGTAGTGTACCACCATGGGTAGTGGTACCACCTAGTGTCGGTCAAACCCGGGGTATTAAAAGGTTTTTTTGGCTCCAAGTTTGAATCCAATTAGAGCTTATAAAAATCCCTTCCATCCCTAGTTTGAACATACACGCACACAAACCTAGGGTTATCTCCTCTAGCTCCTCTAGAGGAAATATTGTAGAATTCTCTTTAGAAATATCTCATCGAGCTCTCATTTATTTTCAGTAAAAAGAGAAGAGTGTGTGAGTGTTTGTATGGGTTATCTCCTAAGCCCGTCAAAAGGAGAAGGTGTTTTTAGGGACTTTGTCTTTGCCCGTTGGAAGGAAGACGGCTAGGGAAAAATCGATGGCCTAAGAGAAGAGGAATCGGGAGTGGACGTAGGTCATATGACTGAACCACTATAAAATCAGTTTACACTTCTATTCTTGTTTATATTTGCTTTGTAAGCTTTTACCTTACTATAATTACTTGAATCCTTCTCATTCTTACGAATGGCTTCAACTTTACATCTTTCCAATACCCACAATCGAAATCAATTATCATCGAAATAAAGTTTTCAATGTTCGAGGGTTTTCGAAATTATTTTAAATCGCTGAAATCTATCGTTCTTAACCGTGCACTAATTCACCCCCCCTGTTAGTGCCACTCTAATCCAAACAATTAGTATCAAAGCCTCATTATTTTTTTTTTGGATTCACACCCATAAGAAATGACTCTTCACGGCCTTCAAAAGGGTTTTTCGATTATTCGTTCTCTGTTGTTTAACGGATCGAACTACACTTATTGAAAAACTCGAATGAGAGATTTCTTGATTTCTTTGGATTTAAACTTATGGAATATCATTAAAAATGACTTTCAACTTCCCTCTAAATTGATGAATGAATAGTCAAATTTAGAGAGAAAATCTTTTTCATTAAATGTAAAAGCTATGAATGTCTTATTTTATGCTTTAGATAAAAATGAGTTTAATTGGATTTCTACATGCGAAACAACTTTTGATATTTGGCGCACACTTGAAATCACACACGAGAGAACTAGTAGAGTCAAAGTCTCAAAAGTAAATATCTTATTATATGATTTTGAGCTTTTTTGAATGGAACCAAGCGAGACTTTCCCCACAAAGACCTCCACTCGTCTAGAATTTGCACCAGGACACCTTGTTGATCTACTACCTCGTTGCTACACCGATGATTCTTCCTCCTCCCTAAATCAACAACATTAGTCATCAGTTGCTTCCTCCCAACTATCTTTCGTTGGCTTCTTCAATGGCATCATCATTTCGTGTGACCCGCCACATGGGTGCCAAGGCCATCTGTGACATTGCACAATGTTCCATCTCGAATGTGTCAAACTTTGCATCATCACTCTTTTTCTTGTTCTTGGGCTTGCGTGTCATCTCTTCTGACTATTTAACAATCATATATTCTTCCTTTTGTAACTTTGACGCTCGGATGATTATTCCCAATATTTGTTCTTCACCTATAGAATTCATCACTTTTAATACAATAATTTTGATCCTCTTCAAACTCTGCAAATATAGTAACTATGCATTTTAACTATGCATCTTGACAAGTTTAGTTTATTAAACTTTTTTTCGAATATGATTTGTTGAGCTACATCGATGACTTCTTCAATTATCCATCCAAAAATATTCAAATAATAGAGGAATCAATCTTAAGGGTAAATCCTAATCACACATTATAGTTACATTAAGATCATCTTATTTGATAAATTATTTAAGCCTTTGTTATTATTTTGTAGCACTATTAATCTCTTTATGCAGAATCGTGACAAGAAGCATAATCTAAGTTACAAACTATCTTCATGAATCGTTCTCGCACTCGCATGCTAAATGTTTTATTGTCTAACTACGTTTTAAGTTACGTAGGTCTACTCTCAATTAAAATTAGATAGTTGACACAGGAGGAATTGATGTTGCGATGGAAGAAATCATGTCAGGATATTTGACGTCGAGCCGGAGGTCCGATCGATAATTGGCAAAAGGCTTCGGACATCAGACATTTGGCTAAGAAGAGTGGTGTTGCACCAAGGAGATTGGGGTTACGGAGGTCAACCATCGATTTGGTAACAGGCCGCAAGATAGGATGGTGCGCCGAAGAACTGGATGAAGCGTCGACCAATGACGTACCGATTAACAGGAGGTTGATTCGTATAACTGACTAGATCGACGTAGAGTTAAGGTAAATTAATGTGCAGGAATAACTACAATAACGATGAAGACTTAAAGTGAGACAATGTGCCGGAGTCAAGTACGATCGAGTCATTGGGAGTTCGAGAGTTCAATAGAAATCTGAAGATTCATCAGGAGTACTACCGGAACTGGCCGAGAATGAGTAGGAGCTTGCTGAAGGGTTTTTCGAAGTTCACAGAAAGATTCATCCGAAGTTTGCGGAGCTCACCTGAAAGATCAGAGCTTGCCAAAGAAGCTTATCGGAACTCTTCAAGATCATCGTGAAGTCCAAGAGCTTGCCAGGCGGAATGGTATTGAGGGTTCGTCGGAAGATCGTTGGAAGTTCATCGATGGCTCGCCGGAGGAAGACTTGATGTGCCAAACTTTGTATTAGCTTAGGAAATATCTTTAATTTCATAGTTAGTATGTAATTAGGGTTAGGATTAGGTGTTAATCCTATAATCCTAGTAGGGGCCAATTGGGACTGGTAATGGACTAGTTTGGGCTAGGTTTAAGACCCAACCAGAAGTGTTGGACCTCGTCTAGTGGTGGCACCGCCCAATGGTGTCACCCAGTACACTGACCGTGGTAGTGTGTCAAGCAGTAGTACCACTAGAATGGGTAGTGGTACCACCTAGTGTCAGGGTCAAATAGGCAGTGGTACCACCAGTACTCGGTAAACCCGGGATTAAAAGGTTTTTGGCTCCAAGTTTGAATCCAATTAGAGCTTATAAAAATCCCTTCCATCCCTAGTTTAAACATACACGCACACAAACCTAGGGTTATCTCCTCTAGCTCCTCTAGAGGAAATATTGTAGAATTCTCTTTAGAAATATCTCGTCGAGCTCTCATTCATTTTCAGTAAAAAGAGAAGAGTGTGTGAGTGTTTGTATGGGTTATCTCCTAAGCCCGTCAAAAGGAGAAGGTGTTTTTAGGGACTTTGTCTTTGCCCGTTGGAAGGAAGACGGCTAGGGAAAAATCGGTGGCCTAAGAGAAGAGGAATCGGGAGTGGACGTAGGTCATATGACTGAACCACTATAAAATCAGGTTTACACTTCTATTCTTGTTTATATTTGCTGTAAGCTTTTACCTTACTATAATTACTTGAATCCTTCTCATTCTTACGAATGGCTTCAACTTTACATCTTTCCAATACCCACAATCGAAATCAATTATCATCGAAATAAAGTTTTCAATGTTCGAGGGTTTTCGAAATCATTTTAAATCGCTGAAATCTATCGTTCTTAACCGTGCACTAATTCACCCCCCCTGTTAGTGCCACTCTAATCCAAACAATTAGTATCAAAGCCTCATTATTTCTTTTTTGGATTCACACCCATAAGAAATGACTCTTCACGGCCTTCAAAAGGGTTTTTCGATTATTCGTTCTCTGTTGTTTAACGGATCGAACTACACTTATTGAAAAACTCGAATGAGAGATTTCTTGATTTCTTTGGATTTAAACTTATGGAATATCATTAAAAATGACTTTCAACTTCCCTCTAAATTGATGAATGAATAGTCAAATTTAGAGAGAAAATCTTTTTCATTAAATGTAAAAGCTATGAATGTCTTATTTTATGCTTTAGATAAAAATGAGTTTAATTGGATTTCTACATGCGAAACAACTTTTGATATTTGGCGCACACTTGAAATCACACACGAGAGAACTAGTAGAGTCAAAGTCTCAAAAGTAAATATCTTATTATATGATTTTGAGCTTTTTTGAATGGAACCAAGCGAGACTATTGGTGACATATACACCCATTTCATGGATGTCATCAATAATCTAAGAGTCGTTGGTAATTCTTTTTCGGATTTTAAACTCATAAACAAAATTTTAAGATCCCTTCCAAAAAGGTGAGATCCTAAAGTAACCGTGATACAAGAATCAAAAGATTTAAATAATTTGTCTATTGAAGAACTTATCGGCTCGTTGATAACATATGAAATGAGTTTTTTGGAATTTGATGAACATATGAATCACCTTCTAAAGAATAGGAAGGTAATTGGACTTCCGACTATAGAATATCACTTGAATGATGACTCAAGTGATGAGGACAATGAAGAGGATATTGAACACAAAATAATAAATTTTAAAAAATTTATTAAATAAAAAATAGAAAACATAAATGAACTTGAACGAAGAAAGAGACTAAAGAAGAAGAAGAAGACTCACAAAAAGGAATCAAGTAAAGAAGAGGTGAATTGCACTTTGATGGCCTTCGACTACAATATAAGTAACTCACCCGAAATATTATTAAATTATTTTAAAATTACATGATCTTTTCTTGAGTTGCTTAGTTTAGTTGGTAGGAAATAAAAAAATTATTTTCAAAAATTATATTATGCTTTTCTTTCTAGTATTTTAAAATTTTTTTAAATAATACTTACATGATTTGCGTACACCTAATAGGATTTATCCATGCATGTATATCTTAATGGATTTGTATTGGTTTCAGTTTAAAATAAGATGCATAGTTTTTGACACAAAAATCAATTATCATGATAAATCAAATGTATATTTATGATTTTCATATCGATTTTCGCTTTCAATCTTGATGTGTGTTTTTGACACAAAATGAATTATCATGATAATTGCATCTCATGCTTGTACACTTAACGAGATAAAATCAATGAATATTTATCTTGATGATTTTACATTGAAAAACTATGAATGATGAGTGAATCTTATGTCTTGGATAAATGTATGTGTAAATGTTTGGCTTTCATATAAATTTTTTTTTGAGGATGTTTTATGGTATCATGCTTGATGATGCATGAGAATTTGAAATAAAAACCTTTGAAACAATGTGTTTGTCTTCATGATCTTCATGATGATATGGATTCCAAACATGATGCATGACGATTTCATTTCATGCATGAGGAATTAAAAAATGAAATCCTACGTTTTGGAATAATGTATTAATGACTTTGATGAAATTTGTACGATGATGCATGTCTCTATGAAATAAATTGTAAAACTAAAAGACTCAACCCACATAACTTTCCAAATAAAAGAAAAGTGGTTTTGATAATATTTTTGACTTCCAACATGATGCATGGCTTTTATATGAAAACTTGAACATGCTTATATGAGGTCAATCACATAAAATAAAACACATAAAAATTGAAATTATGATCTTGACAATTATAACATGAAGTTCTTTATATATCAAGATCGTTAATTATGCTTCTTCCGGTTATCAAAAGAAAATTTTTTATATGAAATGTAATTTATTTTCTTTTAAATTTTAAATCAAGTAGAATTATAGCACATTGTGATGATTGTTCGTACCTCTAACTAGTAAATTTATTCATAAAGTCTTTCATTCATAAAATATTTTAATTATATTAATCTAAGATTGATATCATTAATAAAAGCTCAATTTTACGAGGGCATGATGGAATATCACGAAAGAGGCAAATATAGTAAAATATATATTTTTATATTCCTTATATCTTCAATCAATAAAAAATTTTAGATCAATTATATATATATATATATATATATATATATATATATATATAAGTGCATGATTTGATGGAAAAAAATAATTTGAGTATATTATGCTCAAAACATGTATAAATATACATTGCTGGAATGACATTGTCAGTAATGTAAAAAAGAAACGAAATATGTCGTATAGTCATGATCGAAACCAGCAAGCTTCGGGGTTCGTAGTCAAAGCTAATAGGGAGGGACCATGGGATAGACACGTTATCAACATGACCTAACATTTTCCAAAGTCGAGCTGCATCATAACGTTTTGGTCATTTATTTCATGAGCTGATTTCATGGTTGTTTGTGGTTCCACTCTAACCCTCATGTTCGTTAAAAGCTCAGCCATTGAACTCACCGTGACTTGCATGCCAGTTTGCCATCTTGAAGCCCGTTTCCAGCCCAGCCAAGTTTCTACATTTACGTGTACGTTGAAGATTGTTGAACTTGTAAACAATGTAACGAATAAACGAAATATGTCGTACAACCATGATGGAAACCAAAAAGCCTCGTGTATGCTTCTTAGTCAAAGCCAGTCAACGCTTGGAATGGTCGGGGCGGGGTGGGTAGAAATCTTATCAACATGATCTAAGATTTTCCCGGTCGTGCTGCATCAGAACGTTTTGGTCGTTTATTTCATGAGCTGATCTCCTTGGGAAATGTACTTTGAGATGGGATAAGATGGCAGCTTAGTTGACCATGGAGAAAAGGTTTGACCAGGAACCCGGCTTAGTTCCCGGTTAGTTCTGCTGATTGGTATGTGAGATCTGATATGGAAGCTTGTTGCAGTATTAAAGGTCCCATTTGGCTCCATTTCACTTCATCGATCCATTCGAGAAGCAATACAGAAGCATAAGAAACCAGAGCATCATCTCGGCATCGCTAGAAATGGCCATTGCAGTCATCGATTTCTCGAAGTTGGAGGGGAAGGAAAGAGCTGAAACCTTGGCACGGATTGCCGATGGATGCGAAGATTGGGGATTCTTTCAGGTTTGCGTCTCAAATGGCCGGTTCCTTCTTTATCCTTACAGGGATTTTTTCGAGTTGACGCTGGTACTAAAGCAGAGGAATCTACCTGACCTGTTTGCAGCTGGTGAACCATGGGATTCCGGTGGAGCTTCTGGAACGCGTGAAGAAGGTGTGCTCCGAGTGCTACTGGCTCAGAGCGGAGGGTTTCAAGACGTCCAAAACTGTGCAGCTGTTGAACAAGCTGGTGGAAGAAAAAGGCGACGCCGCCGATGCTAAGCGCTTGGATAACGTGGATTGGGAGGATGTCTTCCTTCTCCAGGATGACAACGAGTGGCCGGTCAACCCTCCAGAGTTCAGGTGATCATCAACTTCCACGCAGGACTCGTCAGGCTAATTGATATGCATTTGTAAGTCCCTAACGAATGATCTCCATGCGCAATCTTGTTGGGAGACCATGAAGGAGTACAGGGAAGAGCTCAGGAAGCTGGCGGAGAAGGTGATGGAAGTAATGGATGAGAATCTGGGTTTCGAGAAGGGCTCCATCAAGAACGCATTCTCCGGAAACGGCGAGCATCAACCCTTTTTCGGCACCAAGGTGAGCCACTATCCGCCGTGCCCGCGCCTGGACCTGGTGAACGGCCTTCGCGCCCACACCGACGCAGGCGGCGTCATCCTCCTCTTCCAAGACGACCAAGTGGGTGGCCTGCAGATCCTTAAACACGGGCAGTGGATCGACGTGTAGCCAGTGGCCAATGCCATCGTCATCAACACGGGAGACCAGATCGAAGTCCTCAGCAACGGGCGGTACAAGAGCGTGTGGCACCGCGTGCTGACGACCAGCGACGGCAACCGCCGCTCCATCGCTTCCTTCTACAACCCCTCCTTGAAGGCCACCATCGCTCCAGGGACCAACAAGGATGACTCTGCTACAACGCTGTACCCCAAGTACGCTTTCGGGGACTACATGGATGTGTACGTGAAGCAGAAGTTCTTGGCCAAGGAGCCGCGGTTCGCGGCAGTGAGAGCCGTGTGAGGACGGCAAATATGGACGTCGATGATCGTGCAAGTTGTCATAAAGATATATTGTTCCTTCGATTTAATTCGTCGTATGAGAAGAACTTTTGTTTGTATCAGATTAATTCTTTACGTAATGAATAAAACGTTTGTTTATATGTTAGTCGTCTGCCTCTCGACTTTGATCATATATGTTCTGATTTTTTCTTTGTTATTTTATGTTGATAGAAGATGACAAAGATAAATATGAAATAATTTTTTTTATATTTTTATATCCTTAATAAATATATGATTTAAACATCAATCACAGATTCAAGTGTATGATTTGATTGAGTAATTTAAGTATCTAATTAAAAATCTCTCTCTAAATCATCACTCTTTACAATAAGTTCTTCAATTAATAACGGTATCAAAGCTCTCCTCTTCTTAAGAAGAATTTTTCTTCCTGTTGGACGATGGTAATCTCACCTCTTTGTTAACCTACCATGGCGATTACATCGCTACCGATTTCTTTTTTTATCTGACGGTTCTTCTCCCAAACTAGATCTATTGCAGATTTGTTCTTCTCGCCCACTACCATCCTCCACCGATGATTTGTGTAACCGTTCCTTATTCATTATCATTAATTTTTATTCATTTTAGAGAATGTAACCATTCTCATTAAGTTTCTCATTTATTATCATCTATTTCTCCATTTATTATGATTTAAATATTTTAATTTATCATTTATTAGGAATTAATTATTATTAAATTTTATTCATTAGCATTAAAATTCTTAATTATGCTCCAAACGTTATAAACTTGAATTAGTTCTTGAACTTTATGAATTTGATGGTAATAAATATTCTTAATGGGAGAACATCTATATAAGTGAGGTTTTTGGTCTTTGGGTTCTATATCTCTCTCAAGTCTTTAGGATTTTCTACGCCATCTAAAGTGAGAGTTCGGAGCAGAGAAGTACCAAAATACTAAGAGAAATCATTGTAGAAATTTCTTAACAATAATGGTTGGAGGTATATAATTTCGTTTTCGCATTAGTTTTATTGTGTTTCTATACATTTTGTTTTTAAATTTTCTTACAATTTGCTCTTCTTGTTGACGTGCTTGACATAGCTCATTGATCTACAGGAACACCGCCTCCTCGTTGCAACAGCAAGGACAATGCGATCTTCCCTTCGTGTTATGCTTTATAGCAATAGTAGCATGAGTCATTATTGATCTACTACAATAGCAGCATCGCCTCGTTGCACAAAAACGATAGTGCGATCTCCCCTCCACAATTTGCGCAACAGGCTTTCTCCACCACCTTGATGATTTGATCAATCCTCTGATCTAATTTACCACCTTCGATGATCGTTCGCCTCTCCATTACTAACATTATCAATCATCCACCTCGCTAATCTGATCAGTCCTCCAATAATCTACAACAGATTGTTCCACTCTCTGGCAACTTGATATGATCTGTCCTTCATTCTTTCCCTGCATAGACTTCTCCACTCATCTATAATTTACACCATGACACCTTGCTGATCTACTGCCTCGTTGCTACACCAATGATTCTTTCTCCTCCCTAAATCAATAGCATTAGCCATTAGTTGCTTCCTCCCAACTATCTTTCGTTGGCTTCTTTAATGGCATCATCTTTTCGTATGACTCACCACATGGGTGCCAAGGCCATCGGTGAAATTGCACAACGTGCCATCTCTATTGTTTCAAACTTTGCATCATCTGTTATTATTTACTACTCTTGCGTGTCATCTCCTCCGACTACTTAACAGTCATTTCTTCTTCCTCTCGGAACTTTGACGCTCGGACGATTGTTCCCATATTTGTTCTTCACATGTAGAACTTCTTTTAATACAATAATTTTGTTCTTCTTCAAACTCTCCAAATATTGTAACTATGCACTTTAACTATGCATTTTGACAAGTTTAGTTTATTAAACTTTTCTTCGAATATGATTTGTTGAGCTACATCGATGAATTCTTCAATGATCCATCCGAAAATATTCAAATACTAGAATAATTAATCTTATTGGTAAATCCTAATCACAAATTATGGTTACATTAAGATCATCTTATTTAAGCCTTAGTTATTGGTTCTATGGCACTATTAATCTCTTTATGCAATATTTTGATAGAAGCATAATCTAAGTTACGCACTAGCATGCTAAGTATTTTATCTACCTTGATAAAAATAACTTAAGAAACAAGTACTATTATTGATTATATAAAAAATCTAAGAGTTATTATAAATGACTTCGATTTAATAGTCATCCCCCGAGTGATGAAGTCATTGTTCATAATCTCAATAGCCTAGGAGATGAATATAAGAAACTAAGTATAGTAATTCGAGTATGTGACTCACTAATATTATTTGAGAAGATAATTGATTAGGAAACATATTTGAAACAAAAAGAGAGGAATATGAGATCAATTATCACAACTGAATTCAATAAAAAATCTAAAAGAAAAGATAATCAATGCAACAATAACTTAAATAAAGGATCAAGAACGAAGTCTCATAAACACATGGGTACATAGAGTTATCATCGTCCATTATACTATTAACTTTTCAACCATGGTGGTAAATTCAATTCAAACAACTCAAAAAATAATTTCAATTGTACAACTTAGCAAATAACTCCATTACACTATTGACTTTTTCATGACTTTTTTATTGTTAAAAATCTAAGCACAAGGGCATCTTTTGTCTATGATCAGAATAAAGACAATGTTTACGAATGATTGTCAACTTCATAAATTACCCAATCAATCGTTTTTACTTCGATTGCTGATCCAATCAACGTATGACATCACCACATTGGTCATCTATCATCCTTCATTCAATAATAGCTAATCTCTTGTTATTATTTTTTAAATTTCAAATCAAGTAGAATTATAACACATTGCGATGCTTGTTCATACCTCTAACTAGCAAATTTTTTCACAAAGCCTTTCATTTATAAAATATTTTAATTATATTGGTCTAAGATTGATATTATTAATAAAAGCTCAATTTTACGAGGGCATGATGGAAGATCACGAAAGAGGCAAATATAGTAAAAACTTATTTTTATATTCCTTATATCTTCAATCAACAAAAATTTTAGAGTCAATTATTTATATATATATAAGTGTGTGATTTGATGGAATTTGAGTATATTATGCTCAAAACATGTATAAATATGCATTGCTGGAATGATATTATGAGCAATGTAATGAAGAAACAAAATATGTCCTATAGCCATGATCGAAACCAGCAAGCCTCGTATAGGGTTCGTAGTCAAGCTAAGGGGAGGGGCCACGACAACTTATCGATGTGATGTAACATTTTCGAGCTGCATCATAACGTTTTGGTCGTTTATTTCATGAGCTGATTTCATGGATGATTGTTTGTGGTTCTACTCCAACCCCTGATGTTCTTCGTTAAAAGCTCAACTCACTGTGACTTGCATGCCAATTTGCCATCTTTAACTTGTAAACAATGTAACGAATAAACGAAATATGTCGTACAATAATGATGGAAACCAGGAAGCCACGTGTATGCTTCTTAGTCAAAGCCAATCAACACTTGGAATGATGGGGCCGGGGGTCGGTAGACATCTTATCAATGTGACCTAAGATTTTCCAGGTCGTGCTGCATCAGAACGTTTTGGTCGTTTATTTCATGAGCTGATCTCCTTGTGAAATGTACTTTGAGATGGGATACGATGGCAGCTTAGTTGACCATGGAGAAAAGGTTTGACCAGGAACCCGGCTTAGTTCCCGGTTAGTTCCGCTGATTGGTATGTGAGATCTGATATGGAAGCTTGTTGCAGTATAAAAGGTCCCATTTGGCTCCATTTCACTTCATCGATCCATTCGAGAAGCAATACAGAAGCATAAGAAACCAGAGCATCATCTCGGCATCGCTAGAAATGGCCATTCCAGTCATCGATTTCTCGAAGTTGGAGGGGAAGGAAAGAGGTGAAACCTTGGCACGGATTGCCAATGGATGCGAAGATTGGGGATTCTTTCAGGTTTGCATCTCAAATGGCCGGTTCCTTCTTTCTCCTTACAGGGATTTTTTCGAGATGACGCTGGTACTAAAGCAGAGGAATCTACCTGACCTGTTTGCAGCTGGTGAACCATGGGATTCCGGTGGAGCTTCTGGAACGCGTGAAGAAGGTGTGCTCCGAGTGCTACAGGCTCAGAGCGGAGGATTTCAAGGCGTCCAAAACTGTGCAGCTGTTGAACAAGCTGGTGGAAGAAAAGGCGACGCCGCCAATGCTAAGCGCTTGGATAACGTGGATTGGGAGGATGTCTTCCTTCTCCAGGATGACAACGAGTGGCCGGCCAACCCTCCAGAGTTCAGGTGATCATCAACTTCCACGCAGGACTCGTCAGGCTAATTGATATGCAGTTGTAAGTCCCTAACGAATGCTCTCTTCATGCGCAATCTTGTAGGGAGACCATGAGGAGTACAGGGAAGAGCTCAGGAAGCTGGCGGAGAAGGTGATGGAAGTAATGGATGAGAATCTGAGTTTCGAGAAGGGCTCCATCAAGAACGCATTCTCCGGAAACGGCGAGCATCAACCCTTTTTCGGCACCAAGGTGAGCCACTACCCGCCGTGCCCGCGCCTGGACCTGGTGAACGGCCTTCGCGCCCACACCGACGCAGGCGGCGTCATCCTCCTCTTCCAAGACGACCAAGTGGGTGGCCTGCAGATCCTCAAAGACGGGCAGTGGATCGACGTGCAGCCAGTGGCCAATGCCATCGTCATCAACACGGGAGACCAGATCGAAGTCCTCAGCAACGGGCGGTACAAGAGCGTGTGGCACCGCGTGCTGACGACCAGCGACGGCAACCGCCGCTCCATCGCTTCCTTCTACAACCCCTCCTTGAAGGCCACCATCGCTCCAGGGACCAACAAGGACGACTCTGCTACAACGCTGTACCCCAAGTACGCTTTCGGGGACTACATGGATGTGTACGTGAAGCAGAAGTTCTTGGCCAAGGAGCCGCGGTTCGCGGCAGTGAAAGCCGTGTGAGGACGGCAAAAATGGACGTCGATGATCGTGCAAGTTGTGTCATAAAGATATATTGTTCCTTCGATTTAATTCGTCGTATGAGAAGAACGTTTTTTTGTATCAGATTAATTCTTTACGTAATGAATAAAAAGTTTGTTTATATGTTAGTCGTCTGCCTCTCGACTTTGATCATATATGTTCTGATTTTTCCATGTTATTTTATGTTGATAGAAGATGACAAAGATAAGTATGAAATAATTTTTTTATATTTTTATGTCCTTAATAAATATATGATTTAAACATCAATCACAGTGAATGGTTTGATTGAGTAATTTAAGTATATAATTAAAAAATCTCTCTCTAAGTCATCACTCTTTACAACAAGTTCTTCGTTTAATAACTATATCAAAGCTCTCATCTTCTCAAGAAGATTTTTTCTTCCCATTGGATGATGATAATCTCGCCTTTTTGTTAACCATTATCTCGCTATCGATTTCTTTTTTTGTCCGATGATTCTTCTTCCAAACTAGATCTATCGTAGATTTGTTCTTTTTGCCCACCATCGTACTCCATCGATGATTTGTGTAACCGCTCCTTATTCAATATCATTAATTTTTATTCATTTTAGAGAATTTAATCGTTCCCATTAAGTTCATCATTTATTATCACTTATTTCTTCATTTATTATGATTTAAATATTTTAGATTATCATTTATTATGAATTAATTATTATTATTATTAAATTTTATTCATTTTAGGGGTGCAGGCGGGCTGCTGGCCATAGGGGCGTCGCCGGTCGCCTGAGGGCAGCGCCCTCGAGCGCTTACGTCCAGTGGCGGCGCCCGCCACCCTGGCGCCCTCCCCGCGCGCAAGGGTTGTCGTCGACAAGGTGGCGGTGGTCGCAGCAGCAACGCAGGCAGCTAGGGGTGAGGAGTTAGGGTTTTAGGGCAAAAGATGGTTTTGCCCCTCGAAATTTTAAAAATTTCAGATTCTACCCTTTTGACAAAATTACCAAAATACCCCTCAGAATTTTAGAAATTTCAGATTCTATCCCCTTTGATAGAATTAACAAAATAACCTTTTGATTGAATTATCAAAATACCCCTAAAAATTCAAAAAATCCCTTTATGTCCCTGATTTCAGAAAATTAAATATGTTAAATAAATAGTTTAATTAACTATTATTTTTATCTAATAGTCTTATAAAATAACATATACATTTGATGTATGATGTGGATAGATGATCATGGACCTGTGATGTGATGTGTGTACATGTGATTATTATTATTGGGACCTACGAGCCTCTATTTTTCTCGTTTATTATCGGGCATGTGTGCTTGTAATTATGTTGTAATTACATGAGGAGGCGCAGCGGTAGCGGGACCTACGAGGTTGAGACGAATGATCCGACGCATGGAGATGTGTTGAGATGCCGACGGAATCGACGAAGCGAAAAGGGCGATCATAGGGCATGGAGATGCACCGAAGTACATATAGATCTTGATGTGAGTGATTAGGCCCGTTGGCTCGGGCCTGATCACATTAGGATGCGGTCCATGATCATCTGATGTGATTGCTCATGTGATGTGTGATTGGTTATACACCTACTACATAGATATATATATATATATATATATATATATATATATTTGCATGCGATGTAGATATATTATATATATATATGTATATATGTGTGTGTGTGTGACATATTATATTAGGAGACCAAATCAAAATCCTCTCTATTAATAATATTAAGTCGATAAACGTGAGGCAATTAGATTGACCCATGTGGCCTTCCATCGTTATAGCTAGGAACCGATTCCTGGTGTAGGCTGAGTTGGTCGAGTCTCTCGAGACTTACCTATATCACGTCTCGCTATCTTATCTATGACATAGAGATGTCACCGGTGACCTGAGGACATGGTATGCTTGGTCGAGTCCCTCGAGAGTACATCATTGAATCAGACTTATCTTGTAACAATGGTGATGACTTTACCGAACATCATGGTTGGTCGAGTCCCTCGAGGTCATGGTGGTTCGGAGGCCGAACAGGACGGGAATCATAAGGAGTTGTGATTGGCAAGAGTTACCTATCTTTACGGGCTTAACGTGATTGGTCGAGTCCCTTGAGGTTGCGTTAAGACGTCGATTGGATCTCGATCCCCACTAGAGATTCGTCGGGGGCCTCCGATTCATTTATCGGAGGGTGTTGTGTGTCTCACAAAAAATTAGTGTGAGTACATTAAGATAGAAGTCCTTATCTTAACTATTTAATTTTGGTAAACTCTGCATGTTATTTATTTTTGTTATATTTTTTATTTCAAAAAAATGTTGCTTTCAAATCCTTTACGTGGCATACTTGATGCCAATCGCCTCACTGGTCCAAATTATACGGATTGGCTTCGCAATCTGAGAATTGTTCTCATGGCGAAGAAAATCGCGTATGTCCTTGATATAGTGATCCCTACGCCTAACGAAGGGGCAAGCGAGGATGAGATCGATCATTATATGAAGTACTTAGATGATTCCACTCTTGCTCAGTGTTATATATTGGCCTCTATGATGACTGAGTTACAGAGACGACATGAAAATATGGATGCTAATTCCATACTCCTGCATCTCCGCAAACTGTTTGAGGAACAAGGAAGAACTCAACGATATGAGATATCAAAGAGTCTTTTCTATGCCAGGATGACTAAGGGGACACCGGTTCAGAACCATGTCCTTAAGATGATTGAGTGGATCAAGAAACTCATAGGTCTAGGAATGGTCTTAGAGGATAACCTGTGTGTGGATCTGGTGCTTCAGTCCCTACCAGATTTCTTTTCTCAGTTCATAATAAATTTTAATATGAATAAACTTGATGTGACCCTCCCAGAGCTCCTCAATATGTTAAGAGAAGAAGAGAGCACCACCAAGAAAGAAAAGCCAGTTCTCTATGCTGGTGAAACCAGAAAGAAAAGGAAGGCTGAAAAGACCCTTAAGAAGGGCAAGGGCAAAATGGGTAAGGCAAAGGTCGCCAAGAAAGACTCAATAAAGGACAAAGGCCAGTGCTTCCACTACGGCAAAGATGGGCACTGAAAGAGGAACTACAAAAAGTACCTTGTAGAGAGGGCGAAACAGAAGCTTGTAGAAGCTTCATGTACATTCATGATCAGTCTCCATTTGTTAGAATCTTTTGATAACACATGGGTATTGGATACCGAGAGTACTTATCATATTTGCAATTCGTTGTAGGTTCTGGCAAGACCTAGGAGATTGAACAAAGGCGAGATTGACCTTAAGATGGGCAATAGAGCAAAGGTTGCTATAGTGGCTGTTGGCAAGGTCACCGTACATCTGCCTGGAGGAGCTATTATTGCATTAGATCCATGCTATTATGTTCCTTCTATTATCAAAAATATTATTTCCATGTCATATTTGACAGTTATTAGATATAAATTATTTTTTGAGAATAATAGTTGTTCAATAATATTAGATGATCAGATCATCACGAGAGGAACATTGCATAATGATTTATTTATGCTAGATACAGCTTCACATATCATGAGTGTAAGTGAGTTTAAGAGAAAATGAGAAGAGGTGAACAATGCATATCTTTGGCATTGTAAGCTAGGTCACATTCACGAGGGAAGGATTCAAAAGTTACTAAAAGATGGATATCTAGATCCATTTGACTATGAGTCATATGCGACATATGAACCTTGCCTTCGGGGAAAGATGACCAACTCTCTATTTAGTGGAACTAGAAAGAGAGCCACTAAGTTACTAGAACTCATACATAGTGATGTATGTGATCCCATGTCGACTCATGCCATAGGTGGTTACTCCTACTTCATTACTTTTACTGATGATTTCTCAAGATATGGATATATGTACTTGATGAAATACAAGTCTGAAGCTTTTGAGAAATTCAGAGAATATAAAAATGAAGTGGAGAACCAAACAGGAAAGAGTATTAAAATCATTCGATCAGATCGAGGAGGTGAATACTTGAGTACAGAGTTCACCCAGTTCCTCAAAGACTATAAGATCTTATCCCAATGGACACCTCCTTATATACCATAGCTTATTGGTGTATCAAAAAGGAGGAATCGCACACTATTAGACATGGTGCATTCCATGATGTGTTTCGCCGACCTACCCATCTCATTCTGGGGATATGCCCTAGAGACCGCAGCTTACCTTCTGAATAGAATTCCAATCAAGTCAGTGATGTCTACTCCATATGAGATATGGAATGGGAAGATGCCTGATCTTAAGATTGTTAAGATTTGGGGCTGCCCTGCCCATGTTAAGAGACACAACCCTGACAAGTTGGAATCTAGAATGGAACGGTGCAAGTTCATGGGATACCCCAAGGAAACTTGTGGGTATTATTTTTATCACCATGAGAACCAAAAGGTCTTTGTAGCTAAGAGAGCAGTGTTCCTTAAGAAGGAACACATTCTTGGTGGAGACAGTAGGAGTATGATAGAATTGAGAGAGGTTAGAGAACCTAGCTCAAGCACCATTCAACAGCCAGAGTCTGTTCAGATACCTAGCACACAAGTTTCAACTTTACATAGGTTCGATAGTGTATCCCATCCTCGTGAGAGATATGTGGGACATATCAAAAGATATGATGTTGAGGATATTGATCCTCAGACCTATGAGGAGGCTATTATGAGCATAGACTCCAGGAAATGGCAAGAAGCCATGAATTCTGAAATGGATTTCATGTACTCCAATAAGGTTTGGAACCTAGTTAATGCACCCGAGGGTATTGTACCCATTGGCTGCAAGTGGATTTTCAAAAAGAAGATTAGAGTAGATGGAAAGGTAGAGACCTATAAAGCAAGGCTAATGGCTAAGGGGTATTGTCAAAGGTAAGGTATTGACTATGATGAAACTTTCTCACCTATAGCCATGCTAAAATCCATTCGAATTCTATTTGCTATTGCAGCACACTATGATTATGAGATCTGGCAGATGGACGTTAAAATTGTATTCCTCAATGGTAACCTCGAGGAGGAGGTGTATATGATACAGCTTGAGGGATTCGTGTCCAGGGATAACCTAGTAAGGTGTGCAGGTTGCTTTGGTCCATTTATGGATTGAAGCAAGCTTCCCAAAGTTGGAACATAAGATTTGATGATGTGATCAGATCTTATGACTTCGTTAAGAACGAAGATGAGCCTTGTGTATACAAGAAAGTAAGTGGGAGCACTATCACCTTTTTAGTATTATATGTGGATGACATCCTGATCATTGGGAATGTTGTAGGAATGCTCTCCATAGTAAAGACTTAGTTATCTAGGCACTTCTCTATGAAGGACTTAGGGGAAGCATCCTGCATATTGGAGATACGGATCTATAGAGATAGATCCAAGAGGATGCTTGGCTTGTCCCAGTCAAGGTATATAGACACCATTGTCAAAAGGTTTGGCATGAAAAATTCCAAGAGAGGTATCATACCAATGAGACATGGAATATCACTTTCTAGGAGTATGTCCCCAAAGACTCCTAAACAAAGGGCACACATGGATATGATACCATATACATCAGTAATAAGATCGATTATGTATGCTATGCTATATACCAGGCCTGATATAGTGTATGCTTTGAGTGTCACGAGCAGATATCGAGCAGATCTAAGCTTGGAGCACTGGAAAGCAGTAAAAAGTATCCTTAAGTACTTGAAAAGGACTAAGGATCTTTTACTGGTATATAGAGGTAGTAGCCTAAGGGTTGAGGGCTACACGGACTCGAGCTTCCAGTCCGATGTCGATGATAGCAAGTCTAATTCAGGGTATGTGTCCACCCTGAATAAAGGAGCAGTATGTTGGAAGAGTTCCAAGCAAGACACTACTGCTGACTCGATCATAGAGGCAGAATATATTACTGCGACAGAGGCAGCAAAGGAGGGAGAATGGATAAAGAAGTTCATCACAGATCTAGAAGTCATCCCAAGCAGCGAGGAGCTAATTTATTTATATTGTAACAAATATGGGACGATTACTCAAATAAGGGAACCCGGGTCTCATCAGAAGTGTTCTGAGGAGGTTCTAACTTATTAGAGAGATTGTGACCCAAAGAGATGTAACAATAGAAAGAGTTCCATCCGAAGATAACATTGCAGATCTACTGACAAAGCCATTGACTCAGATTGTCTTTGAGCATCACAGAGGTCTGATGGGGATCAGACACATTGGTGATTGACTTTAGGTCAAGTAGGAGATTGCTAGTCATATGTGCCCTGTAAGCCAATCACATGAGTGATGACACTTGTGACTTGATATGCATTTTATCTCTTTGCTTATTATTAGGCGTTTTATCACTTTATCTTGCGTGTAGCATATACTGTGATGTCCTTGGATCTATGCATTGGGAATCGGATAATGATGAGATCACGATAATGAGACCGATTCACCTTTAAACATAGATCCTAAATTATCTTGGTCATAGGTTACTCGAGAAGGACATCAAGATAACTGGATAGATTGGTGTGCTGTATACCCGTTCATATGATGGAGGTAGTTGGTCTCATAGCTACTTGTGTGGGGACACTAACGGTACAGTGTAGGTGCTCATTCGAGAATGAGTTCACTGATTGATCCACCTATGAAATGCTGGATGGTTAATGATACCTCATGTCAGACAACGATTTCGTAGTCCCAGTAGTGTATCTGGTCCTTAGACTTGAGACACCAAGGATGTCCTGTATGAGTACTCCACTCTTTGATACCGAACTTATAGGTTTGAAAAGTTTCAAATCTAGTATAGCTAGTTATTGGGAGTGGTAGCCAACCTTACGAGGGCTATTGAGTGTCAATAGCGGATCATCTGTTCTCAGTATTATGAGAGGAATATCCCATGTGTTCTTGCTCGAATAAATCCTTGGACAAGGTTATTCGGATTGAGAGAGAAAGAGTTCTCCGAGAGAATCCGATAAGAGCAAGACTCGAGGAGAGATCGTATAGGTCTGATAGCACCGTGTCCGGTATAGGGTCTTTGAGATATTAGATGGATGAGGGACTATAGATACATGGTAATTGAGGATAGATAGGTCCAAAAGATTGTATTTCCTTGTATCGTCTAGGGGCTGCGACGTAGTGGCCTGGTACGTCCGTAGTCGATGAGTTGGGTGAATTATTATAGAGATAATAATTTACTAAGTCAGAAGGAGTTCTGATAAGTATGACTTATGGCTAGCTCGATATTGGGCCTAGAAGGTCACACACATATGGTAGGTGTTGCGACGAGTAGAGGTTCGGATATGAGATATCCGCTGAACCCCCTATCTTATTGGATATCCATTAAGCCCCTGAATTATTGGATCTTGAGATGAGATCCAATAATTGCTAAGAGATTATTGGGTAGAGACCCACTAATCCAAGAGGCTTGGGTAATTGGATGGAGATCCAATACCCAATAGGGCAAAAGATCCATTAGGGTTTTCAAGGGGCCTCTGTAAATAGGAGGGAACCAAAGCTCTATAGGCTGAGGGTTTTCTTTTGGTAGCCACTTCATGTTCTCCTCTCCCAAGAGAGAGAGGTGTATCGTTGCAATCCTGCCATGTGGATACCGCTAGAGAGGAGGATGCTTGACCTCCTTTATCCCCTCCCACAGATCTGTAGGAATTCAGGGATATATGATCTCCTTAGGTATCTTCTTTTACACGTGCAGTTTTGCGGATTTATTTTTGACGCACTAATATTTGCACGATGACGGAAACTTTCTATGGGAAATTTGAAGTTTTGTTTTCTGTTCTTCCGCTACGCATGTGATGTCGCTCCCCTGAAGGATTTTCTAACATTTTTTTGATAAAAAAAGCTTTGTTGCTAGCTGTTTTTCTTTCATAGAGACCTTCCAACTTTTTCCAAAGAGAATATGCTGAACTTTTAGTAGAAACATGGTGAAAGACCCTATCATTGAGCCACTATCGAATAAACCTAACCGTTTTTCGATCTAACCTCTTTCACTCATCATCTGTCATAGTTATGGGTTTTTCACTATCCCCTTGCAAAGGTCTATACAAATCTTTGCAATATAAGAGATCTTCAATTCTTGGTTTTCATATTATCCAATTGTTTCTGTTCAAACTAATCATGCGAGAAACACTACCGGCCCACATGTTCAAATACAAAAATTAAATCACCAAAATCATACTCTGATACCAGTTAATGAGATAAAAGGATAACAAACAAGGAAGAACTTTTGTATATGAACAAATACTAGCAGGCCGTAACATAGCGGTATTAAATGGAAATCATAATCAAATAAAACACTAAGATTTATGTGGAAAACCCATTCAACATGAAGGGTAAAAACCACAGGGCAAACCAGAGAAAATCCACTATAGAGATAATGAATGTACAATTCTCAAAGTCTCTTGTCCAAAACCCAAGTAACAATCACAAGAGAACGATTAGGATACAAGGATCACGTCATTATGCAAAATATCTAAACCTCCCCAAGTAATCACAAAAAAATTCACTGTAGATCTGATCTAACTTGAGATGAGAAAACTGTTTGGATGAATGAGAACAATCTCTGAGTGTTCCTTGTCTTCTTCCCTATCTTTTTCTCTTATTTTTCTGCCCTTTTCACCTCTCTTTGAATCTCCTTTGCTGCTGCAAAGTTTCTACCCTTTTGCTATAATTTTTCTCTCTATTTTTGCAGCCACCATTAGCCCCTATTTATAATTAGAGTTTAGGTTAAGATAGGGTTTAAGAAGAAGGTGGGCTGTGGGCTGATAAAGCACATATGGGCTGAATTTGATTGTCAGTCCAACAGGGGGTGGGTAGACATATTATCGACGTGATCTACGATTTTCCAAGTTGAGCTGCATCATAACATTTTGGTCATTTATTTCATGAGCTGATCTCCTTACGAAATGAGATGGTATAAGATGGCAGTTTAGTTGACCATGGAGAAAAGGTTTGACTAGGAACTCGGCTTAGTTCCTAATTATTTCCTTTGATTGGTATGTAAGATCTGATATGGAATATTGTTGTAGTATAAAAGGTCCTAGTTGGCTCCATTTCCCTTCATCGATCCATTCGAGAAGCAATACAGAAGCATAATTTGCAACCAGAGCATCATCTCGTCCTTGCTAGAAATGGCCATTCCAATCATTGATTTCTCAAAGTTGGAGGGGAAGGAAATAGCTGAAACCTTGGCACGGATTGCCAATGGATGCCAAGAATAGGGATTCTTTCAGGTTTGCATCTCATTTGTCTGGTTCCTTCTTTCTCCTTGTAGGGATCTTTCTGAGTTGACGCTGGTACTAAAGTAGAGGAATCTACCTGACCCGTTTGCAGCTGGTGAACCATGGGATTCCGATGGAGCTTCTGGAATGCGTGAAGAAGGTGTGTTTCGAGGGCTACAGGCTCCGAGCGGAGGGCTTCAAGGTGTCCAAACCTGTGCAGCTGTTGAACAAGCTGGTGGAAGAAGAAGGCGACGCAGCCGATGCTAAGTGCTTGGATAACGTGGATTGGTAGGATGTCTTCCTTCTCTAGGATGACAATGAGTGGCCGACCAACCCTCCAGAGTTCAGGTGATCATCAACTTGCATGCAAGACTCGTCAGGCTAACTGATATGTAGTTGTAAGTGCCTAACGTATGCTCTCTTCATACGTAATCTTGTAGGGAGACCATGAAGTGTTGAGCAAGCAGCACATTATTCCACCTATATGGGTTTTAGTAGCCCACAACCTGCTCCTCTTTTAATCTAAACCCTAATACTAATTAGGAGGCTAATGGTGTTTGTGAAAATAAGATCAAAACTATAGCCAAAATGACAGATTTTTAGCAGCAGCAAGGTGATTCAGAAATAGGAGAAAAAGGCAGAAAATCAAGAGAAAAAAAGGGAAGAAGATAAGAAAAATGCAGAAATTATTTTCATTCATCCAAACAATTTTCTCATCTCAGTTTAGATCAGATCTACAGTGAATTTTTACTGTGATTACTTGGGAAGGTTTTGGATATTGTGCACAAAGACATGATCCTTGTATCATAGTTATTCTCTTGTAATTATTACTTAGATTTTGGATAAGAAACTTTATGAATTATACATTTATTATTCCTATAGTAGATTTTCTCTAGTTTGCCCTTTGGTTTTTACCATTCACGTTGAAGGGGTTTTCCACGTAAATGTTAGTGTTCTATTTGATTATGATTTTCATTTAATTTTGTTGTGTGTTACGGTCTGCTAGTATTTATTATATACAAAAGTTCTTCCTTGTGTTTGTTATTATTTTTATCCTATCAACTGGTATCAGAGCAAGGTTTTAGTGGTTTAATTTTTGTGTTTGAATATGGAGGTCGGTAGTGTTTCTCGTATGATTAGCTTGAACGGAAATAATTGGATGATATGAAAATCAAGAATGGAAGATTTCTTGTATTGCAAAAATTTGTATAGACCTTTGCAAGGGGATTGTGCAAAACCCACAACTATGACAAATGATGAGTGGAAGAGGTTAGACTGAAAAATGGTTGGATTTATTCGACAGTGGCTCGATGACAATATCTTTTACCATGTTTCTATTGAAAGTTCTATATATTCTCTTTGGAAAAAATTGAAAGGTCTTTATGAAAGGAAAATAGCTAGCAACAAAGCTTTTGATTAGAAAACTTACGAACCTGAAATATAAAGAGGGTGCTTCTATTGCTAAGCATTTGAATGAAATGTAGAGTATTACTAACCAGTTATCTTCTATGAAAATGTCTCTTGATGATGAGTTGCAAGCATTGTTCATTGCCAAAAAGCTGAGAGACATTGGTGATTTCCCTTAGTAATTATGCACTAGATGGTATTGTCACAATGAGTCAAGTAACAAGCAGTTAGTTGAATGATGAGTTGAGAAGAAAGAACTCAGCAGCATCTCAGATTGATTCACAAGCACTTATCTCAGAAAATAGAGGAAGGTCAAGGTCTAAAGATAGAAGCAGTTCACGCATGAGTAGAAGCAAGCCAAGATCAAGGAAAGATATTATTTGCTACAACTGTGGTGAGAAAGGATATTATAAGAATCAACGTAAATAACCTAAGTAGAGCAAGAAAAAGAGAAAAGAAGTGGAGTCTATAGAGTTAAAAGAGAGTACCACAACAATAGTGCAAGGTGGTGATTGTTTGATTATGTCCCCTTCTGATGATATTTTTTCTTGTGTGTATTAGGATCTCGAGTGGATAATTGATACAAAAGCTTCTTATCATGCTACACCACTAAGGAAGTTTTTTGCTACTTATAGGTCCAAAAATTTTGGTATTGTCAAGATAGGTAACTATGGTATGACAAACATTATTGGCATGGGTGACATCCACATAAAGACTAACATTGGATATAAGTTGATGCTTAAGGATGTGAGGCATGTGGTTGACTTGAGGTTGAATCTAATTTCAGTTGAAAGACTAGATGATGAAGACTATGATAGCAGGTTTCACAAAGGGTAATGGAGGCTTAGTAAGGGTTCTCTTGTTATAGCTAGTGAAAAGAAATGTCACACTTTATACAAGTTGTAGGTCAAAACTTATGGTGAGCAGTTAAATGCTATAGAGAAAGACTTCAGCATGGCGTTATGGCATATGCGATTGGGACACATGAACGAGAAGGGACTGTAAGCTCTTTCCAAGAGAGAGGTATTACTTGACCTTAGAGGTATACATTTGAACCCTTGTATTGATTATTTGGCTGGTAAACAACATAGAGTTTATTTTGCTAGTTCTGCTTTATCTAGAAAAATGTATGCCTTGGACCGTATTTATACAAATGTTTGTGGTTCTTTGAGGACAAAAACTCCTAGTGGTTCTATTAATGTTCCTGGTATCTATGGTGCACTTTATTTTGTTACTTTTATAGATAATTTTTTCAAGAAAGTTTGGGCCTATGCTTTGAAGACCAAGGATTAGGTTACTGATGTCTTCAAAGAGTTTCATGCTAGAGTTGAAAGAGAGACAGAAAGGCAACTGAAATGCATAAGATTAGATAATGGTGGTGAGTATACATAATTGTTTAATAATTATTGCAGGTCACATGGCATCCAACATGAGATGACAGTTCCTGGTACACCTCAGCATAATGTAATTGTAGAGAGGATGAATTGCACCATCATGGAAAAAATCATATGTATCCTTTCATAGGCAAAGCTACCCAAAAAGTTTTGGGATGAGGCTTTCAGGACTATAATTGATGTGATTAACTTATCTCCCTGTACAACCCTAGATGCTGATGTTGTAGAGTATGTATGGTCAGGGAAAGATGTTCCCTATAGACATTTAAGAGTGTTTGGTAGCCGTGCATTTGCACATGTTCCAGACAATGAGAGGTCCAAGCTAGATGGTAAGACAAAATAATGTATTTTTCTTGGCTACTCACATGATCAATTTAGTTACAGGCTTTGGGATTAAAAAAAGCAGAAGGTGTTTAGAAGCAGAGATGTAGTCTTCTTTAAGGATCAAACCCTTGAGGATTTGAAGAAGAAGGCACCAGCCAAGACTTATGCAGAAGGATTAGCAAATTGTGATCTAGTTACTCCTCTAGTATATCAGAGTGATAGGGGAGATGTGCAAGAAGATGGCATAGAACTAGATGTTAATCTACCTACAGGACATGTTAAGCAAGAAGAAGTTAAGAAGCAGCTTCCCGCAGAATCTCAATTGAGAAGATCTTCTAGACAACGTCAGCCTTCTAGAAGATACTCTACATATGAGTATATGATACTTACCGATATAAGTGAACCAGAGAGTTACCAAAAAACAGTTGAAAGTAAGCAGAAAAAGAAGTGGTTAATTGCTATGCAAGAAGAGATGGATACTCTACAGAAGAACCACACATATGATTTTGTGCAACTACCACAGAGAATGAAGGCCTTGAAGAATAAGTGGGTTTTCAAGTTGAAAACTTAAGAATATTGTTCCTAACTAAAGTACAAAGCCCGATTGGTTGTGAAAGACTTTGGTCAAAAGAAAAGTATTGACTTTGAAGAGATTTTTTTTCTATTGTTAAAATGTCTTCTATTTATATTGCTCTTGGTATTGCTGCTAGCTAGGACTTGGAGGTTGAGTAGTTAGATGTGAAGACAACTTTCCTTTATGGTGATTTGGAGGAGAAAATTTATATGGAGCAACCAAAAGGCTTCAAAGTAAAAGGCAAAGAAAATTTTATCTTTAAGTTGAGAAAGAGTTTGTATGGATTGAAGCAAGTTCCAAGACAGTGGTACAGGAAGTTTGATTCATTTATGACTGAAAATGGATGTAAAAGAATGGCTTCAGATCATTGTATGTACATCAAACGTTTTGGTGAGGATTTTATTATTCTCTTACTTTATGTTGATGATATGCTTATCCTTGGGAAATATATACATATATATATATACAATTAATAGGTTGAAGAAAGAACTGAGTGAGTCCTTTGCAATGAAGGACATGAGGCCAACAAAGCAAATACTAGGCATGTAGATTTCTCGTGACAGGAAAAATAGGAAGATTTGGTTGTCACAAGAGAAATACATCGAGAAAGTATTAGAAAGGTTCAGTATGAGTAATACAAAGCTAGTTTGTTCTCCTCTTTCAAGTCACTTCAAGTTATGCTTAGTACAGAGTCTGTCAAATGATGAGGAGAAGGAGAAAATGTAAAAGATTCCTTATGATTTAGTAGTTGAAAGTTTAATTTATACAATGGTATGTACGAGGCCGGACATCGCATATGCAATGGGCGTTACTAGCAGATTTGTTGCAAATCCAAGTAAAGAGCACTTGGCAGTAGTGAATTGGATCTTGAGATATCTCAAAGGAAACTCTAAGGTTTGTTTAAGCTTTGGAGGTAGACCACTTGTGGCACCGCGTGCTGACGACCAGCGACGACAACCGCCGCTCCATCGCTTCCTTTTACAACCCCTCCTTGAAGGCCACCATCGCTCTAGGGACCAACAAGGACGACTCTGCTACAGCGCTGTACCCCAAGTACACTTTTGGGGACTATATGGATGTGTACGTGAAGGAGAGGTTCTTGGCCAAGGAGCCGCGGTTCGCGGCAGTGAGAGCCGTGTGAGGACAACAAAAATGGACGTTGATGATCGTGCAAGTTGTGTCATTAAGATATTTGTTCCTTCGATTTAATTCTTCGTATGAGAAGAATGATTGTTTGTATCAGATTAATTCTTTATGTAATGAATAAAATGTTTGTTTATATGTTAGTCGTTTACCTCTCGACTTTGATAATATATGTTCTGATTTTTTCTTTGTTATTTTATGTTGATAGAAGATGACAAAGATAAATATGAAATAATTTTTTTATATTTTTATATCCTTAATAAATATATGATTTAAACATCAATAATAGATTTAAATGTATGATTTAATTGATTAATTTAAGTATATAATTAAAAAAATCTCTCTCTAAATCATCACTCTTTATAATAAGTTCTTCAATTAATAACGGTATCAAAGCTCTCCTCTTCTCAAGAAGATTTTTTCTTCCTATTGGACGATGGTAATCTTGCCTCTTTGTTAACCTTTCATGACGATTACCTCGTTGCCAATTTCTTTTTTTTGTTCGACGGTTCTTCTCTCAAACTAGATCTATCGCAGATTTGTTCTTCTCGCTCATCATCGTCCTCCACCGATGATTTATGTAATCGTTCCTTATTCATTATCATTAATTTTTATTTATTTTAGAGAATGTAACCATTCTCATTAAGTTCATCGTTAATTATCATCTATTTTCCATTATTATGATTTAAATATTTTAGTTTTTCATTTATTATAAATTAATTGTTATTATTAAATTTTATTCATTAGCATTAAAATTCTTAATTATATCCAAACATTACAAACTTGAATTAGTTTTTAAACGTTATGAATTTAGTGGTAATATATGTTCTTGATGGGATATAAGTGAGATTTTTGGTCCCTGGGCTTTATCTCTCTCTCAAGACTTTAGGATTTTCTATACCATCTAAAGTGAGAGTTCTGAGCCAAGAAGTACCAAAATACTCAGAGAAACCATTGTAGAAATTTCTCGACAACAATGGCTGGAGGTACGTAATTTTGTTTCCGCATTAGTTTTATTGTGTTTCTATTATAGAGATTTAGAAACATATTTTGTTCTTAAGTTTTCTTACAATTTGCTCTTCTTGCTGACCTACTTGATATAGCTTCCTCTATTGCTCCTCTTCATCCACTGCTTTTGTTGTTGTTGCAACAATGACATCATCACCTCCTCTACAGCAACAACAGAACCAATCGTCGTCAATCTATAGCAACACCGCCTCCTCGTTGCAACAATAATGACAATGTGATCTCCCCTTTGTGTTATGCTCTGTAGCAACAGCAGCATCAGTCGTCGCTAATCTACTACAATAGCAGCAATGCCTCCTTGTTGCAGAAAAACGATAGCGCGATCTCCTCTTTACAATTTGCGCAACAGATTTTCTCCACCACCTTGATGATTTGATTAATCCTCTGATCTGATTAACCACCTTCGACGATCGTTCCCCTCTCTATTACTGACATGATCAATCATCCACCTCGCTAATCTGACAAGTTCTCCAATAATCTATAATAGATTCTTCCACTCTCTGACAATTTGATCTGATCAGTCCTTCATTCTTTCCCCACAAAGACCTCCACTCATCTAGAATTTGCACCAGGACACCTTGTTGATCTACTACCTCGTTGCTACACCGATGATTCTTCCTCCTCCCTAAATCAACAACATTAGTCATCAGTTGCTTCCTCCCAACTATCTTTCGTTGGCTTCTTCAATGGCATCATCATTTCGTGTGACCCGCCACATGGGTGCCAAGGCCATCTGTGACATTGCACAATGTTCCATCTCGAATGTGTCAAACTTTGCATCATCTGCTACTGTTTACTGTTCTTGCGTGTCATCTCTTCTGACTATTTAACAATCATATATTCTTCCTTTTGTAACTTTGACGCTCGGATGATTATTCCCAATATTTGTTCTTCACCTATAGAATTCATCACTTTTAATACAATAATTTTGATCCTCTTCAAACTCTGCAAATATAGTAACTATGCATTTTAACTATGCATCTTGACAAGTTTAGTTTATTAAACTTTTTTTCGAATATGATTTGTTGAGCTACATCGATGACTTCTTCAATTATCCATCCAAAAATATTCAAATAATAGAGGAATCAATCTTAAGGGTAAATCCTAATCACACATTATGGTTACATTAAGATCATCTTATTTGATAAATTATTTAAGCCTTTGTTATTATTTTGTAGCACTATTAATCTCTTTATGCAGAATCGTGACAAGAAGCATAATCTAAGTTGCAAACTATCTTCATGAATCGTTCTCGCACTCGCATGCTAAATGTTTTATTGCCTAACTACGTTTTAAGTTACGTAGGTCTACTCTCGATTAAAATTAGATAGTTGACACAGGAGGAATTGATGTTGCGATGGAAAAAATCATGTCAGGATATTTGACGTCGAGCCGGAGGTCCGATCGATAATTGGCAAAAGGCTTCGGACATCAGATATCTGGCCAAGAAGAGTGGTGTTGCGCCAAGGAGATTGGGGTTACGGAGGTCAACCGTCGATTGGGTAATAGGCCGCAAGATAGGACGGTGCGCTGAAGAACTGGACGAAGCGTCGACCAATGACGTACCGAGCAACATGAGGTTAATTCATATAACTGACTAGATCGACGTAGAGTTAAAGTAAATCAATGTGCAGGATTAACTACAATAACGATGAAGACTTAAAGTGAGACAATGTGCCGGAGTCAAGTACGATCGAGTCATTGGGAGTTCGAGAGTTCGACAGAAATCTGAAGATTCATCAGGAGTACTACCGGAACTGGCCGAGAATGAGTAGGAAGATTCATCCGAAGTTCACGGAGCTCACCGTGAAAGATCAGAGCTTGCCAAAGAAGCTTATCAGAACTCTTCAAGATCATCGTGAAGTCCAAGAGCTTGCCGGGAGTCCGCGGAATGGTATTCGAGGGTTCGTCGGAAGATCGTTGGAAGTTCATCGACGGCTCACCGGAGGAAGACTTGATGTGCCAAACTTTGTATTAGCTTAGGAAATATCTTTAATTTCATAGTTAGTATGTAATTAGAGTTAGGATTAGGTGTTAATCCTATAACTCTAGTAGGGGCCAATTGGGCCTAGTAATGGATTAGTTTGGGCTAGGTTTAAGATCCAACCAGAAGTGTTGGACCTCGTCTAGTGGTGGCACCACCCAATGGTGTCACACAGTACACTGATCATGGTAGTGTGTCAAGCAGTAGTACCACTAGAATGGGTAGTGGTACCACCCAGTGTCAGGGTCAAATAGACAGTGGTACCACCAGTACTCGATAAACCCGGGATTAAAAGGTTTTTGGCTCCAAGTTTGAATCCAATTAGAGCTTATAAAAATCCCTTCCATTCCTAGTTTGAACATACATGCACACAAACCTAGGGTTATCTCCTCTAGCTCCTCTAGAGGAAATATTGTAGAATTCTCTTTAGAAATATCTCGTTGAGCTCTCATTCATTTTCAGTAAAAAGAGAAAAGTGTGTGAGTGTTTGTATGTGTTATCTCCTAAGCCTGTCAAAAGGAGAAGGTGTTATAAGGGACTTTGTCTTTGCCCGTTGGAAGGAAGACGGCTAGGGGAAAATCGGTGGCCTAAGAGAAGAGGAATCGGGAGTGGACGTAGGTCATATGACTGAACCACTATAAAATCAGGTTTACACTTCTATTCTTATTTATATTTGCTGTAAGCTTTTACCTTACTATAATTACTTGAATCCTTCTCATTCTTACGAATGGCTTCAACTTTACATCTTTCCAATACCCACAATCGAGTTCATCGAAATAAAGTTTTCAATGTTCGAGGGTTTTCGAAATCATTTTAAATCGCTGAAATCTATCGTTCTTAACCGTGCACTAATTCACCCCCTCTGTTAGTGCCGCTCTAATCCAAACAATTGGTATCAAAGCCTCATTATTTCTTTTTTGGATTCACACCCATAAGAAATGACTCTTCACGGTCTTCAAAAGGGTTTTTTGATTGTTCGTTCTCTGTTGTTTAACGGATCGAACTACACTTAAAGAAAAACTCGAATGAGAGATTTCTTGATTTCTTTGGATTTAAACTTATGGAATATCATTAAAAATGACTTTCAACTTCCCTCTAAATTGATGAATGAATAGTCAAATTTGGAGAGAAAATCTTTTTCATTAAATGTAAAAGCTATGAATGTCTTATTTTATGCTTTAGATAAAAATGAGTTTAATTGGATTTCTACATGCGAAACAACTTTTGATATTTGGCGCACACTTGAAATCACGCACGAGAGAACTAGTAGAGTTAAAGATTCAAAAGTAAATATCTTATTATATGATTTTGAGCTTTTTTGAATGGAACCAAACGAGACTATTGATGACATGTACACCCATTTCATGGATGTCATCAATAATCTAAGAGTCGTTGGTAAATCTTTTTCGGATTTTAAACTCATAAATAAAATTTTAAGATCCCTTCCAAAAAGGTGAGATCCTAAAGTAACCGCGATACAAGAATCAAAAGATTTAAATAATTTGTCTATTGAAGAACTTATCGGCTCATTGATAACATATGAAATGAGTTTTTTAGAACTTGATGAACATATGAACCACCTTCCAAAGAACAGAAAGGTAATTGGACTTCCGACTATAGAATATCACTTGAATGATGACTCAAGTGATGAGGACAATGAAGAGGATATTGAATACAAAATAATAAATTTTAAAAAATTTATTAAATAAAAAATAAAAAACACAAATGATCTTGAACGAAGAAAGAGACTAAAGAAGAAGAAGAAGACTCATAAAAAGGAATCAAGTAAAGAAGAGGTGAATTGCACTTTGACGGCCTTCGACTACAATGTAAGCAACTCACCCGAAATATTATTAAATTATTTTAAAATTACATGATCTTTTCTTGAGTTGCTTAGTTTAGTTGGTAGGAAATAAAAAAATTATTTTCAAAAATTATATCATGCTTTTCTTTCCAGTATTTTAAAATTTTTTTAAATAATACTTACATGATTTGCGTACACCTAATAGGATTTATCCATGCATGTATATCTTAATGGATTTGTATTGGTTTCAGTTTAAAATAAGATGCATAGTTTTTGACACAAAAATCAATTATCATGATAAATCAAATGTATATTTATGATTTCCATATCGATTTTCGCTTTCAATCTTGATATGTGTTTTTGACACAAAATGAATTATCATGATAATTGCATCTCATGCTTGTACACTTAACGAGATAAAATCAATGAATATTTATCTTGATGATTTTACATTGAAAAACTATGAAAGATGAGTGAATCGTATGTCTTGGATAAATGTATGTATAAATGTTTGGCTTTCATATAAATTTTTTTTTTAGGATGTTTTATGATATCATGCTTGATGATGCATGAGAATTTGAAATAAAAACCTTTGAAACAATGTGTTTGTCTTCATGATCTTCATGATGATATGGATTCCAAACATGATGCTTGACGATTTCATTTCATGCATGAGGATTTAAAAAATGAAATCCTACGTTTTGGAATAATATATTGATGACTTTGATGAAATTTGTACGATGATGCATGTCTCTATGAAATAAATTGTAAAACTAAAAGACTCAACCCACATAACTTTCCAAATAAAAGAAAAGTGGTTTTGATAATATTTTCGACTTCCAACATGATGCATGGCTTTTATATGAAAACTTGAACATGCTTATATGAGGTCAATCACATAAAATAAAACACATAAAAATTGAAAATATGATATCATGATTTTTTTTTTTTTTTGTGTTTGGTCTTAACGGTTTTATGATGAAACTTATGTCTTGCTTTTAAATATTGATACATGTTTTCATAAAAGACTTGAACATGCTCACCTTAATTGAAATACATAAAAAAAGGGAACCAAAATATATTATCATGATGAATCAAATCTTTTCCTTAAAGATGCTTTATGTGTTTACTCTTTATCACTTTTATGACGAAATTTTTAGATGTTATCCTATTTTTGGTCTTGATGACAAACTTATGTTTCGGTTTTGAACTTGACATACATCTTTTATACAAAAAGGCTTGAGCATGCTTATATGTAATCAATCTATGTTTCTCTTAATAAATTTTTTGAATGAAATATTTTGATGATAATATTGGATTTATACGATAATGCAAATTATAATTTGTTTTACGAAAATTTCCTTTCACTATTGAATGTGATACTCATTTTTATTAAAAACAAAGGCATACTTATATGAAGTAAATCATAAAATGGAAATGCATGTTTTTCTATCTCTAAAAGTTTTTGATTTTTCATGAAAGATAAGTGATAAATTCATTTATGATATTTTGTGAATCACTTGAATTATGAATAAGATTTTGATGATGCATTAAAGAAACCATTTATATGAATATGTAAAAATAATTTTAATGATAAGTATGAAGTAGTCGAGTTGAATTTGAATGAGAATTGTCAATGATTCTTGACTCTTCTCTCAATCTCTTGGAATCATCACCTTTTGATATATATATATATATATATATATATATATATATATATATATATATATAATGCTTAAATCAAGTTCTAAAAGATTTTATTTTACTATAAAATTTTTTTATTGAAATTATGATCTTGACAATTATAACATGAAGTTCTTTATATATCAAAATCGTTAATTATGCTTCTTCCGGTTATCAAAAGAAAATTTTTTATATGAAATGTAATTTATTTTCTTTTAAATTTTAAAACAAGTAGAATTATAGCACATTGTGATGATTGTTCATACCTCTAACTAGTAAATTTATTCATAAAGTCTTTCATTCATAAAATATTTTAATTATATTAATCTAAGATTGATATCATTAATAAAAGCTCAATTTTACGAGGGCATGATGGAAGATCACGAAAGAGGCAAATATAGTAAAAAAAATATTTTTATATTCCTTATATCTTCAATCAATAAAAAATTTTAGATCAATTATATATATATAAGTGCATTATTTGATGGAAAAAAATAATTTGAGTATATTATGCTCAAAACATGTATAAATATACATTGCTGGAATGACATTATCAGCAATGTAAAAAAGAAACGAAATATGTCGTATAGTCATGATCGAAACCAGCAAGCTTCGGGGTTCGTAGTCAAAGCTGATAGGGAGGGACCATGGGATAGACACCTTATCAACATGACCTAACATTTTCCAAAGTCGAGCTGCATCATAACGTTTTGATCATTTATTTCATGAGCTGATTTTATGGTTGTTTGTGGTTCCACTCCAACCCTCATGTTCGTTAAAAGCTCAGCCATTGAACTCACCGTCACTTGCATGCCAATTTGCCATCTTGAAGCCCGTTTCCAGCCCAGCCAAGTTTCTACATTTACGTGTACGTTGAAGATTGTTGAACTTGTAAACAATGTAACGAATAAACGAAATATGTCGTACAACCATGATGGAAACCAGAAAGCCTCGTGTATGCTTCTTAGTCAAAGCC
This sequence comes from Musa beccarii, assembly GCA_024322285.1. Lineage (NCBI taxonomy): Eukaryota > Viridiplantae > Streptophyta > Magnoliopsida > Zingiberales > Musaceae > Musa > Musa beccarii. The sequence goes on along the minus strand of CM044395.1, from coordinate 61,798,650 downwards.
AATCAACGCTTGGAATGGTGGGGGCGGGGTGGGTAGACATCTTATCAACGTGATCTAAGATTTTTTGGTCGTTTATTTCATGAGCTGATCTCCTTGTGAAATGTACTTTGAGATGGGATAAGATGGCAACTTAGTTGACCATGGAGAAAAGGTTTGATCAGGAACCCGGCTTAGTTCCCGGTTAGTTCCGCTGATTGGTACGTGAGATCTGATATGGAAGCTTGTTGCAGTATAAAAGGTCCCATTTGGCTCCATTTCACTTCATCGATCCATTCGAGAAGCAATACAGAAGCATAAGAAACCAGAGCATCATCTCGGCATGCTAGAAATGGCCATTCCAGTCATCGATTTCTCGAAGTTGGAGGGGAAGGAAAGAGCTGAAACCTTGGCACGGATTGCCGATGGATGCGAAGATTGGGGATTCTTTCAGGTTTGCGTCTCAAATGGCCGGTTCCTTCTTTATCCTTAGAGGGATTTTTTCGAGTTGACGCTGGTACTAAAGCAGAGGAATCTACCTGACCTGTTTGCAGCTGGTGAACCATGGGATTCCGGTGGAGCTTCTGGAACGCGTGAAGAAGGTGTGCTCCGAGTGCTACAGGCTCAGAGCGGAGGGTTTAAAGACGTCCAAAACTGTGCAGCTGTTGAACAAGCTGGTGGAAGAAAAAGGCGACGCCGCCGATGCTAAGCGCTTGGATAACGTGGATTGGGAGGATGTCTTCCTTCTCCAGGATGACAACGAGTGGCCGGCCAACCCTCCAGAGTTCAGGTGATCATCAACTTCCACGCAGGACTCGTCAGGCTAATCGATATGCATTTGTAAGTCCCTAACGAATGCTCTCCATGCGCAATCTTGTTGGGAGACCATGAAGGAGTACAGGGAAGAGCTCAGGAAGCTGGCGGAGAAGGTGATGGAAGTAATGGACGAGAATCTGGGTTTCGAGAAGGGCTCCATCAAGAACGCATTCTCCGGAAACGGCGAGCATCAACCCTTTTTCGGCACCAAGGTGAGCCACTATCCGCCGTGCCCGCGCCTGGACCTGGTGAACGGCCTTCGCGCCCACACCGACGCAGGCGGCGTCATCCTCCTCTTCCAAGACGACCAAGTGGGTGGCCTGCAGATCCTTAAACACGGGCAGTGGATCGACGTGCAGCCAGTGGCCAATGCCATCGTCATCAACACGGGAGACCAGATCGAAGTCCTCAGCAACGGGCGGTACAAGAGCGTGTGGCACCGCGTGCTGACGACCAGCGACGGCAACCGCCGCTCCATCGCTTCCTTCTACAACCCCTCCTTGAAGGCCACCATCGCTCCAGGGACCAACAAGGACGACTCTGCTACAACGCTGTACCCCAAGTACGCTTTCGGGGACTACATGGATGTGTACGTGAAGCAGAAGTTCTTGGCCAAGGAGCCGCGGTTCGCGGCAGTGAGAGCCGTGTGAGGACGGCAAATATGGACGTCGATGATCGTGCAAGTTGTGTCATAAAGATATATTGTTCCTTCGATTTAATTCTTCGTATGAGAAGAACGTTTGTTTGTATCAGATTAATTCTTTACGTAATGAATAAAACGTTTGTTTATATGTTAGTCGTCTGCCTCTCGACTTTGATCATATATGTTCTGATTTTTTCTTTGTTATTTTATGTTGATAGAAGATGACAAAGATAAATATGAAATAATTTTTTTATATTTTTATATCCTTAATAAATATATGATTTAAACATCAATCACAGATTTAAGTGTATGATTTGATTGAGTAATTTAAGTATCTAATTAAAAAATCTCTCTCTAAATCATCACTCTTTACAATAAGTTCTTCAATTAATAACGGTATCAAAGCTCTCCTCTTCTTAAGAAGATTTTTTCTTCCTGTTGGACAATGGTAATCTCACCTATTTGTTAACCTACCATGGCGATTACATCACTACCGATTTCTTTTTTTATCCAACGGTTCTTCTCCCAAACTAGATCTATTGCAGATTTATTCTTCTCGCCCACTACCATCCTCCACCGATGATTTGTGTAACCGTTCCTTATTCATTATCATTAATTTTTATTCATTTTAGAGAATGTAACCATTCTCATTAAGTTTCTCATTTATTATCATCTATTTCTCCATTTATTGTGATTTAAATATTTTAGTTTATCATTTATTAGGAATTAATTATTATTATTAAATTTTATTCATTAGCATTAAAATTCTTAATTATGCTCCAAACGTTATAAACTTGAATTAGTTCTTGAACTTTATGAATTTGATGGTAATAAATATTCTTAATGGGAGAACATCTATATAAGTGAGGTTTTTGGTCTTTGGGTTTTATATCTCTCTCAAGTCTTTAGGATTTTCTACACCATCTAAAGTGAGAGTTCGGAGCAGAGAAGTACCAAAATACTAAGAGAAATCATTGTAGAAATTTCTTAACAATAATGGCCGGAGGTACATAATTTCGTTTTCGCATTAGTTTTATTGTGTTTCTATACATTTTGTTTTTAAATTTTCTTACAATTTGCTCTTCTTGCTGACGTGCTTGACATAGCTAATTGATCTACAGGAACACCGCCTCCTCGTTGCAACAGCAAGGACAATGCGATCTTCCCTTTGTGTTATGCTTTATAGCAACAGTAGCACGAGTCATTATTGATCTACTACAATAGTAGCATCGCCTCGTTGCACAAAAATGATAGTGCGATCTCCCCTCCACAATTTGCGTAACAGGCTTTCTCCACCACCTTGATGATTTGATCAATCCTCTGATCTAATTTACCACCTTCGATGATCGTTCGCCTCTCCATTACTAACATTATCAATCATCCACCTCGCTAATCTGATCAGTCCTCCAATAATCTACAACAGATTGTTCCACTCTCTGGTAACTTGATATGATCTGTCCTTCATTCTTTCCCTGCATAGACTTCTCCACTCATCTATAATTTACACCATGACACCTTGCTGATCTACTGCCTCGTTGCTACACCAATGATTCTTTCTCCTCCCTAAATCAATAGCATTAGCCATCAGTTGCTTCCTCCCAACTATCTTTCGTTGGCTTCTTTAATGGCATCATCTTTTCGTATGACTCACCACATGGGTGCCAAGGCCATCGGTGAAATTGCACAACGTGCCATCTCTAATGTTTCAAACTTTGCATCATCTGTTATTATTTACTACTCTTGCGTGTCATCTCCTCCGACTACTTAACAGTCATATCTTCTTCCTCTTGGAACTTTGACGCTTGGACGATTGTTCCCATATTTGTTCTTCACCTGTAGAACTTCTTTTAATACAATAATTTTGTTCTTCTTCAAACTCTCCAAATATAGTAACTATGCACTTTAACTATGCATTTTGACAAGTTTAGTTTATTAAAATTTTCTTTGAATATGATTTGTTGAGCTACATCGATGAATTCTTCAATGATCCATCCGAAAATATTCAAATACTAGAATAATTAATCTTACTAGTAAATCCTAATCACAAATTATGATTACATTAAGATCATCTTATTTAAGCCTTAGTTATTGGTTCTATGGCACTATTAATCTCTTTATGCAATATTGTGATAGAAGCATAATCTAAGTTACGTTCTCGCACTAGCATGCTAAGTATTTTATCTACCTTGATAAAAATAACTTAAGAAGCAAGTACTATTATTGATTATATAAAAAATCTAAGAGTTATTATAAATGACTTCGATTTAATAGTCATCCCCCGAGTGATGAAGTCATTGTTCATAATCTCAATAGCCTAGGAGATGAATATAAGAAACTAAGTATAGTAATTCGAGTATGTGACTCACTAATATTATTTGAGAAGATAATTGATTAAGAAACATATTTGAAACAAAAAGAGAGGAATATGAGATCAATTATCACAACTGAATTCAATCAAAAATCTAAAAGAAAAGATAATCAATGCAACAATAACTTAAATAAAGGATCAAGAACGAAGTCTCATAAACACATGGGTACATAGAGTTATCATCGTCCATTATACTATTAACTTTTCAACCATGGTGGTAAATTCAACTCAAACAACTCAAAAAATAATTTCAATTGCACAACTTAGCAAATAACTCCATTACACTATTGACTTTTTCATGACTTTTTTATTGTTAAAAATCTAAGCACAAGGGCATCTTTTGTTTATGATCAGAATAAAGACAATGTTTACGAATGATTGTCAACTTCATAAATTACCCAATCAATCGTTTTTACTTCGATTGCTGATCCAATCAACGTATGACATCACCACATTGGTCATCTATCATCCTTCATTCAATAATAGCTAATCTCTTGTTATTATTTTTTAAATTTCAAATCAAGTAGAATTATAACACATTGCGATGCTTGCTCATACCTCTAACTAGCAAATTTTTTCACAAAGCCTTTCATTTATAAAATATTTTAATTATATTGGTCTAAGATTGATATTATTAATAAAAGCTCAATTTTATGAGGGCATGATGGAAGATCACGAAAGAGGCAAATATAGTAAAAACTTATTTTTATATTCCTTATATCTTCAATCAACAAAAATTTTAGAGTCAATTATTTATATATATATATATATAAGTGTGTGATTTGATGGAAAAAAATAATTTGAGTATATTATGCTCAAAACATGTATAAATATGCATTGCTGGAATGATATTATGAGCAATGTAATGAAGAAACAAAATATGTCCTATAGCCATGATCGAAACCAGCAAGCCTCGTATAGGGTTCGTAGTCAAAGCTAAGGGGAGGGGCCACGACACCTTATCGATGTGATGTAACATTTTCGAGCTGCATCATAACGTTTTGGTCGTTTATTTCATGAGCTGATTTCATGGATGGTTGTTTGTGGTTCTACTCCAACCCCTGATGTTCTTCGTTAAAAGCCCAGCCATTGAACTCACTGTGACTTGCATGCCAATTTGCCATCTTTAACTTGTAAACAATGTAACGAATAAACGAAATATGTCGTACAATCATGATGGAAACCAGGAAGCCACGTGTATGCTTCTTAGTCAAAGCCAATCAACGCTTGGAATGATGGGGGCGGGGGTCGTTAAAAGCCAATCGACCTAAGATTTTCCAGGTCGTGCTGCATCAGAACGTTTTGGTCGTTTATTTCATGAGCTGATCTCCTTGTGAAATGTACTTTGAGATGGGATACGATGGCAGCTTAGTTGACCATGGAGAAAAGGTTTGACCAGGAACCCGGCTTAGTTCCCGGTTAGTTCCGCTGATTGGTATGTGAGATCTGATATGGAAGCTTGTTGCAGTATAAAAGGTCCCATTTGGCTCCATTTCACTTCATCGATCCATTCGAGAAGCAATACAGAAGCATAAGAAACCAGAGCATCATCTCGGCATCAGTAGAAATGGCCATTCCAGTCATCGATTTCTCGAAGTTGGAGGGGAAGGAAAGAGGTGAAACCTTGGCACGGATTGCCAATGGATGCGAAGATTGGGGATTCTTTCAGGTTTGCATCTCAAATGGCCGGTTCCTTCTTTCTCCTTACAGGGATTTTTTCGAGATGACGCTGGTACTAAAGCAGAGGAATCTACCTGACCTGTTTGCAGCTGGTGAACCATGGGATTCCGGTGGAGCTTCTGGAACGCGTGAAGAAGGTGTGCTCCGAGTGCTACAGGCTCAGAGCGGAGGATTTCAAGGCGTCCAAAACTGTGCAGCTGTTGAACAAGCTGGTGGAAGAAAAAGGCGACGCCGCCGATGCTAAGCGCTTGGATAACGTGGATTGGGAGGATGTCTTCCTTCTCCAGGATGACAACGAGTGGCCGGCCAACCCTCCAGAGTTCAGGTGATCATCAACTTCCACGCAGGACTCGTCAGGCTAATTGATATGCAGTTGTAAGTCCCTAACGAATGCTCTCTTCATGCGCAATCTTGTAGGGAGACCATGAGGGAGTACAGGGAAGAGCTCAGGAAGCTGGCGGAGAAGGTGATGGAAGTAATGGATGAGAATCTGAGTTTCGAGAAGGGCTCCATCAAGAACGCATTCTCCGGAAACGGCGAGCATCAACCCTTTTTCGGCACCAAGGTGAGCCACTACCCGCCGTGCCCGCGCCTGGACCTGGTGAACGGCCTTCGCGCCCACACCGACGCAGGCGGCGTCATCCTCCTCTTCCAAGACGACCAAGTGGGTGGCCTGCAGATCCTCAAAGACGGGCAGTGAATCGACGTGCAGCCAGTGGCCAATGCCATCGTCATCAACACGGGAGACCAGATCGAAGTCCTCAGCAACGGGCGGTACAAGAGCGTGTGGCACCGCGTGCTGACGACCAGCGACGGCAACCGCCGCTCCATCGCTTCCTTCTACAACCCCTCCTTGAAGGCCACCATCGCTCCAGGGACCAACAAGGACGACTCTGCTACAACGCTGTACCCCAAGTACGCTTTCGGGGACTACATGGATGTGTACGTGAAGCAGAAGTTCTTGGCCAAGGAGCCGCGGTTCGCGGCAGTGAGAGCCGTGTGAGGACGGCAAAAATGGACGTCGATGATCGTGCAAGTTGTGTCATAAAGATATATTGTTCCTTCGATTTAATTCGTCGTATGAGAAGAACGTTTTTTTGTATCAGATTAATTCTTTACGTAATGAATAAAAAGTTTGTTTATATGTTAGTCGTCTGCCTCTCGACTTTGATAATATATGTTCTGATTTTTCCATGTTATTTTATGTTGATAGAAGATGACAAAGATAAGTATGAAATAATATTTTTATATTTTTATGTCCTTAATAAATATATGATTTAAACATCAATCACAGTGAATGATTTGATTGAGTAATTTAAGTATATAATTAAAAAAATCTCTCTCTAAATCATCACTCTTTACAATAAGTTCTTTGTTTGATAACGGTATCAAAGCTCTCCTCTTCTCAAGAAGATTTTTTCTTCCCGTTGGATGATGATAATCTCGCCTTTTTGTTAACCATTATCTCGCTATCGATTTCTTTTTTTGTCCGACGATTCTTCTTCCAAATTAGATCTATCGTAGATTTGTTCTTTTTGCCCACCACCGTACTCCATCAATGATTTGTGTAACCGCTCCTTGTTCAATATCATTAATTTTTATTCATTTTAGAGAATTTAACCATTCCCATTAAGTTCATCATTCATTATCACTTATTTCTTCATTTATTATGATTTAAATATTTTAGATTATCATTTATTATGAATTAATAATTATTATTATTAAATTTTATTCATTTTAGGGGTGAAGGCGGGCTGCCTGCAGGGCAACGCCTACGAGCGCTACGTCCATGGGGCAGCGTCGCCACCCTAGCGCCCTCCCCGTGCGCAAGGGTTGCCGTCGACAAGGTGGCGGTGGTCGCAGCAGCAACGTAGGCAGCTAGGGGTGAGGAGTTAGGGTTTTAGGGCAAAAGATGGTTTTGCCCCTCGAAATTTTAAAAATTTCAGATTCTACCCTTTTGACAGAATTACCAAAATACCCCTCCGAATTTTAGAAATTTCAGATTCTATCCCCTTTGATAGAATTACCAAAATACCCTTTTGGTTGAATTACCAAAATACCCCTAAAAATTCAAAAAATCCCTTTATGTCCTTGATTTTAGAAAATTAAATATGTTAATTAAATAGTTTAATTAACTATTATTTTTATCTAATAGTCCTATAAAATAACATATACATTTGATGTATGATGTGGATAGATGATCATGGACCTGTGATGTGATGTGTGTACATGTGATTATTATTATTGGGGCCTGCGAGCCTCTATTTTTCTCGTTTATTATCGGGCCTGTGTGCTTATAATTATGTTGTAATTACATGAGGAGGCGCAGTGGTAGCGGGACCCACGAGGTCGAGACGAACGATCCGACGCATGGAGATGTGTTGAGATGCTAACGGAATCGACGAAGCAAGAAGGGCGATCATAGGGCATGGAGATGCGCTGAAGTACATATAGATCTTGATGTGAGTGATTAGGCCCACTGGATCGGGCCTGATCACATTAGGATGCAGTCCATGATCATCTGGTGTGATTGCTCATGTGATGTGTGATTAGTTATACACCTACTAGATATATATATACATATATATATATTTACATGCGATGTAGATATTATATATATATATATATATATATATGTGTGTGTGTGTGTGTGACATATTATATTAGGAGACCAAATCAAAATCCTCTCTATTAATAATATTAAGTCGATAAACGTGAGGCAATTAGATTGACCCATGTGGCCTTCCATCGTTATAGCTAGGAACCGATTCCTGATATAGGCTGAGTTGGTCGAGTCTCTCAAGACTTACCTATATCACGTCTCGCTATCTTATCTATGACATAGAGATGTCACCAGTGACCTGAGGACATGGTATGCTTAGTCGAGTCCCTCGAGAGTACATCATCGAATCAGACTTATCTTGTAATGATGGTGATGACTTTACCGAACATCATGGTTGGTCGAGTCCCTCGAGGCCATGGTGGTTTGGAGGCCGAACAGGACGGGAATCATAAGGAGTTGTGATTGGCAAGAGTTATCTATCTTTATGGGCTTAACGTGATTGGTCGAGTCCCTTGAGGTTGCGTTAAGACGTTGATTGGATCCCGATCCCCACTAGAGATCCGTCGGGGGCCTCTGATTCATATATCGGAGGGTGTTGTATGTCTCACGAAAAATTAGTGGGAGTACATTAAGATAGAAGTCCTTATCTTAATTGTTTAATTTTTGCAAAGTCTGCATGTTATTTATTTTTGTTATATTTTTTATTTCAAAAAAATATTCCTTTCAAATCCTTTACGTGGCATACTTGATGCCAATTGCCTCACCGGTCCAAATTATACGGATTGGCTTCGTAATCTGAGAATCGTTCTCATGGCGAAGAAAATCGCGTATGTCCTTGATACAGTGATCCCTACACCTGACGAAGGGGCAAGCGAGGATGAGATCGCTCGTTATATGAAGTACTTAGATGATTCCACTCTTGCTCAGTGTTATATATTGGCCTCTATGACTACTAAGTTACAAAGACAGCATGAAAATATGGATGCTAATTCCATACTCCTGCATCTCCGCAAACTGTTTGAGGAACAAGGAAGAATTCAACGATATGAGATATCAAAGAGTCTTTTTTATGCCAGGATGACTAAGGGGACACCGGTTCAGAACCATGTCCTTAAGATGATTGAGTGGATCAAGAAACTCATAGGTCTAGGAATGGTCTTAGAGGATAACCTGTGCGTGGATCTGGTGCTTCAGTCCCTACCAGATTCCTTTTCTCAGTTCATAATAAATTTTAATATGAATAAACTTGATGTGACCCTCCCAAAACTCCTCAATATGTTAAGAGAAGCAGAGAGCACCACCAAGAAAGAGAAGCTAGTTCTCTATGTTGGTAAGACCAGAAAGAAAAGGAAGGCTGAAAAGACCCTTAAGAAGGGCAAGGGCAAAATAGGTAAGGCAAAGGTCGCCAAGAAAGACTCAATAAAGGACAAAGGCCAGTGCTTCCACTACGGCAAAGATGGGCACTAAAAGAGGAACTACAAAAAGTACCTTGTAGAGAGGGCGAAATAGAAGCATGCAGAAGCTTCAGGTACATTCATGATCAGTCTTCATTTGTTAGAATCTTTTGATAACACATGGGTATTGGATACCGAGAGTGCTTATCATATTTGCAATTCGTTGTAGGTTCTGGCAGGACCTAGGAGATTGAACAGAGGTGAGATTGACCTTAAGATGGGCAATAGAGCAAAGGTTGCTATAGTGGCTGTTGGCAAGGTCACCTTACATCTGCCTGGTGGAGCTATTATTGCATTAGATCCATGCTATTATGTTCCTTCTATTATCAAAAATATTATTTCCATGTCATATTTGACAGTTATTAGATATAAATTAGTTTTTGAGAATAATAGTTGTTCAATAATATTAGATGATCAGATCATCACGAGAGGAACATTGCATAATGATTTATTTATGCTAGATACAGCTCCACATATTATGAGTGTAAGTGAGTTTAAGAGAAAATGAGAAGAGGTGAACAATGCATATCTTTGGGATTGTAAGCTAGGTCACATTCACGAGGGAATGATTCAAAAGTTATTAAAAGATGGATATCTAGATCCATTTGACCATGAGTCATATGCGACATATGAACCTTGCCTTCGAGGAAAGATGACCAACTCTCCATTTAGTAGAACTAGAGAGAGAGCCACTAAGTTACTAGAACTTATACATAGTGATGTATGCGGTCCCATGTCGACTCATGCCATAGGTGGTTACTCCTACTTTATTACTTTCACTGATGATTTCTCAAGATATGGATATGTGTACTTGATGAAGTACAAGTCTGAAGCTTTTAAGAAATTCAGAGAATATAAAAATGAAGTGGAGAACCAAACAGGAAAGAGTGTTAAAATCATTCGATTAGGTCGAGGAGGTGAATACTTACTTGAGTACAGAGTTCACCTAGTTCCTCAAAGACTATGGGATCTTATCCCAATGGACACCTTCTTATATACCATAGCTTATTGGTGTATCAGAAAGAAGGAATCGCACACTATTAGACATGGTGCATTCCATGATGTGTTTCGCCGACCTACCCATCTCATTCTAGGGATATGCCCTAGAGACCGCAGCTTACCTTCTGAACAGAATTCCAATCAAGTCAGTGATGTCTACTCCATATGAGATATGGAATGGGAAGATGCCTGATCTTAATATTGTTAAGATTTGGGGCTGCCCTGCCCACGTTAAGAGACACAACCCTGACAAGTTGGAATCTTGAATGGAACGGTGCAAGTTCATGAGATACCCCAAGGAAACTTGTGGGTATTATTTCTATCACCATGAGGACCAAAAGGTCTTTGTAGCTAAGAGAGCAGTGTTCCTTAAGAAGGAACACATTCTTGGTGGAGACAATAGGAGTATGATAGAATTGAGAGAGGTTAGAGAACCTAGCTCAAGCACCATTCAATAGCCAGAGTCTGTTCAGATACTTAGCACATAAGTTTCAACTTTATTACATAGGTTCGATAGAGTATCCCATCCTCCTGAGAGATATGTGGGACATATCAGAAGAGAGGATGTTGAGGATATTGATCCTCAGACCTACGAGGAGGCTATTATAAGCATAGACTTCGGGAAATGGTAAGAAGCCATGAATTCTGAAATGGATTTCATGTACTCCAATAAGGTTTGGAACCTAGTTAATGCACCCGAGGGTATTGTACCCATTGGCTACAAGTGGATTTTCAAAAAGAAGATTAGAGTAGAAGGAAAGGTAGAGACCTATAAAGTAAGGCTAATAGCTAAGGGGTATTGTCAAAGGCAAGGTATTGACTATGATGAAACTTTCTCACCTATAGCCATGCTAAAATCCTTTTGAATTCTATTTGCTATTGCAGCACACTATGATTATGAGATCTGGCAGATGGACGTTAAAATTGTATTCCTCAATGGTAACCTCGAGGAGGAGGTGTATATAATACAGCTTGAGGGATTCGTGTCCAGGGATAACCTAGTAAGGTGTGCAGGTTGCTTTGGTCCATTTATGGATTGAAGCAAGCTTCCCAAAGTTGGAACATAAGATTTGATGATGCGATCAGATCTTATGACTTCGTTAAGAACGAAGATGAGCCTTGTGTATACAAGAAAGTAAGTGGGAGCACTATCACCTTTTTAGTATTATATGTGGATGACATCCTGATCATTGAGAATATTGTAGGAATGCTCTCCATAGTAAAGACTTAGTTATCTAGGCACTTCTCTATGAAGGACTTAGGGGAAGCATCCTGCATATTGGAGATACGGATCTACAGAGATAGATCCAAGAGGATGCTTGGCTTGTCCCAGTCAAGGTATATAGACACCATTGTCAAAAGGTTTGGCATGAAAAATTCCAAGAGTGGTATCATACCAATGAGACATGGAATATCACTTTCTAGGAGTATGTCCCCAAAGACTCCTAAACAAAGGGCACACATGGATATGATATCATATACATCAGCAATAAGATCGATCATGTATGCTATGTTATATACCAGGCCTGATACAGTGTATGCTTTGAGTGTCATGAGCAGATATCGGGCAGATCTAGGCTTGGAGCACTGGAAAGCAGTAAAAAGTATCCTTAAGTATTTGAGAAGGACTAAGGATCTTTTACTGGTATATAGAGGTAGTAGCCTAAGGGTTGAGGGCTACACGGACTCGAGCTTCCAGTCCGATGTCGATGATGACAAGTCTAATTCAGGGTATGTGTTCACCCTGAATAAAGGAGCAATATGTTGGAAGAGTTCCAAGCAAGACACTATTGCTGACTCGACCACAGAGGCGAAATACATTGCTGCGGTAGAGGCAGCAAAGGAGGGAGTATGGATAAAGAAGTTCATCACAGATCTAGAAGTCATCCCGAGCAGCGAGGAGCTAATTTATTTATATTGTAACAAATATGGGATGATTACTCAAATAAGGGAACCCGGGTCTCATCAGAAGTGTTCTGAGGAGGTTCCAACTTATTAGAGAGATTGTGGCCCAAAGAGATGTAACAATAGAAAGAGTTCCATTCGAAGATAACATTGCAGATCTACTGACAAAGCCATTGACTCAGATTGTCTTTGAGTGTCACAGAGGTCTGATGGGGATCAGACATGTTGGTGATTGGCTTTAGGTCAAGTAGGAGATTGCTAGTCATATGTGCCCTGTAAGCTAATCACATGAGTGTTGACACTTGTGACTTGATATGAATTTTATCTCTTTGCTTATTATTAGGTATTTTATCACTTTATCTTGCGTGTAGCATATACTGTGATGTCCTTGGATCTATACATTGAGAATCGGATAATGATGAGATCACGATAATGAGACCGATTCACCTTTAAACACAGACCATAAATTATCCTGGTCATAGGTTACTCGAGAGGGACATCGAGATAACTGGATAGATTGGTGTGCTGTATACCCGTTCATATGATGGAGGTAGCTGGTCTCATAGCTACTCGTGTGGGGACACTAAGGGTATAGTGTAGGTGCTCATTGGAGAATGAGTTCACTGAATGATCCACCTATGAAATGCTGGATGGTTAATGATTCCTCATGTCAGACAACGATTTCGTAGTCCTAGTAGTGTATCTGGTCCTTAGACTTAAGACACCAAGGATGTCCTATATGAGTACTCCACTCTTTGATACCGGACTTATAGGTTTGAAAAGTTTCAAATCTAATATAGCTAGTTATTGGGAGTGGTAGCCAACCTTACGAGGGCTATTGAGTGTCAATAGCGGATCATCCGCTCTCAGTATTATGAGAGGAATATCCCATGTATTCTTGCTCGAATAAATCCTTGGACAAGGTTATTCGGATTGGGAGAGAAAGAGTTCTCCGGGAGAATCCGACAAGAGTAAGACTCGAGGAGAGATCGTATAGGTCTGATAGCACCGTGCCCGGTATAGGGTCTTTGAGATATTAGATAGATGAGGGACTATAGATACATGGTAACTGAGGATAGATAGGTCCAAAGGATTGGATTTCCTTGTATCGTCTAGGGGTCATGCGCGTGTGTGGCCGAATACGTCCATAGTCGATGAGTTGGGTGAATTATTATAGAGATAATAATTTACTAAGTCAGAAGGAGTTCTGATAAGTATGACTTACGGCTAGCTCGATATTAGGCCTTGAGGGTCACACACATATGGTAGGTGTTGCGACGAGTAGAGGTTCGGATATGAGATATCCGCTGAACCCCCTATCTTATTGGATATCCATTAAGCCCCTGAATTATTGGATCCTGAGATGAGATCCAATAATTGCTAATAAGAGATTATTGGGTAGAGACCCACTAATCCAAGAGGCTTGGGTAATTGGATGGAGATCCAATACCCAATAGGGCAAAAGATCCATTAGGGTTTTCAAGGGGCCTCTATAAATAGGAGGGAACCAAAGCTCTATAGGCTGAGGATTTTCTTTTGGTAGCCACTTCATGTTCTCCTCTCCCAAGAGAGAGAGGTGTATCGTTGCAATCCTGCCGTGTGGATACCGCTAGAGAGGAGGATGCTTGACTTCCTTTATCCTCTCCCACAGATCTGCAGGAATTTAGGGATATACGATCTCCCTAGGTATCTTCTTTTACACGTGCAGTTTTGTGGATTTGTTTTTGACGCACCAATTTTTGCACGATGACGGAAACTTTCTATGGGAAATTTAGAGTTTTATTTTCTGTTCTTCCGCTGCGCATGTGATGTTGCTCCCCTGAAGGATTTTCTAACTTTTTTTATCAAAAAAGCTTTGTTGCTAGCTGTTTTTCTTTCATAGAGACCTTCTAACTTTTTCTAAAGAGAATATGCTGAACTTTTAATAGAAATATAGTGAAAGACCCTATCATCGAGCCACTATCGAATAAACCTAACCATTTTTCGATTTAACCTCTTCCACTCATCATCTATCATAGTTATGGGTTTTTCACTATCCCCTTGCAAAGGTCCATACAAATCTTTGCAATATAAGAGATCTTCCATTCTTAGTTTTCATATTATCCAATTGTTTCTGTTCAAACTAATCATGCGAGAAACACTACCGGCCCACATATTCAAATACAAAAATTAAATCACCAAAATCATACTATGATAACAATTAATGGGATAAAAGGATAACAAACAAGGAAGAACTTTTGTATATGAACAAATACTAGCAGGCCGTAACATAGTGGAATTAAATGGAAATCATAATGAAATAAAACACCAAGATTTATGTGGAAAACCCCTTCAACATGAAGGGTAAAAACCACAGGGCAAACCAGAGAAAATCCACTATAGAGATAATGAATGTACAATTCTTAAAGTCTCTTGTCCAAAACCCAAGTAACAATCACAAGAGAACGATTAGGATACAAGGTTTACGTCATTATGCATAATATCTAAACCTCCCCAAGTAATCATAGAAAAATTCACTATAGATCTGATCTAACTTGAGATGAGAAAACTGTTTGGATGAATGAGAACAATCTCTGAGTGTTCCTTATCTTTTTCCCTATCTTTTTCTCTTATTTTTCTGCCCTTTTCACCTCTCTTTGAATCTCCTTTGCTGCTGTAAAGTTTCTACCCTTTTGCTACAATTTTTCTCTCTATTTTTGCAGCCACCATTAGCCCCTATTTATAATTAAAGTTTAGGTTAAGATAGGGTTTAAGAAGAAGGTGGGCTGTGGGCTGATAAAGCACATATGGGCTGAATTTGATTGTCAGCCCAACAGGGGGTGGGTAGACATATTATCAACGTGATCTACGATTTTCCAAGTTGAGCTGCATCATAACATTTTGGTCGTTTATTTCATGAGCTGATCTCCTTGCGAAATGAGATGGTATAAGATGGCAGTTTAGTTGACCATGGAGAAAAGGTTTGACTAGCAACTCGGCTTAGTTCCTAATTATTTCCTCTGATTGGTATGTAAGATCTGATATGGAATATTGTTGTAGTATAAAAGGTCCTAGTTGGCTCCATTTCCCTTCATCGATCCATTCGAGAAGCAATACAGAAGCATAATTTGCAACCAGAGCATCATCTCGTCCTTGCTAGAAATGGCCATTCCAGTCATTGATTTCTCAAAGTTGGAGGGGAAGGAAAGAGCTGCAACCTTGGCACGAATTGCTAATGTATGCCAAGAATGGGGATTCTTTCAGGTTTGCATCTCATTTGTCTGGTTCCTTCTTTCTCCTTGCAGGGATCTTTCTGAGTTGACGCTGGTACTAAAGTAGAGGAATCTACCTGACCCGTTTGCAGCTGGTGAACAATGGGATTCCGATGGAGCTTCTGGAATGCATGAAGAAGGTGTGTTCCGAGGGCTACAGGCTCCGAGCGGAGGGCTTCAAGGTGTCCAAACCTGTGCAGCTGTTGAACAAGCTGGTGGAAGAAGAAGGCGATGCAGCCGATGCTAAGTGCTTGGATAACGTGGATTGGTAGGATGTCTTCCTTCTCCAGGATGACAATGAGTGGCCGACCAACCCTCCAGAGTTCAGGTGATCATCAACTTGCATGCAAGACTCGTCAGGCTAACTGATATGTAGTTGTAAGTGCCTAACGTATGCTCTCTTCATACATAATCTTGTAGGGAGACCATGAAGTGTTGAGCAAGCAGCACATTATTCCACCTATATGGGTTTTAGTAGCCCACAACTTGCTCCTCTTTTAATCTAAACCCTAACACTAATTAGGAGGCTAATGATGGTTGTGAAAATAAGATCAAAACTATAGCCAAAATGACAGATTTTTAGCAACAGCAAGGTGATTCAGAAATAGGAGAAAAAGACAGAAAAACAAGAGAAAAAAAGGGAAGAAGATAAGAAAAATGCAAAAATTATTTTCATTCATCCAAACAATTTTCTCATCTCAATTTAGATCAGATCTACGGTGAATTTTTACTGTGATTACTTGGGGAGGTTTTGGATATTGTGCACAGAGACATGATCCTTGTATCATAGTTATTCTCTTGTAATTATTACTTAGATTTTGGACAAGAAACTTTATAAATTATACATTCATTATTCCTATAGTAGATTTTCTCTAGTTTGCCCTATGGTTTTTACCATTCACGTTGAAGGGGTTTTTTACATAAATCTTAGTGTTCTATTTGATTATGATTTCATTTAATTTTATTGTGTGTTATGGTCTCGCTAGTATTTGTTCATATACAAAAGTTCTTCCTTGTGTTTGTTATTATTTTTATCCTATCAACTGCATCGAGCAAGGTTTTAGTAGTTTAATTTTTGTGTTTGAATATGGAGGTCGGTAGTGTTTCTCGTATAATTAGCTTGAACGGAAATAATTGGATGATATGAAAACCAAGAATGGAAGATTTCTTGTATTGCAAAAATTTGTATGGACCTTTGCAAGGGGATTGTGCAAAACCCACAACTATGACAAATGATGAGTGAAAGATGTTAGACTGAAAAATGGTCGGATTTATTCGATAGTGGCTCGATGACAATGTCTTTTACCATGTTTGTATTGAAAGTTCTATATATTCTCTTTGAAAAAAGTTGGAAGGTCTTTATGAAAGGAAAATAGCTAGCAACAAAGCTTTTTTGATTAGAAAACTTACGAACCTGAAATATAAAGAGGGTGCTTCTATTGCTAAGCATTTGAATGAAATGCAGAGTATTACTAACCAGTTATCTTCTATGAAAATGTCTCTTGATAATGAGTTGCAAGCGTTGTTCATTGCAAAAAACCTGAGAGACATTGGTGGTTTCCCTTAGTAATTCTGCACTAGATGGTATTGTCACAATGAGTCAAGTAACAAGCAGTTAGTTGAATGATGAGTTAAGAAGAAAGAACTCAGCAGCATCTCAGATTGATTCACAGGCACTTATCTCAGAAAATAGAGGAAGGTCAAGGTCTAAAGATAGAAGCAGTTCACGCATAAGTAGAAGCAAGCCAAGATTAAGGAAAGATATTATTTGCTACAACTGTGGTGAGAAAGGATATTATAAGAATCAACGTAAATAACCTAAGAAGAGCAAGAAAAAGAGAAAAGAAGCAGAGTCTACAGAGTTAAAAGAGAGTACCACAACAATAGTGCAAGGTGGTGATTGTTTGATTATGTCCCCTTCTGATGATATTTTTTCTTGTGTGTATTAGGATCTCGAGTGGATAATTGATACAAAAGCTTCTTATCATGCTTTGCACCACTAAGGAAGTTTTTTGCTACTTATAGGTCCAAAAATTTTGGTATTGTCAAGATGGGTAACTATGGTACGACAAACATTATTGGCATGGGTGACATCCACATAAAGACTAACATTGGATATAAGTAGATGCTTAAGGATGTGAGGCATGTGGTTGACTTGAGGTTGAATCTAATTTTAGTTGAAAGACTAGATAATGAAGACTATGATAGCAGGTTTCACAGAGGGTAATAGAGGCTTAGTAAGGGTTCTTTTGTTATAGCTAGTGAAAAGAAATGTCACACTTTATACAAGTTGTAGGTCAAAACTTATGGTGAGCAATTAAATGCTATAGAGAAAGACTTCAGCATTGAGTTATGGCATATGCGATTGGGACACATGAACGAGAAGGGACTGTAAGCTCTTTCCAAGAGAGAGGTATTACTTGACCTTAGAGGTATACATTTGAACCCTTGTATTGATTATTTGGTTGGTAAATAACATAGAGTTTATTTTGCTAGTTCTGCTTTATCTAAAAAAATGTATGCCTTGGATCGTATTTATACAGATGTTTATGGTTCTTTAAGGACAAAACTCCTAGTGGTTCTATTAATGTTCCTGTATCGTGGTGCACTTTATTTTGTTACTTTTATAGATAATTTTTTCAAGAAAGTTTGGGCCTATGCTTTGAAGACCAAGGATTAGGTTACTGATGTCTTCAAAGAGTTTCATGCTAGAGTTGAAAGAGAGACAGAAAGACAACTGAAATGCATAAGATTAGATAATGGTGGTGAGTATACATGATTGTTTAATGATTATTGCAGGTCACATGACATCCAACATGAGATGACAGTTCCTGGTACACCTCAGCATAATGCAATTGTAGAGAGGATGAATTGCACCATCATGGAAAAAATCATATGTATCCTTTCATAGGCAAAGCTACCCAAAAAGTTTTGGGATGAGGCTTTGAGGACTATAATTGATGTGATTAACTTATCTCCCTGTACAACCCTAGATGCTGATGTTGTAGAGTATGTATGGTCAGGGAAAGATATTCCCTATAGACATTTAAGAGTGTTTGGTAGTCGTGCATTTGCACATGTTCTAGACAATGAGAGGTCCAAGCTACATGGTAAAACAAAATAATGTATTTTTCTTGGCTACTCACATGATCAATTTGGTTACAGGCTTTGGGATTAAAAAAAGCAAAAGGTGTTTAGAAGCAGAGATGTAGTCTTCTTTGAGGATCAAACCCTTGAGGATTTGAAGGAGGCACCAGCCAAGACTAATGCAGAAGGATTAGCAAATTGTGATCCAGTTACTCCTCCAGTATATCAGAGTGATAGGGGAGATGTGCAGGAAGATGACATAGAACTAGATGTTAATCTTCCTACAGGACATGTTGAGCAAGAAGAAGTTAAGGAGTAGCTTCCCGCAGAATCTCAGTTGAGAAGATCTTCTAGACAACGTCAGCCTTCTAGAAGATACTCTACAGATGAGTATGTGATGCTTACCGATATAAGTGAACCAGAGAGTTACCAGGAAACAGTTGAAAGTAAGCAAAAAAAGAAGTGGTTAATTGTTATGCAAGAAGAGATTGATACTCTACAGAAGATCCACACATATGATTTTGTGCAACTACCACAGAGAATGAAGGCCTTGAAGAATAAGTGGGTTTTTAGGTTGAAAACTTAAGAATATTGTTCCTAACTAAAGTACAAAGCCTTTTGGTTGTGAAAGACTTTGGTCAAAAGAAAAGTATTGACTTTGAAGAGATTTTTTTCTCGTTGTTAAAATGTCTTCTATTCAGTATTGCTCTTGGTATTGCTGCTAGCCAGGACTTGGAGGTTGAGTAGTTAGATGTGAAGACAACTTTCCTTTATGGTGATTTGGAGGAGAAAATTTATATGGAGCAACCAAAAGGCTTCAAAGTAAAAGGCAAAGAAAATTTTATCTTTAAGTTGAGAAAGAGTTTGTATGGATTGAAGCAAGTTCCAAGACAGTGGTACAGGAAGTTTGATTTATTTATGACTGAAAATGGATGTAAAAGAATGGCTTCAGATCATTGTATGTACATCAAACGTTTTGGTGAGGATTTTATTATTCTCTTACTTTATGTTGATGATATGCTTATCCTTGGGAAATATATACACACACACACATATATATATATATATATACAATTAACAGGTTGAAGAAGGAACTGAGTGAGTCCTTTACAATGAAGGACATGGGGCCAACAAAGCAAATACTAGGCATGCAGATTTCTCGTGACAGGAAAAATAGGAAGATTTGATTGTCACAAGAGAAATACATCGAGAAAGTATTAGAAAGGTTCAATATGAGCAATGCAAAGCTAGTTGGTTCTCCTCTTTTAGGTCACTTCAAGTTATGCTTAGTACAGAGTTTGTCAAATGATGAGGAGAAGGAGAAAATGTAAAAGATTCCTTATGATTTAGTAGTTGGAAGTTTAATTTATGCAATGGTATGTACGAGGTCGGACATCGCATATTCAATGGGCGTTACTAGCAGATTTGTTGCAAATCCAAGCAAAGAGCACTGGGCAGTAGTGAAATGGATCTTGAGATATCTCAAAGGAAACTCTAATGTTTGTTTAAGCTTTGGAGATAGACCACTTGTGGCACCGCGTGCTGACGACCAGCGACGGCAACCGCCGCTCCATCGCTTCCTTCTACAACCCCTCCTTGAAGGCCACCATCGCTCCAGGGACCAACAAGGACGACTCTGCTACAACGCTATACCCCAAGTACGCTTTCGGGGACTACATGGATGTGTACGTGAAGCATAGGTTCTTGGCCAAGGAGCCGCGGTTCGCGGCAGTGAGAGCCGTGTGTGGACGGCAAATATGGACATCGATGATCGTGCAAGTTGTGTCATAAGATATATTGTTCCTTCGATTTAATTCATCGTATGAGAAGAACGTTTGTTTGTATCAGATTAATTCTTTACGTAATGAATAAAATGTTTGTTTATATGTTAGTCGTCTGCCTCTCGACTTTGATCATATATGTTCTGATTTTTTCTTTGTTATTTTATGTTGATAGAAGATGACAAAGATAAATATGAAATAATTTTTTTTTATATTTTTATATCCTTAATAAATATATGATTTAAACATCAATCACAGATTTAAGTGTATGATTTGATTGAGTAATTTAAGTATCTAATTAAAAAATCTCTCTCTAAATCATCTCTTTACAATAAGTTCTTCAATTAATAACGGTATCAAAGCTCTCCTCTTCTTAAGAAGATTTTTTCTTCCTGTTGGACGATGGTAATCTCACCTCTTTGTTAACCTACCATGGCGATTACATCGCTACCAATTTCTTTTTTTATCCGACGGTTTTTCTCCCAAACTAGATCTATTGCAGATTTGTTCTTCTCGCCCACTACCATCCTCCACCGATGATTTGTGTAATCGTTCCTTATTCATTATTATTAATTTTTATTCATTTTAGAGAATGTAACCATTCTTATTAAGTTTATCATTTATTATCATCTATTTCTCCATTTATTGTGATTTAAATATTTGAGTTTATCATTTATTAGGAATTAATTATTATTATTAAAATTTATTCATTAGCATTAAAATTCTTAATTATGCTCCAAACGTTATAAACTTGAATTAGTTCTTGAACTTTATGAATTTGATGGTAATAAATATTCTTAATGGGAGAACATCTATATAAGTGAGGTTTTTGGTCTTTGGGTTTTATATCTCTCTCAAGCCTTTAGGATTTCATACATTATCTAAAGTGAGAGTTCGGAGCAGATAAGTACCAAAATACTAAGAGAAATCATTGTAGAAATTTTTTAACAATAATGGCTGGAGGTACATAATTTCGTTTTCGCATTAGGTTTATTGTGTTTCTATTATAGGGATTTAGAAACACATTTTGTTTTTAAATTTTCTTACAATTTGCTCTTCTTGCTGACGTGCTTGACAATAATGGCTAAGTACCAAAATACTAAGAGAAATCATTGTAGAAATTTTTTAACAATAATGGCTGGAGGTACATAATTTCGTTTTCGCATTAGGTTTATTGTGTTTCTATTATAGGGATTTAGAAACACATTTTGTTTTTAAATTTTCTTACAATTTGCTCTTCTTGCTGACGTGCTTGACATAGCTTCCTCTATTGCTCCTCTTCGTCCACCGCTTTTGTTGTTGTTGCAACAATGACATCATCACCTCTTCTGCAGCAACAACAGCACAAGTCGTCATTGATCTACAGGAACACCGCCTCCTCGTTGCAACAGCAAGGACAATGTGATCTTCCCTTCGTGTTATGCTTTATAGTTACAGTAGCACGAGTCATTATTGATCTACTACAATAGCACCATCGCCTCGTTGCACAAAAACGATAGTGCGATCTCCCCTCCACAATTTGCGCAACAGGCTTTCTCCACCACCTTGATGATTTGATCAATCCTCTGATCTAATTTACCACCTTCGATGATCGTTCGCCTCTCCATTACTAACATTATCAATCATCCACCTTGCTAATCTGATCAGTCCTCCAATAATCTACAACAGATTGTTCCACTCTCTGGCAACTTGATATGATCTGTCCTTCATTCTTTCCCTGCATAGACTTCTCCACTCATCTATAATTTACACCATGACACCTTGCTGATCTACTGCCTCGTTGCTACACCAATGATTCTTTCTCCTCCCTAAATCAATAGCATTAGCCATCAGTTGCTTCCTCCCAACTATCTTTCGTTGGCTTCTTTAATGGCATCATCTTTTTGTATGACTCACCACATGGGTGCCAAGGCCATCGGTGAAATTGCACAACGTGCCATCTCTAATGTTTCAAACTTTGCATCATCTGTTATTATTTACTACTCTTGCGTGTCATCTCCTCCGACTACTTAACAGTCATATCTTCTTCCTCTTGGAACTTTGACGCTCGGACGATTGTTCCCATATTTGTTCTTCACCTGTAGAACTTCTTTTAATACAATAATTTTGTTCTTCTTCAAACTCTCCAAATATAGTAACTATGCACTTTAACTATGCATTTTGACAAGTTTAGTTTATTAAACTTTTCTTCGAATATGATTTGTTGAGCTACATCGATGAATTCTTAAATGATCCATCCGAAAATATTTAGATACTAGAATAATTAATCTTACTGGTAAATCCTAATCATAAATTATGGTTACATTAAGATCATCTTATTTAAGCCTTAGTTATTGGTTCTATGGCACTATTAATCTCTTTATGTAATATTGTGATAGAAGCATAATCTAAGTTACGTTCTCGCACTGGCATGCTAAGTATTTTATCTACCTTGATAAAAATAACTTAAGAAGCAAGTACTATTATTGATTATATAAAAAATCTAAGAGTTATTATAAATGACTTTGATTTAATAGTCATCCCCCGAGTGATGAAGTCATTGTTCATAATCTCAATAGCCTAGGAGATGAATATAAGAAACTAAGTATAGTAATTCGAGTATGTGACTCACTAATATCATTTGAAGAATTATTTGAGAAGATAATTGATTAGGAAATATATTTGAAACAAAAAGAGAGGAATATGAGATCAATTATCATAACTGAATTCAATCAAAAATCTAAAAGAAAAGATAATCAATGCAACAATAACTTAAATAAAGGATCAAGAACGAAGTCTCATAAACACATGGGTACATAGAGTTATCATCGTCCATTATACTATTAACTTTTCAACCATGGTGGTAAATTCAACTCAAACAACTCAAAAAATAATTTCAATTGCACAACTTAGCAAATAACTCCATTACACTATTGACTT
The DNA here is from genome assembly GCA_024322285.1 of Musa beccarii. Taxonomy (NCBI): domain Eukaryota; kingdom Viridiplantae; phylum Streptophyta; class Magnoliopsida; order Zingiberales; family Musaceae; genus Musa; species Musa beccarii. The sequence continues at coordinate 61,775,208 of CM044395.1, read as the reverse complement.
TTTCATGACTTTTTTATTGTTAAAAATCTAAGCACAAGGGCATCTTTTGTCTATGATCAGAATAAAGACAATGTTTACGAATGATTGTCAACTTCATAAATTACCCAATCAATCGTTTTTACTTCGATTACTGATCCAATCAACGTATGACATCACCACATTGGTCATCTATCATCCTTCATTCAATAATAGCTAATCTCTTGTTATTATTTTTTAAATTTCAAATCAAGTAGAATTATAACACATTGCGATGCTTGTTCATACCTCTAACTAGCAAATTTTTTCACAAAGCCTTTCATTTATAAAATATTTTAATTATATTGGTCTAAGATTGATATTATTAATAAAAGCTCAATTTTACGAGGGCATGATGGAAGATCACGAAAGAGGCAAATATAGTAAAAACTTATTTTTATATTCCTTATATCTTCAATCAACAAAAATTTTAGAGTCAATTATTTATATATATATATAAGTGTGTGATTTGATGGAAAAAAATAATTTGAGTATATTATGCTCAAAACATGTATAAATATGCATTGCTGGAATGATATTATGAGCAATGTAATGAAGAAACAAAATATGTCCTATAGCCATGATCGAAACCAGCAAGCCTCGTATAGGGTTCGTAGTCAAAGCTAAAGGAGAGGGGCCACGACACCTTATCGATGTGATGTAACATTTTCGAGCTGCATCATAACGTTTTGGTCGTTTATTTCATGAGCTGATTTCATGGATGGTTGTTTGTGGTTCTACTCCAACCTTGATGTTCTTCGTTAAAAGTCCAGCCATTGAACTCACTGTGACTTGCATGCCAATTTGTCATCTTAACTCGTAAACAATGTAACGAATAAACGAAATATGTCGTACAATCATGATGAAAACCAGGAAGCCTCGTGTATGCTTCTTAGTCAAAGCCAGTCAACACTTGGAATGGTGGGGGCGGGGGTCGGTAGACATCTTAACAACGTGGCCTAAGATTTTCCAGGTCGTGCTGCATCAGAACGTTTTGGTCGTTTATTTCATGAGCTGATCTCCTTGTGAAATGTACTTTGAGATGGGATACGATGGCGAAAAGGTTTGACCAGGAACCCGGCTTAGTTCCCGGTTAGTTCCGCTGATTGGTATGTGAGATCTGATATGGAAGCTTGTTGCAGTATAAAAGGTCCCATTTGGCTCCATTTCACTTCATCGATCCATTCGAGAAGCAATACAGAAGCATAAGAAACCAGAGCATCATCTCGGCATCGCTAGAAATGGCCATTCCAGTCATCGATTTCTCGAAGTTGGAGGGGAAGGAAAGAGCTGAAACCTTGGCACGGATTGCCGATGGATGCGAAGATTGGGGATTCTTTCAGGTTTGCGTCTCAAATGGCCGGTTCCTTCTTTATCCTTACAGGGATTTTTTCGAGTTGACGCTGGTACTAAAGCAGAGGAATCTACCTGACCTGTTTGCAGCTGGTGAACCATGGGATTCCGGTGGAGCTTCTGGAACGCGTGAAGAAGGTGTGCTCCGAGTGCTACAGGCTCAGAGCGGAGGATTTCAAGGCGTCCAAAACTGTGCAGCTGTTGAACAAGCTGGTGGAAGAAAAAGGCGACGCCGCCGATGCTAAGCGCTTGGATAACGTGGATTGGGAGGATGTCTTCCTTCTCCAGGATGACAACGAGTGGCCGGCCAACCCTCCAGAGTTCAGGTGATCATCAACTTCCACGCAGGACTCGTCAGGCTAATTGATATGCAGTTGTAAGTCCCTAACGAATGCTCTCTTCATGCGCAATCTTGTAGGGAGACCATGAGGGAGTACAGGGAAGAGCTCAGGAAGCTGGCGGAGAAGGTGATGGAAGTAATGGATGAGAATCTGAGTTTCGAGAAGGGCTCCATCAAGAACGCATTCTCCGGAAACGGCGAGCATCAACCCTTTTTCGGCACCAAGGTGAGCCACTACCCGCCGTGCCCGCGCCTGGACCTGGTGAACGGCCTTCGCGCCCACACCGACGCAGGCGGCGTCATCCTCCTCTTCCAAGACGACCAAGTGGGTGGCCTGCAGATCCTCAAAGACGGGCAGTGGATCGACGTGCAGCCAGTGGCCAATGCCATCGTCATCAACACGGGAGACCAGATCGAAGTCCTCAGCAACGGGCGGTACAAGAGCGTGTGGCACCGCGTGCTGACGACCAGCGACGGCAACCGCCGCTCCATCGCTTCCTTCTACAACCCCTCCTTGAAGGCCACCATCGTTCCAGGGACCAACAAGGACGACTCTGCTACAACGCTGTACCCCAAGTACGCTTTCGGGGACTACATGGATGTGTACGTGAAGCAGAAGTTCTTGGCTGGCCAAGGAGCCGCGGTTCGCGGCAGTGAGAGCCGTGTGAGGACGGCAAAAATGGACGTCGATGATCGTGCAAGTTGTGTCATAAGATATATTGTTCCTTCGATTTAATTCGTCGTATGAGAAGAACGTTTGTTTGTATCAGATTAATTCTTTACGTAATGAATAAAAAGTTTGTTTATATGTTAGTCGTCTGCCTCTCGACTTTGATCATATATGTTCTGATTTTTCCATGTTATTTTATGTTGATAGAAGATGACAAAGATAAGTATGAAATAATATTTTTATATTTTTATGTCCTTAATAAATATATGATTTAAACATCAATCACAGTGAATGATTTGATTGAGTAATTTAAGTATATAATTAAAAAATCTCTCTCTAAATCATCACTCTTTACAATAAGTTCTTCGTTTAATAACTGTATCAAAGCTATCATCTTCTCAAGAAGATTTTTTCTTCCCGTTGGATGATGATAATCTCACCTTTTTGTTAATCATTATCTCGCTATCGATTTCTTTTTTTGTCCGACGATTCTTCTTTCAAACTAGATCTATCGTAGATTTGTTCTTTTTGCCCACCACCATACTCAATCGATGATTTGTGTAACCGCTCCTTATTCAATATTATTAATTTTTATTCATTTTAGAGAATTTAACCGTTCCCATTAAGTTCATCATTCATTATCACTTATTTCTTCATTTATTATGATTTATATATTTTAGATTATCATTTATTATGAATTAATAATTATTATTATTAAATTTTATTCATTTTAGGGGTGCAGGCGGGTTGCTGGCCGCAGGGGCATCGGCGGGCTGCCTGCAGGGCAGCGCCTACGAGCGCTACGTCTGTGGGGCAGCGCCGCCACCCTGGCGCCCTCCTCGCGCGCAAGGGTTGCCGTCGACAAGGTGGCGGTGGTGGTCGCAGCAAACGCAGGCAGCTAAAGGTGAGGAGTTAGGGTTTTAGGGCAAAAGATGGTTTTGCCCCTCGAAATTTTAAAAATTTCAGGTTCTACCCTTTTGACAGAATTACCAAAATACCCCTTAGAATTTTAGAAATTTCAGATTCTATCCCCTTTGATAGAATTACCAAAATACCCTTTTGATTGAATTACCAAAATACCCCTAAAAATTCAAAAAAATCCCTTTATATCTCTGATTTCAGAAAATTAAATATGTTAATTAAATAGTTTAATTAACTATTAATTTTATCTAATAGTCCTATAAAATAACATATACATTTGATGTATGATGTGGATAGATGATCATGGACCTGTGATGTGATGTGTGTACATGTGATTATTATTATTGGGGCCTGCAAGCCTCTATTTTTCTCATTTATTATCAGGCATGTGTGCTTGTAATTATGTTGTAATTACATGAGGAGGCGCAGCGGTAGCGGGACCCACGAGGTCGAGACGAACGATCCGACGCATTGAGATGTGTTGAGATGCCGACGGAATCGACGAAGCGAGAAGGGCGATCATATAGCATGGAGATGCGTCGAAGTACATATAGATCTTGATGTGAGTGATTAGGCCCACTGGCTCGGGCCTGATCACATTAGGATGTGGTCCATGATCATCTGGTGTGATTGCTCATGTGATGTGTGATTGGTTATACACCTACTATATATATATATTTTATATGCGATGTAGATATATATTATATATATATGTATATATATGTGTGTGTGTGACATATTATATTAGGAGACCAAATCAAAATCCTCTCTATTAATAATATTAAGTCGATAAACGTGAGGCAATTAGATTGACCCATGTGGCCTTCCATCGTTATAGTTAGCAACCGATTCCTGGTGTAGGCTGAGTTGGTCGAGTCTCTCGAGACTTACCTATATCACGTTTCGCTATCTTATCTACGACATAGGGATGTCACCGGTGACCTGAGGACATGGTATGCTTGGTCGAGTCCCTCGAGAGTACATCATCGAATCAGACTTATCTTGTAACGATGGTGATGACTTTACCGAACATCATGGTTGGTCGAGTCCCTCGAGGCCATGGTAGTTCGGAGGCCGAACAGGACGGGAATCATAAGGAGTTGTGATTGGCAAGAGTTATCTATCTTTACGGGCTTAACGTAATTGGTCGAGTCCCTTGAGGTTGCGTTAAGACGTTGATTGGATCCCGATCCCCACTAGAGATCCGTCGGGGGCCTCCGATTCATATATCGGAGGGTGTTGTGTGTCTCACGAAAAATTAGTGGGAGTACATTAAGATAGAAGTCCTTATCTTAACTGTTTAATTTTTACAAAGTCTGCATGTTATTTATTTTTGTTATATTTTTTATTTCAGAAAAATATTGCTTTCAAATCCTTTACGTGGCATACTTGATGCCAACCGCCTCACTGGTCCAAATTATACGGATTGGCTTCGCAATCTGAGAATCGTTCTCATGGCGGAGAAAATCATGTATGTCCTTGATACAGTGATCCCTACGCCTGACGAAGGGGCAAGCGAGGATGAGATCGCTCGTTATATGAAGTACTTAGATGATTCCACTCTTGCTCAGTGTTATATATTGGCCTCTATGACTACTGAGTTACGGGGCAAACATGAAAATATGGATGCTAATTCCATACTCTTGCATCTCTGCAAACTGTTTGAGGAACAGGGAAGAACTCAACGATATGAGATATCAAAGAGTCTTTTCTATGCTAGGATGACTAAGGGGACACCGGTTCAGAACCATGTCCTTAAGATGATTGAGTGGATCAAGAAACTCATAGGTCTAGGAATGGTCTTAGAGGATAACCTGTGTGTGGATCTGGTGCTTCAGTCCCTACCAGATTCCTTTTCTCAGTTCATAATAAATTTTAATATAAATAAACTTGATGTGACCCTCCCAGAGCTCCTTAATATGTTAAGAGAAGCAAAGAGCACCACCAAGAAAGAGAAGCCAGTTCTCTATGCTGGTGAGACCAGAAAGAAAAGGAAGGCTAAAAAGACCCTTAAGAAGGGCATGGGCAAAATGGGTAAGGCAAAGGTTGCCAAGAAAGACTCAATAAAGGACAAAGGCCAATGCTTCCACTACGGCAAAGATGGGCACTGAATAAGGAACCGTAAAAAGTACCTTGTAGAAAGGACGAAACAGAAGCTTGCAGAAGCTTCAGGTACATTCATGATCAGTCTCCATTTGTTAGAATCTTTTGATAATACATGGGTATTGGATACCGAGAGTGCTTATCATATTTGTAATTCGTTGTAGGTTCTGGCAGGACCTAGGAGATTAAACAAAGGCGAGATTGACCTTAAGATGGGCAATAGAGCAAAGGTTGCTATAGTGGCCGTTGGCAAGGTCACCTTACATCTGCCTGGCGGAGCCATTATTGCATTAGATCCATGCTATTATGTTCCTTCTATTATCAAAAATATTATTTCCATGTCATATTTGACAGTTATTAGATATAAATTAGTTTTTGAGAATAATAGTTGTTCAATAATATTAGATGATCAGATCATCACGAGAGGAACATTGCATAATGATTTATTTATGCTAGATACAGCTCCACATATCATGAGTGTAAGTGAGTTTAAGAGAAAATGAGAAGAGGTGAACAATGCATATCTTTGGCATTGTAAGCTAGGTCACATTCACGAGGGAAGGATTCAAAAGTTACTAAAAGATGGATATCTAGATCCATTTGACTATGAGTCATATGCGACATATGAACCTTGCCTTCGGGGAAAGATGACCAACTCTCCATTTAGTGGAACTAGAGAGAGAGCTACTAAGTTACTAGAACTCATATATAGTGATGTATGTGGTCCCATGTCGACTCATGCCATAGGTGGTTAATCCTACTTCATTACTTTCACTGATGATTTCTCAAGATATGGACATGTGTACTTGATAAAGTACAAGTCTAAAGCTTTTGAGAAATTCAGAGAATATAAAAATGAAGTGGAGAATCAAATAAGAAAGAGTATTAAAATCATTCGATCAGATCGAGGAGGTGAATACTTGAGTACAGAGTTCACCTAATTCCTCAAAGACTATGGGATCTTATTCCAATGGACACCTCCTTATATACCATAGCTTATTGGTGTATCAAAAAGGAAGAATCGCACACTATTAGACATGGTGCATTCCATGATGTGTTTCGCCGACCTACCCATCTCATTTTGGGGATATGCCCTAGAGACCATAGCTTATCTTCTGAACAGAATTCCAATCAAGTCAGTGATGTCTACTCCATATGAGATATGGAATGGGAAGATGCCTGATCTTAAGATTGTTAAGATTTGGGGCTGCCCCTTACGTTAAGAGACACAACCCTGACAAGTTGGAATCTAGAATGGAACGGTGCAAGTTCATGGGATACCCCAAGGAAACTTGTGGGTATTATTTTTATCACCATGAGGACCAAAAGGTCTTTGTAGCCAAGAGAGCAGTGTTCCTTAAGAAGGAACACATTCTTGGTGGAGACAGTAGGAGTATGATAGAATTGAGAGAGGTTAGAGAACCTAGCTCAAGCACCATTCAATAGCCAGAGTCTGTTCAGATACCTAGCACACAAGTTTCAACTTTACATAGGTTCGATAGAGTATCCCATCCTCGTGAGAGATATGTGGGACATGTCAAAAGATAGGATATTGAGGATATTAATCCTCAGACCTATGAGGAGGCTATTATGAGCATAGACTCCAGGAAATGACAAGAAGCCATGAATTCTAAAATAGATTTCATGTACTCCAATAAGGTTTGGAACCTAGTTAATGCACTCGAGGGTATTGCACCCATTGGCTGTAAGTGGATTTTCAAAAAGAAGATTAGAGTAGATGGAAAGGTAGAGACCTATAAAGCAAGGCTAATGGCTAAGGGGTATTGTCAAAGGCAAGGTATTGACTATGATGAAACTTTCTCACCTATAGCCATGCTAAAATCCATTCGAATTCTATTTGCTATTGCAGCACACTATGATTATGAGATCTGGCAAATGGACGTTAAAATTGTATTCCTCAATGGTAACCTTGAGGAGGAGGTGTATATGACACAGCTTGAGGGATTCGTGTCCAGGGATAACCTAGTAAGGTATACAGGTTGCTTTGGTCCATTTATGGATTGAAGCAAGCTTCCCAAAGTTGGAACATAAGATTTGATGATGCAATCAGATCTTATGACTTCGTTAAGAACGAAGATGAGCCTTGTGTATACAAGAAAGTAAGTGGGAGCACTATCACCTTTTTAGTATTATATGTGGATGACATCCTGATCATTGGGAATGTTGTAGGAATGCTCTCCACAGTAAAGACTTGGTTATCTAGGCACTTCTCTATGAAGGACTTAGGGGAAGCATCCTGCATATTGGAGATACGGATCTACAGAGATAGATCTAAGAGGATGCTTGGCTTGTCCCAGCTAAGGTATATAAACACCATTGTCAAAAGGTTTGGCATGAAAAATTCCAAGAGAGGTCTTATACCAATGAGACATGGAATATCACTTTCTAGGAGTATGTCCCCAAAGACTCCTAAAGAAAGGGCACACATGGATATGATACCATATATATCAGCAATAAGATCGATCATGTATGCTATGCTATATACCAGGCCTGATATAGTGTATACTTTGAGTGTCACGAGCAGATATCGGGCAGATCTAGGCTTGGAGCACTGGAAAGTAGTAAAAAGTATCCTTAAGTACTTGAGAAGGACTAAGGATCTTTTACTGGTATATAGAGGTAGTAGCCTAAGGGTTGAGGGCTACACGGACTCGAGCTTCCAGTCCGATGTCGATGATAGCAAGTCTAATTCAGTGTATGTGTTCACCCTGAATAAAGGAGCAGTATGTTGGAAGAGTTCCAAGCAAGACACTACTGCTGACTCGACCATAGAGGCGGAATATATTGCTGTGGCAGAGGCAGCAAAGGAGGGAGTATGGATAAAGAAGTTCATCATAGATCTAGAAGTCATCTCGAGCAGCGAGGAGCTAATTCATTTATATTGTAACAAATATGGGACGATTACTCAAATAAGGGAACCCGGGTCTCATCAGAAGTGTTCTGAGGAGGTTCCAACTTATTAGAGAGATTGTGGCCCAAAGAGATGTAACAATAGAAAGAGTTCCATTCGAAGATTACATTGCATATCTACTGACAAAGCCATTGACTCAGATTGTCTTTGAGCGTCACAGAGGTCTGATGGGGATCAGACACGTTGGTGATTGGCTTTAGGTCAAGTAGGAGATTGCTAGTCATATGCACCCTGTAAGCCAATCACATGAGTGATGACACTTGTGACTTGATATGCATTTTATCTCTTTGCTTATTATTAGGTGTTTTATCACTTTATCTTGCGTGTAGCATATACTGTGATGTCCTTGGATCTATGCATTGGGAATCGAATAATGATGAGATCACGATAATGAGACCGATTCACCTTTAAACACAGACCCTAAATTATCCTGGTCATAGGTTACTCGAGAAGGATATCGAGATAACTGGATAGATTGGTGTGCTGTATACCCGTTCATATGATGGAGGTAGCTGGTCTCATAGCTACTCGTGTGGGGACACTAAGGGTATAGTGTAGGTGCTCATTGGAGAATGAGTTCACTGATTGATCCACCTATGAAATGCTGGATGGTTAATGATACCTCATGTCAGACAACGATTTCGTAGTCCCAGCAGTGTATCTGGTTCTTAGACTTGAGACACCAAGGATGTCCTGTATGAGTACTCCACTCTTTGATACCAGACTTATAGGTTTGAAAAGTTTCAAATCTAGTATAGCTAGTTATTGGGAGTGGTAGCCAACCTTATGAGGGCTATTGAGTGTCAATAGCGGATCATCCGCTCTTAGTATTATGAGAGAAATATCCCATGTATTTTTGCTCAAATAAATCCTTGGACAAGGTTATTCGGATTGAGAGAGAAAGAGTTCTCCGGGAGAATCCGACAAGAGCAAGACTCGAGGAGAGATCGTATAGGTCTGATAGACCAGTGCACCGTGCCTGATAGGGTCTTTGAGATATTAGATGGATGAGGGACTATAGATACATGGTAACTCGAGGATAGATAGGTCCAAAGGATTGGATTTCCTTGTATCGTCTAGGGGCCAGCGTGCGTAGTGGCCTGGCCTGCGTCGTCGTCCAGAGTCGATGAGTTGGGTGAATTATTATAGAGATAATAATTCACTAAGTCAGAAGGAGTTCTGATAAGTATGACTTACAGCTAGCTCGATATTGGGCCTATTTTTGCAGCCACCATTAGCCCCTATTTATAATTAAAGTTTAGGTTAAGATAGGGTTTAAGAAGAAGGTGGGCTGTGGGCTGATAAAGCACATATGGGCTGAATTTGATTGTCACCCACCAGAGGGGTGGGTAGACATATTATCAACGTGATCTACGATTTTCCAAGTTGAGCTGCATCATAACATTTTGGTCGTTTATTTCATGAGCCGATCTCCTTGCGAAATGAGATGGTATAAGATGGCAGTTTAGTTGACCATGGAGAAAAGGTTTGACTAGCAACTCGGCTTAGTTCCTAATTATTTCCTCTGATTGGTATGTAAGATCTGATATGGAATATTGTTGTAGTATAAAAGGTCCTAGTTGGCTCCATTTCCCTTCATCGATCCATTCGAGAAGCAATCTGAAGCATAATTTGCAACCGAGCATCATCTCTCGTCCTTGCTAGAAATGGCCATTCCAATCATTGATTTCTCAAAGTTGGAGGGAAGGAAAGAGCTGCAACCTTGGCACGAATTGCTAATGTATGCCAAGAATGGGGATTCTTTCAGTTTGCATCTCATTTGTCTCGTTCCTTCTTTCTCCTTGCAGGATCTTTCTCGAGTTGACGCTGGTACTAAAGTAGAGAATCTACCCGACCCGTTTAATGTAAATTTGGTGAACAATGGGATTCGATGGAGCTTCGAATGCATGAAGAAGGTGTGTTCCGAGGGCTACTGTAGGCTCAGCGGAGGGCTTCAAGGTGTCCAAACATCAGGCAACCCAAGGAGCTTGTGAACAAGTCGGTGGAAGAAGAAGGCGATGCAGCCGATGCTAAGTGCTTGGATAACGTGGATTGGTAGGATGTCTTCCTTCTCCAGGATGACAATGAGTGGCCGACCAACCCTCCAGAGTTCAGGTGATCATCAACTTGCATGCAAGACTCGTCAGGCTAACTGATATGTAGTTGTAAGTGCCTAACGTATGCTCTCTTCATACATAATCTTGTAGGGAGACCATGAAGTGTTGAGCAAGCAGCACATTATTCCACCTATATGGGTTTTAGTAGCCCACAACTTGCTCCTCTTTTAATCTAAACCCTAACACTAATTAGGAGGCTAATGATGGTTGTGAAAATAAGATCAAAACTATAGCCAAAATGACAGATTTTTAGCAACAGCAAGGTGATTCAGAAATAGGAGAAAAAGACAGAAAAACAAGAGAAAAAAAGGGAAGAAGATAAGAAAAATGCAAAAATTATTTTCATTCATCCAAACAATTTTCTCATCTCAATTTAGATCAGATCTACGGTGAATTTTTACTGTGATTACTTGGGGAGGTTTTGGATATTGTGCACAGAGACATGATCCTTGTATCATAGTTATTCTCTTGTAATTATTACTTAGATTTTGGACAAGAAACTTTATAAATTATACATTCATTATTCCTATAGTAGATTTTCTCTAGTTTGCCCTATGGTTTTTACCATTCACGTTGAAGGGGTTTTTTACATAAATCTTAGTGTTCTATTTGATTATGATTTCATTTAATTTTATTGTGTGTTATGGTCTGCTAGTATTTGTTCATATACAAAAGTTATTCCTTGTGTTTGTTATTATTTTTATCCCATCAACTGGTATCAGAGCAAGGTTTTAGTAGTTTAATTTTTGTGTTTGAATATGGAGGTCGGTAGTGTTTCTCGTATAATTAGCTTGAACGGAAATAATTGGATGATATGAAAACCAAGAATGGAAGATTTCTTGTATTGCAAAAATTTGTATGGACCTTTGCAAGGGGATTGTGCAAAACCCACAACTATGACAAATGATGAGTGAAAGATGTTAGACTGAAAAATGGTCGGATTTATTCGATAGTGGCTCGATGACAATGTCTTTTACCATGTTTGTATTGAAAGTTCTATATATTCTCTTTGAAAAAAGTTGGAAGGTCTTTATGAAAGGAAAATAGCTAGCAACAAAGCTTTTTTGATTAGAAAACTTACGAACCTGAAATATAAAGAGGGTGCTTCTATTGCTAAGCATTTGAATGAAATGCGAGTATTACTAACCGCTTATCTTCTATGAAAATGTCTCTTGATAATGAGTTGCAAGCGTTGTTCATTGCAAAAACCGAGAGACATTGGTGGTTTCCTTAGTAATTCTGCACTAGATGGTATTGTCACAATGAGTCAAGTAACAAGCAGTTAGTTGAATGATGAGTTAAGAAGAAAGAACTCAGCAGCATCTCAGATTGATTCACAGGCACTTATCTCAGAAAATAGAGGAAGGTCAAGGTCTAAAGATAGAAGCAGTTCACGCATAAGTAGAAGCAAGCCAAGATTAAGGAAAGATATTATTTGCTACAACTGTGGTGAGAAAGGATATTATAAGAATCAACGTAAATAACCTAAGAAGAGCAAGAAAAAGAGAAAAGAAGCAGAGTCTACAGAGTTAAAAGAGAGTACCACAACAATAGTGCAAGGTGGTGATTGTTTGATTATGTCCCCTTCTGATGATATTTTTTCTTGTGTGTATTAGGATCTCGAGTGGATAATTGATACAAAAGCTTCTTATCATGCTGCACCACTAAGGAAGTTTTTTGCTACTTATAGGTCCAAAAATTTTGGTATTGTCAAGATGGGTAACTATGGTACGACAAACATTATTGGCATGGGTGACATCCACATAAAGACTAACATTGGATATAAGTAGATGCTTAAGGATGTGAGGCATGTGGTTGACTTGAGGTTGAATCTAATTTTAGTTGAAAGACTAGATAATGAAGACTATGATAGCAGGTTTCACAGAGGGTAATAGAGGCTTAGTAAGGGTTCTTTTGTTATAGCTAGTGAAAAGAAATGTCACACTTTATACAAGTTGTAGGTCAAAACTTATGGTGAGCAATTAAATGCTATAGAGAAAGACTTCAGCATTGAGTTATGGCATATGCGATTGGGACACATGAACGAGAAGGGACTGTAAGCTCTTTCCAAGAGAGAGGTATTACTTGACCTTAGAGGTATACATTTGAACCCTTGTATTGATTATTTGGTTGGTAAATAACATAGAGTTTATTTTGCTAGTTCTGCTTTATCTAGAAAAATGTATGCCTTGGATCGTATTTATACAGATGTTTATGGTTCTTTAAGGACAAAAACTCCTAGTGGTTCTATTAATGTTCCTGGTATCAGTGGTGCACTTTATTTTGTTACTTTTATAGATAATTTTTTCAAGAAAGTTTGGGCCTATGCTTTGAAGACCAAGGATTAGGTTACTGATGTCTTCAAAGAGTTTCATGCTAGAGTTGAAAGAGAGACAGAAAGACAACTGAAATGCATAAGATTAGATAATGGTGGTGAGTATACATGATTGTTTAATGATTATTGCAGGTCACATGACATCCAACATGAGATGACAGTTCCTGGTACACCTCAGCATAATGCAATTGTAGAGAGGATGAATTGCACCATCATGGAAAAAATCATATGTATCCTTTCATAGGCAAAGCTACCCAAAAAGTTTTGGGATGAGGCTTTGAGGACTATAATTGATGTGATTAACTTATCTCCCTGTACAACCCTAGATGCTGATGTTGTAGAGTATGTATGGTCAGGGAAAGATATTCCCTATAGACATTTAAGAGTGTTTGGTAGTCGTGCATTTGCACATGTTCTAGACAATGAGAGGTCCAAGCTACATGGTAAAACAAAATAATGTATTTTTCTTGGCTACTCACATGATCAATTTGGTTACAGGCTTTGGGATTAAAAAAGCAAAAGGTGTTTAGAAGCGAGATGTAGTCTTCTTTGAGGATCAAACCCTTGAGGATTTGAAGGAGGCACCAGCCAAGACTAATGCAGAAGGATTAGCAAATTGTGATCCAGTTACTCCTCCAGTATATCAGAGTGATAGGGGAGATGTGCAGGAAGATGGCATAGAACTAGATGTTAATCTTCCTACAGGACATGTTGAGCAAGAAGAAGTTAAGGAGCAGCTTCCCGCAGAATCTCAGTTGAGAAGATCTTCTAGACAACGTCAGCCTTCTAGAAGATACTCTACAGATGAGTATGTGATGCTTACCGATATAAGTGAACCAGAGAGTTACCAGGAAACAGTTGAAAGTAAGCAAAAAAAGAAGTGGTTAATTGTTATGCAAGAAGAGATTGATACTCTACAGAAGATCCACACATATGATTTTGTGCAACTACCACAGAGAATGAAGGCCTTGAAGAATAAGTGGGTTTTTAGGTTGAAAACTTAAGAATATTGTTCCTAACTAAAGTACAAAGCCTTTTGGTTGTGAAAGACTTTGGTCAAAAGAAAAGTATTGACTTTGAAGAGATTTTTTTTCTGTTGTTAAAATGTCTTCTATTCGTATTGCTCTTGGTATTGCTGCTAGCCAGGACTTGGAGGTTGAGTAGTTAGATGTGAAGACAACTTTCCTTTATGGTGATTTGGAGGAGAAAATTTATATGGAGCAACCAAAAGGCTTCAAAGTAAAAGGCAAAGAAAATTTTATCTTTAAGTTGAGAAAGAGTTTGTATGGATTGAAGCAAGTTCCAAGACAGTGGTACAGGAAGTTTGATTTATTTATGACTGAAAATGGATGTAAAAGAATGGCTTCAGATCATTGTATGTACATCAAACGTTTTGGTGAGGATTTTATTATTCTCTTACTTTATGTTGATGATATGCTTATCCTTGGGAAATATATACACACACACACATATATATATATATATATATAATTAATATATATAATAGTTGAAGAAGGAACTGAGTGAGTCCTTTACAATGAAGGACATGGGGCCAACAAAGCAAATACTAGGCATGCAGATTTCTCGTGACAGGAAAAATAGGAAGATTTGATTGTCACAAGAGAAATACATCGAGAAAGTATTAGAAAGGTTCAATATGAGCAATGCAAAGCTAGTTGGTTCTCCTCTTTTAGGTCACTTCAAGTTATGCTTAGTACAGAGTTTGTCAAATGATGAGGAGAAGGAGAAAATGTAAAAGATTCCTTATGATTTAGTAGTTGGAAGTTTAATTTATGCAATGGTATGTACGAGGTCGGACATCGCATATTCAATGGGCGTTACTAGCAGATTTGTTGCAAATCCAAGCAAAGAGCACTGGGCAGTAGTGAAATGGATCTTGAGATATCTCAAAGGAAACTCTAATGTTTGTTTAAGCTTTGGAGATAGACCACTTGTGGCACCGCGTGCTGACGACCAGCGACGGCAACCGCCGCTCCATCGCTTCCTTCTACAACCCCTCCTTGAAGGCCACCATCGCTCCAGGGACCAACAAGGACGACTCTGCTACAACGCTATACCCCAAGTACGCTTTCGGGGACTACATGGATGTGTACGTGAAGCAGAGGTTCTTGGCCAAGGAGCCGCGGTTCGCGGCAGTGAGAGCCGTGTGAGGACGGCAAATATGGACATCGATGATCGTGCAAGTTGTGTCATAAGATATATTGTTCCTTCGATTTAATTCATCGTATGAGAAGAACGTTTGTTTGTATCAGATTAATTCTTTACGTAATGAATAAAATGTTTGTTTATATGTTAGTCGCCCGCTTTCTCGACTTTGATCATATATGTTCTGATTTTTTCTTTGTTATTTTATGTTGATAGAAGATGACAAAGATAAATATGAAATAATTTTTTTTTATATTTTTATATCCTTAATAAATATATGATTTAAACATCAATCACAGATTTAAGTGTATGATTTGATTGAGTAATTTAAGTATCTAATTAAAAAATCTCTCTCTAAATCATCTCTTTACAATAAGTTCTTCAATTAATAACGGTATCAAAGCTCTCCTCTTCTTAAGAAGATTTTTTCTTCCTGTTGGACGATGGTAATCTCACCTCTTTGTTAACCTACCATGGCGATTACATCGCTACCAATTTCTTTTTTTATCCGACGGTTTTTCTCCCAAACTAGATCTATTGCAGATTTGTTCTTCTCGCCCACTACCATCCTCCACCGATGATTTGTGTAATCGTTCCTTATTCATTATTATTAATTTTTATTCATTTTAGAGAATGTAACCATTCTTATTAAGTTTATCATTTATTATCATCTATTTCTCCATTTATTGTGATTTAAATATTTGAGTTTATCATTTATTAGGAATTAATTATTATTATTAAAATTTATTCATTAGCATTAAAATTCTTAATTATGCTCCAAACGTTATAAACTTGAATTAGTTCTTGAACTTTATGAATTTGATGGTAATAAATATTCTTAATGGGAGAACATCTATATAAGTGAGGTTTTTGGTCTTTGGGTTTTATATCTCTCTCAAGCCTTTAGGATTTCATACATTATCTAAAGTGAGAGTTCGGAGCAGATAAGTACCAAAATACTAAGAGAAATCATTGTAGAAATTTTTTAATAATAATGGCTGGAGGTACATAATTTCGTTTTAGATTAGGTTTATTGTGTTTCTATTATAGGGATTTAGAAACACATTTTGTTTTTAAATTTTCTTACAATTTGCTCTTCTTGCTGACGTGCTTGACAATAATGGCTAAGTACCAAAATACTAAGAGAAATCATTGTAGAAATTTTTAACAATAATGGTCGGAGGTACATAATTTCGTTTTAGATTAGGTTTATTGTGTTTCTATTATAGGATTTAGAAACACATTTTGTTTTTAAATTTTCTTACAATTTGCTCTTCTTGTCGACGTGCTTGACATAGCTTCCTCTATTGCTCCTCTTCGTCCCACCGCTTTTGTTGTTGTTGCAACAATGACATCATCACCTCTTCTGCAGCAACAACAGCACAAGTCGTCATTGATCTACAGGAACACCGCCTCCTCGTTGCAACAGCAAGGACAATGTGATCTTCCCTTCGTGTTATGCTTTATAGTTACAGTAGCACGAGTCATTATTGATCTACTACAATAGCAGCATCGCCTCGTTGCACAAAAACGATAGTGCGATCTCCCCTCCACAATTTGCGCAACAGGCTTTCTCCACCACCTTGATGATTTGATCAATCCTCTGATCTAATTTACCACCTTCGATGATCGTTCGCCTCTCCATTACTAACATTATCAATCATCCACCTTGCTAATCTGATCAGTCCTCCAATAATCTACAACAGATTGTTCCACTCTCTGGCAACTTGATATGATCTGTCCTTCATTCTTTCCCTGCATAGACTTCTCCACTCATCTATAATTTACACCATGACACCTTGCTGATCTACTGCCTCGTTGCTACACCAATGATTCTTTCTCCTCCCTAAATCAATAGCATTAGCCATCGCTTGCTTCCTCCCAACTATCTTTCGTTGGCTTCTTTAATGGCATCATCTTTTTGTATGACTCACCACATGGGTGCCAAGGCCATCGGTGAAATTGCACAACGTGCCATCTCTAATGTTTCAAACTTTGCATCATCTGTTATTATTTACTACTCTTGCGTGTCATCTCCTCCGACTACTTAACAGTCATATCTTCTTCCTCTTGGAACTTTGACGCTCGGACGATTGTTCCCATATTTGTTCTTCACCTGTAGAACTTCTTTTAATACAATAATTTTGTTCTTCTTCATACTCTCCAAATATAGTAACTATGCACTTTAACTATGCATTTTGACAAGTTTAGTTTATTAAACTTTTCTTGAATATGATTTGTTGAGCTACATCGATGAATTCTTAAATGATCCATCCGAAAATATTTAGATACTAGAATAATTAATCTTACTGGTAAATCCTAATCATAAATTATGGTTACATTAAGATCATCTTATTTAAGCCTTAGTTATTGGTTCTATGGCACTATTAATCTCTTTATGTAATATTGTGATAGAAGCATAATCTAAGTTACGTTCTCGCACTGGCATGCTAAGTATTTTATCTACCTTGATAAAAATAACTTAAGAAGCAAGTACTATTATTGATTATATAAAAAATCTAAGAGTTATTATAAATGACTTTGATTTAATAGTCATCCCCCGAGTGATGAAGTCATTGTTCATAATCTCAATAGCCTAGGAGATGAATATAAGAAACTAAGTATAGTAATTCGAGTATGTGACTCACTAATATCATTTGAAGAATTATTTGAGAAGATAATTGATTAGGAAATATATTTGAAACAAAAGAGAGGAATATGAGATCAATTATCATAACTGAATTCAATCAAAAATCTAAAAGAAAAGATAATCAATGCAACAATAACTTAAATAAAGGATCAAGAACGAAGTCTCATAAACACATGGGTACATAGAGTTATCATCGTCCATTATACTATTAACTTTTCAACCATGGTGGTAAATTCAACTCAAACAACTCAAAAAATAATTTCAATTGCACAACTTAGCAAATAACTCCATTACACTATTGACTTTTTCATGACTTTTTTATTGTTAAAAATCTAAGCACAAGGGCATCTTTTGTCTATGATCAGAATAAAGACAATGTTTACGAATGATTGTCAACTTCATAAATTACCCAATCAATCGTTTTTACTTCGATTACTGATCCAATCAACGTATGACATCACCACATTGGTCATCTATCATCCTTCATTCAATAATAGCTAATCTCTTGTTATTATTTTTTAAATTTCAAATCAAGTAGAATTATAACACATTGCGATGCTTGTTCATACCTCTAACTAGCAAATTTTTTCACAAAGCCTTTCATTTATAAAATATTTTAATTATATTGGTCTAAGATTGATATTATTAATAAAAGCTCAATTTTACGAGGGCATGATGGAAGATCACGAAAGAGGCAAATATAGTAAAAACTTATTTTTATATTCCTTATATCTTCAATCAACAAAAATTTTAGAGTCAATTATTTATATATATATATAAGTGTGTGATTTGATGGAAAAAAATAATTTGAGTATATTATGCTCAAAACATGTATAAATATGCATTCTTGGAATGATATTATGAGCAATGTAATGAAGAAACAAAATATGTCCTATAGCCATGATCGAAACCAAAGCAAGCCTCGTATAGGGTTCGTAGTCAAAGCTAAAGGAGAGGGGCCACGACACCTTATCGATGTGATGTAACATTTTCGAGCTGCATCATAACGTTTTGGTCGTTTATTTCATGAGCTGATTTCATGGATGGTTGTTTGTGGTTCTACTCCAACCTTGATGTTCTTCGTTAAAAGTCCAGCCATTGAACTCACTGTGACTTGCATGCCAATTTGTCATCTTAACTCGTAAACAATGTAACGAATAAACGAAATATGTCGTACAATCATGATGAAAACCAGGAAGCCTCGTGTATGCTTCTTAGTCAAAGCCAGTCAACACTTGGAATGGTGGGGGCGGGGGTCGGTAGACATCTTAACAACGTGGCCTAAGATTTTCCAGGTCGTGCTGCATCAGAACGTTTTGGTCGTTTATTTCATGAGCTGATCTCCTTGTGAAATGTACTTTGAGATGGGATACGATGGCGAAAAGGTTTGACCAGGAACCCGGCTTAGTTCCCGGTTAGTTCCGCTGATTGGTATGTGAGATCTGATATGGAAGCTTGTTGCAGTATAAAAGGTCCCATTTGGCTCCATTTCACTTCATCGATCCATTCGAGAAGCAATACAGAAGCATAAGAAACCAGAGCATCATCTCGGCATCGCTAGAAATGGCCATTCCAGTCATCGATTTCTCGAAGTTGGAGGGGAAGGAAAGAGCTGAAACCTTGGCACGGATTGCCGATGGATGCGAAGATTGGGGATTCTTTCAGGTTTGCGTCTCAAATGGCCGGTTCCTTCTTTATCCTTACAGGGATTTTTTCGAGTTGACGCTGGTACTAAAGCAGAGGAATCTACCTGACCTGTTTGCAGCTGGTGAACCATGGGATTCCGGTGGAGCTTCTGGAACGCGTGAAGAAGGTGTGCTCCGAGTGCTACAGGCTCAGAGCGGAGGATTTCAAGGCGTCCAAAACTGTGCAGCTGTTGAACAAGCTGGTGGAAGAAAAAGGCGACGCCGCCGATGCTAAGCGCTTGGATAACGTGGATTGGGAGGATGTCTTCCTTCTCCAGGATGACAACGAGTGGCCGGCCAACCCTCCAGAGTTCAGGTGATCATCAACTTCCACGCAGGACTCGTCAGGCTAATTGATATGCAGTTGTAAGTCCCTAACGAATGCTCTCTTCATGCGCAATCTTGTAGGGAGACCATGAGGGAGTACAGGGAAGAGCTCAGGAAGCTGGCGGAGAAGGTGATGGAAGTAATGGATGAGAATCTGAGTTTCGAGAAGGGCTCCATCAAGAACGCATTCTCCGGAAACGGCGAGCATCAACCCTTTTTCGGCACCAAGGTGAGCCACTACCCGCCGTGCCCGCGCCTGGACCTGGTGAACGGCCTTCGCGCCCACACCGACGCAGGCGGCGTCATCCTCCCTCTTCCAAGACGACCAAGTGGGTGGCCTGCAGATCCTCAAAGACGGGCAGTGGATCGACGTGCAGCCAGTGGCCAATGCCATCGTCATCAACACGGGAGACCAGATCGAAGTCCTCAGCAACGGGCGGTACAAGAGCGTGTGGCACCGCGTGCTGACGACCAGCGACGGCAACCGCCGCTCCATCGCTTCCTTCTACAACCCCTCCTTGAAGGCCACCATCGTTCCAGGGACCAACAAGGACGACTCTGCTACAACGCTGTACCCCAAGTACGCTTTCGGGGACTACATGGATGTGTACGTGAAGCAGAAGTTCTTGGCCAAGGAGCCGCGGTTCGCGGCAGTGAGAGCCGTGTGAGGACGGCAAAAATGGACGTCGATGATCGTGCAAGTTGTGTCATAAGATATATTGTTCCTTCGATTTAATTCGTCGTATGAGAAGAACGTTTGTTTGTATCAGATTAATTCTTTACGTAATGAATAAAAAGTTTGTTTATATGTTAGTCGTCTGCCTCTCGACTTTGATCATATATGTTCTGATTTTTCCATGTTATTTTATGTTGATAGAAGATGACAAAGATAAGTATGAAATAATATTTTTATATTTTTATGTCCTTAATAAATATATGATTTAAACATCAATCACAGTGAATGATTTGATCGAGTAATTTAAGTATATAATTAAAAAAATCTCTCTCTAAATCATCACTCTTTACAATAAGTTCTTCGTTTAATAACGGTATCAAAGCTCTCATCTTCTTAAGAAGATTTTTTCTTCCCGTTGGATGATGATAATCTCACCTTTTTGTTAATCATTATCTCGCTATCGATTTCTTTTTTTGTCCGATGATTCTTCTTTCAAACTAGATCTATCGTAGATTTGTTCTTTTTGCCCACCACCATACTCAATCGATGATTTGTGTAACCGCTCCTTATTCAATATTATTAATTTTTATTCATTTTAGAGAATTTAACCGTTCCCATTAAGTTCATCATTCATTATCACTTATTTCTTCATTTATTATGATTTATATATTTTAGATTATCATTTATTATGAATTAATTATTATTATTATTAAATTTTATTCATTTTAGGGGTGCAAGCGGGTTGTTGGTCGTAGGGGCGTCGGCTGGCTGCCTGCAGGGCAGCGCCTACGAGCGCTACATCCGTGGGGCAGCGCCGCCACCCTAGCGCCCTCCCCGCGCGCAAGGGTTGTCGTCGACAAGGTGGCGGTGGTCGCAGCAGCAACGCAGGCAGCTAAAGGTGAGGAGTTAGGGTTTTAGGGCAAAAGATGGTTTTGCCCCTCGAAATTTTAAAAATTTCAGGTTCTACCCTTTTGACAGAATTACCAAAATACCCCTTAGAATTTTAGAAATTTCAGATTCTATCCCCTTTGATAGAATTACCAAAATACCCTTTTGATTGAATTACCAAAATACCCCTAAAAATTCAAAAAAATCCCTTTATGTCTCTGATTTTAGAAAATTAAATATGTTAATTAAATAGTTTAATTAACTATTAATTTTATCTAATAGTCCTATAAAATAACATATACATTTGATGTATGATGTGGATAGATGATCATGGACCTGTGATGTGATGTGTGTACATGTGATTATTATTATTGGGGCCTGCAAGCCTCTATTTTTCTCATTTATTATCAGGCATGTGTGCTTGTAATTATGTTGTAATTACATGAGGAGGCGCAGCGGTAGCGGGACCCACGAGGTCGAGACGAACGATCCGACGCATTGAGATGTGTTGAGATGCCGACGGAATCGACGAAGCGAGAAGGGCGATCATATAGCATGGAGATGCGTCGAAGTACATATAGATCTTGATGTGAGTGATTAGGCCCACTGGCTCGGGCCTGATCACATTAGGATGTGGTCCATGATCATCTGGTGTGATTGCTCATGTGATGTGTGATTGGTTATACACCTACTATATATATATATTTGCATGCGATGTAGATATATATTATATATATATGTATATATATGTGTGTGTGTGACATATTATATTAGGAGACCAAATCAAAATCCTCTCTATTAATAATATTAAGTCGATAAACGTGAGGCAATTAGATTGACCCATGTGGCCTTCCATCGTTATAGTTAGCAAACCGATTCCTGGTGTAGGCTGAGTTGGTCGAGTCTCTCGAGACTTACCTATATCACGTTTCGCTATCTTATCTACGACATAGGGATGTCACCGGTGACCTGAGGACATGGTATGCTTGGTCGAGTCCCTCGAGAGTACATCATCGAATCAGACTTATCTTGTAACGATGGTGATGACTTTACCGAACATCATGGTTGGTCGAGTCCCTCGAGGCCATGGTAGTTCGGAGGCCGAACAGGATGGGAATCATAAGGAGTTGTGATTGGCAAGAGTTATCTATCTTTACGGGCTTAACGTAATTGGTCGAGTCCCTTGAGGTTGCGTTAAGACGTTGATTGGATCCCGATCCCCACTAGAGATCCGTCGGGGGCCTCCGATTCATATATCGGAGGGTGTTGTGTGTCTCACGAAAAATTAGTGGGAGTACATTAAGATAGAAGTCCTTATCTTAACTGTTTAATTTTTACAAAGTCTGCATGTTATTTATTTTTGTTATATTTTTTATTTCAGAAAAATATTGCTTTCAAATCCTTTACGTGGCATACTTGATGCCAACCGCCTCACTGTCCAAATTATACGGATTGGCTTCGCAATCGAGAATCGTTCATGGCGGAGAAAATCATGTATGTCCTTGATACAGTGATCCCTACGCCTGACGAAGGGGCAAGCGAGGATGAGATCGCTCGTTATATGAAGTACTTAGATGATTCCACTCTTGCTCAGTGTTATATATTGGCCTCTATGACTACTGAGTTACGGAGACAGCATGAAAATATGGATGCTAATTCCATACTCCTGCATCTCTGCAAACTGTTTGAGGAACAGGGAAGAACTCAACGATATGAGATATCAAAGAGTCTTTTCTATGCTAGGATGACTAAGGGGACACCGGTTCAGAACCATGTCCTTAAGATGATTGAGTGGATCAAGAAACTCATAGGTCTAGGAATGGTCTTAGAGGATAACCTGTGTGTGGATCTGGTGCTTCAGTCCCTACCAGATTCCTTTTCTCAGTTCATAATAAATTTTAATATAAATAAACTTGATGTGACCCTCCCAGAGCTCCTTAATATGTTAAGAGAAGCAAAGAGCACCACCAAGAAAGAGAAGCCAGTTCTCTATGCTGGTGAGACCAGAAAGAAAAGGAAGGCTAAAAAGACCCTTAAGAAGGGCATGGGCAAAATGGGTAAGGCAAAGGTTGCCAAGAAAGACTCAATAAAGGACAAAGGCCAGTGCTTCCACTACGGCAAAGATGGGCACTGAATAAGGAACCGTAAAAAGTACCTTGTAGAAAGGACGAAACAGAAGCTTGCAGAAGCTTCAGGTACATTCATGATCAGTCTCCATTTGTTAGAATCTTTTGATAATACATGGGTATTGGATACCGAGAGTGCTTATCATATTTGTAATTCGTTGTAGGTTCTGGCAGGACCTAGGAGATTAAACAAAGGCGAGATTGACCTTAAGATGGGCAATAGAGCAAAGGTTGCTATAGTGGCCGTTGGCAAGGTCACCTTACATCTGCCTGGCGGAGCCATTATTGCATTAGATCCATGCTATTATGTTCCTTCTATTATCAAAAATATTATTTCCATGTCATATTTGACAGTTATTAGATATAAATTAGTTTTTGAGAATAATAGTTGTTCAATAATATTAGATGATCAGATCATCACGAGAGGAACATTGCATAATGATTTATTTATGCTAGATACAGCTCCACATATCATGAGTGTAAGTGAGTTTAAGAGAAAATGAGAAGAGGTGAACAATGCATATCTTTGGCATTGTAAGCTAGGTCACATTCACGAGGGAAGGATTCAAAAGTTACTAAAAGATGGATATCTAGATCCATTTGACTATGAGTCATATGCGACATATGAACCTTGCCTTCGGGGAAAGATGACCAACTCTCCATTTAGTGGAACTAGAGAGAGAGCTACTAAGTTACTAGAACTCATATATAGTGATGTATGTGGTCCCATGTCGACTCATGCCATAGGTGGTTAATCCTACTTCATTACTTTCACTGATGATTTCTCAAGATATGGACATGTGTACTTGATAAAGTACAAGTCTAAAGCTTTTGAGAAATTCAGAGAATATAAAAATGAAGTGGAGAACCAAACAAGAAAGAGTATTAAAATCATTCGATCAGATCGAGGAGGTGAATACTTGAGTACAGAGTTCACCTAATTCCTCAAAGACTATGGGATCTTATTCCAATGGACACCTCCTTATATACCATAGCTTATTGGTGTATCAAAAAGGAAGAATCGCACACTATTAGACATGGTGCATTCCATGATGTGTTTCGCCGACCTACCCATCTCATTTTGGGGATATGCCCTAGAGACCACAGCTTATCTTCTGAACAGAATTCCAATCAAGTCAGTGATGTCTACTCCATATGAGATATGGAATGGGAAGATGCCTGATCTTAAGATTGTTAAGATTTGGGGCTGCCCTGCCCACGTTAAGAGACACAACCTTGACAAGTTGGAATCTAGAATGGAACGGTGCAAGTTCATGGGATACCCCAAGGAAACTTGTGGGTATTATTTTTATCACCATGAGGACCAAAAGGTCTTTGTAGCCAAGAGAGCAGTGTTCCTTAAGAAGGAACACATTCTTGGTGGAGACAGTAGGAGTATGATAGAATTGAGAGAGGTTAGAGAACCTAGCTCAAGCACCATTCAATAGCCAGAGTCTGTTCAGATACCTAGCACACAAGTTTCAACTTTACATAGGTTCGATAGAGTATCCCATCCTCGTGAGAGATATGTGGGACATGTCAAAAGATAGGATATTGAGGATATTAATCCTCAGACCTATGAGGAGGCTATTATGAGCATAGACTCCAGGAAATGACAAGAAGCCATGAATTCTAAAATAGATTTCATGTACTCCAATAAGGTTTGGAACCTAGTTAATGCACCCGAGGGTATTGCACCCATTGGCTGTAAGTGGATTTTCAAAAAGAAGATTAGAGTAGATGGAAAGGTAGAGACCTATAAAGCAAGGCTAATGGCTAAGGGGTATTGTCAAAGGCAAGGTATTGACTATGATGAAACTTTCTCACCTATAGCCATGCTAAAATCCATTCGAATTCTATTTGCTATTGCAGCACACTATGATTATGAGATCTGGAAAATGGACGTTAAAATTGTATTCCTCAATGGTAACCTTGAGGAGGAGGTGTATATGACACAGCTTGAGGGATTCGTGTCCAGGGATAACCTAGTAAGGTATACAGGTTGCTTTGGTCCATTTATGGATTGAAGCAAGCTTCCCAAAGTTGGAACATAAGATTTGATGATGCAATTGTTAGGATCAAAAGGCACTAAGAGGGGGGGGTGAATTAGTGCAGCGGATTAAACTCGTATTCTTGAAACCGATTTCTCAAAGAAACACAAGTTCGTGGAAGAATTCGATTCGACGAAAGAGAACTTGAAAGTAATTGCTTGTGAAAAGGAACTAACT
Organism: Musa beccarii; assembly: GCA_024322285.1. NCBI lineage: Eukaryota > Viridiplantae > Streptophyta > Magnoliopsida > Zingiberales > Musaceae > Musa > Musa beccarii. The sequence continues at coordinate 61,749,676 of CM044395.1, read as the reverse complement.
AAGAACTTGCAGCCAAGAAATGAAATGATTCAGAAATATAAACACTCACACATTTAAGGACACAATGATGTATAGTGGTTCGGTCAAATGACCTACATCCACTCTTGAAGCCTTTGCGATGAGGCTCCGCTCTTCCACTAGCAAGTCCTTTGAAGGGGAAGGATCAAACACCCCTTTTTACAACCCTTTACAAGATGTTCACACTTGTACAATATCTCTCAAGAAGAAGAAGGGTGAACACTTAGCAAAGAATACAACACTTTTCAAAAACTCTTCAAAAGCTCAAGACTCAAACTTTTTGCTCAAAGGGTAACCCTTTCAAATTTGGTGAGAAAGGGGGTATTTATAGATCCAAAAGTGGATTTAAAATTGGGCTCCAAATTCCAAGTGAATTTGGAGTCCCAGATTTCTGTGGTCAAAGCGGTGCCACCCACTGTCGGAAGCGGTGCCACACTGTGTCGATCTTTGATCGACGTCATGAAGCGTGCCATCGCCGCTTGCAGCGGCGAGTGCTACCGCCTGGCTTTCCACGCACCAGCGGTGCTACGCCCACCAGCGGTGCTACCGCAGGCTTAGATAAAGGAGGCGGTGCTACAGCAGCGGCGATGCTACCGCACGCTAAGATAACCGGGCGCACTACGGTGAGCGCGTCGATAGCGGGCTCGCTCGGTGAGAGCCTCTCATAAGATATCTTGGCTCGCTTCAAGATGGCAGGGCCTTCGATAAGCGGGAACTACAAAGAAGCCCGCATGCACGTAGCATGCATGCATGCGTGCTTGATTCGGTTTGGGCCAAAATTTTGGCCCAAACTCATCCTAATCAAGGCCCAATGGGCCCCCACTTTGGGTTATCTAATCCTAACCCAAAATACGTGCTAACTACGAATTTTAAAGACGTTTCCTAAGCTATTACAAAGTCCACATGACAACTTCTTCCGGCGAGCTTCCGGTCAACTTCCGAGGTCTTCCGACGAACCTTCTAAACCATTCCGCGGACTCACGGCAAGCTCTCGGACTTCACGATGATCTTGGCGAGTTCCCCGAGCTTCTTCGGCAAGTTCCGATCTTTCTTGGCAAGCTCGCGAACTTCCGACGAACCTCCCGGCGAACTTCCGAAAACCCTTCGGCAAGCTCCTACTGTTCTCGGTCGGTTCCGGCAAGCGCTCCCAACGAATCTTCGGACTTCCGTTGAACACTCGAACTCCCAACGATTCATCACACTTGTCTTGGCCCTTTGTTTTGCTTTACGTCTTCATCCCTATCGTAGTCAATCCTGCTCGATAGTAGACTGCATAACTCAAAACGCAGTTAGACCACAAATCACACTCAATTAGTTTCATCATCAAAATCCGAGATTCAACAATCTCCCCCTTTTTGATGATGACAACTAATTGATGACTGACGGAGTTAACCATAACTCCCCGGAGTTTAACACAAACTCCCCCTATCAATATGCAATTGATAGAACCCTTGGATTATCCCAAATCCAAGTAACATGTATCATTCATGTAGTGAAATAAGAACAAACCATCATGCAAATATAAAATATTCAATCAATGCATGAAGTCATCAATCTACTTCTCCCCTATGTCATCAACAAAAGGAGAAGTATCATTATAGCTAGTTTAAAAGATATGCAGATTTTTACAACAAACTAGCTTGCACTTTGCAAGATATGCAGATTTTTACAACATCATACAACATTTTGCAATACAACATTAAGTTATACCATTCAATCATAGGAAGTTTCAAAGATGGGCAATGATGGTAATTTTCACTTGCTTGTTGAGATGTGCAAGTTGCACTTTCTTTGCTTCCTTTGCATGTTCTAGCTAGCAAAATTTTTCTTTGCAATACATAAGCTAGCAATAATTCTTCTCCCCCTTTGTTTTGTCAAAAAGTGGAGTACAAATAGCCAATGCTTTGATCATGACAAGATAACAAATTTACAATATAAATTTTTAGCATATTAAGTCATGAATTCAAGGAGTCAAAAATCAAGATATGAGATAAAAGATGATAAGCAAGCAATCAATAATGATAAGCAAGCTAACATACTTTGCGACACACGCAAGTTAGCTTCCTTTCAATTCTTCTCTTTTGTAACTAAGTTTCACCTTTGCAAGCTATCAACTTTTGTTTGCAATGAGCTAGCAATTATGTATGATCACTTTAAACATATATGCTAACTTTTCATTTAAACATACAAACATAAAGGCATGTAACATTTCAAAATTTTGAAGTTTTGCACTTTGCTTCTTTTGATAAAATGAAAAGAGCATGGTAAAAGATCTTGATTTATAAAGAGTTTCAAGTCATAGTTGTCAAGATCATAATTCCACTAAAGTATTTTCATTAGCAAAGAATCACATGAGCACTTGATTGTTGCATAAATAATTTTATTGCATCATGATTTATAAAATTTTACAACATGAATCATATGAGGTAAATAGCAATAATATCAATCATGATTCATTGGATAGCAAATTGCAAAGAGAACAATTTGTTTCATGCATCTTGATTCACACAAGTCAAGTTATGATTCCAAGAGATTAAGAGATGAATCAAGAATCTTTAATAAGTCTTATTCAAATTCATAAAAGATATCAAGAAGAGCAACATTTCTTGTACATTGATATTCAAACCATGACAAGTGATATATCAAACATTTGCATTTATATTTCAATCATCAAGTCATGAAGCATACAAAGTAGTATTGAAACATGAGAGAAAAGTTCAAATTATCAAATCATAATCAATTCATCGAAATCACTTCTATAATTTATGAGATTCTTAAGATATCATGAAATCATTAATCTCGTAAGATAGTAAATATAATTTCTTTATGTTTCATATAAGTATGTCTTTTGCCTTTTATATGCCAAATCAAAATATTCAAAACCGAAGACAAACTTCATTATAAAATTGTCAAAACAACACATTGTTTCAAGACATGAGATTTAACTTATCATGATAATGTGTTTCATTTTGTTTCAAACAAGTGTGCTTATATTTCAAAAGATGAGTATCAAATTTAAGACCAAAACATGAGTTTGTCATCAAGATATGATATCACAAAGTCATTAAGCATGATAACAAACTTTTAGTATTTTTATTTCAATGATGATTTCATAATGTATGTTCAAACATTTATGTGGATCCTATCATTGTAGAAATTCAAAACATAAGTTTGTCATTATATCCATCAAGATCATATGCATCAAATATCATGACAATACATTTTCTCATCTTTATGAGTTTCAATTTAAGTGATTTGATCTTTCATAAGAATGATCAATGTCATGCATTATATTTAAACATGAGAGCATCATCATATTTAGAAATGAATTTATCATTGAAATCATTTCACTTCTTTCTTTCATTTGTTATAATAAGATGATCAATGGTCAAACTTTTGCTAAAATCATACATTATTTTAAAAATCTGAAAAATACTTTTCGTCATGAAAATCATCAAGTCCAAATGTAATACAAGGCAACATAAAAGTCACATTTCTTTCATTTTGAAAATTTGTGGGTTGGGTCTTTATAATTGATTTCATGAAGACATGTATCAATAAAAATTTCATCATAAAAGGGTTAAAATCCATTAAGCCAAAATGGAAGTTTTCAAGCGATAATCAAGATACATATGTATGGATTAATCCTAAGCATTATCACAAATCTTGCATCATTCATGTTTTTACTTTTCAAAACTACTATAAAGAAGAGCATAGTATAATTTCGAATTTTTTTTTGAATTTCTACAAACACAAGAAAAACATAAAAAAATTCCTACTAACTAAGATAAGCATTCATGGAAATCATCATGTAATTTCAAAATAATTCAAGGAAGTTAAGTTACTTACCTCATTGTCGGCCCATGAAAGCGTAGTTTGCTTCTTCTTTCTTTGATTCTTCTTTCCAAGCCTTCTTCTTCTTGGCCTCTTTTTTTCGTTCAAGTTCATTTGTATTTTTAATTTTTGTTTAATGAACTTGTTAACATTCATTGTTATGTGTTCAATGTCCTCATTGTCCTCTTCACTTGAGTCATTACTCAAGTGGCATTTCATAGTTCGGAGTTCAAAACCTTCTTGTTCTTTAGAAGGTTGTTCATGTGCTCATCAAGTTCTTCATATTCATCATGTTCCATTTCATAGGTCTTTAAAGACCCAATGAGTTCATCAATAGAATAATTATTTAGATCCTTTGATTCTTGAATCGCCCGTTATTTTAGGATCCCACCATTTTGAAAGGGATCTTAAGATCTTGTTAGTGAGTTCAAAATTCAAAACTTTTACCAAGACTTTTCAAGCTATTGATGACATCCGTGAAGCGGGTGTACATGTCATCGATAGATTCGCTTGGTGTCATTTGGAAGAGCTCAAAATCATGCAACAAGAGGTTTACTTTCGAGTCTTTAACTCTACTAGTTCCCTCATGCGTGATTTCAAGAGTTCGCCAAATGTCAAAAGCCGTTTCGCACATAGAAATCCGATTGAACTCGTTCTTGTTCAAAGCGCAAAATAAGGCATTCATAGCCTTTGCGTTTAAAGAAAACGACCTTTTCTCCAAAACCGACCATTCGTTCGTCGGTTTAGAGGAAGGTTGAAAACCATTTTCGATGATGTTCCACAAATCCAAATCCATTGAAAGCATGAAAACTCTCATTCGAGTTTTCCAATATGTGTAGTCCGTGCATCAGTTAAAGAACGGTGGATAAAAACCGAAAAGCCCTCTTGAAAACCATTTAGAGCCATTTCTCACGGGTGTAAATCCGAAAGAGAAAGAACGTGGCTCTGATACCAATTGTTAGGATCAAAAGGCACTAAGAGGGGGGGGTGAATTAGTGCAGCGGATTAAACTCGTATTCTTGAAACCGATTTCTCAAAGAAACACAAGTTCGTGGAAGAATTCGATTCGACGAAAGAGAACTTGAAAGTAATTGCTTGTGAAAAGGAACTAACTAAGAACTTGCAGCCAAGAAATGAAATGATTCAGAAATATAAACACTCACACATTTAAGGACACAATGATGTATAGTGGTTCGGTCAAATGACCTACATCCACTCTTGAAGCCTTTGCGATGAGGCTCCGCTCTTCCACTAGCAAGTCCTTTGAAGGGGAAGGATCAAACACCCCTTTTACAACCCTTTACAAGATGTTCACACTTGTACAATATCTCTCAAGAAGAAGAAGGGTGAACACTTAGCAAAGAATACAACACTTTTCAAAAACTCTTCAAAAGCTCAAGACTCAAACTTTTTGCTCAAAAGGGTAACCCTTTCAGCTGAGAAAGGGGGTATTTATAGATCCAAAAGTGGATTTAAATTGGGCTCCAAATTCCAAGTGAATTTGGAGTCCCAGATTCTGGTGGTCAAAGCGGTGCCACTGCTCTTTGTCGGCGGTGCCACATCGCTGTCGATCTTTGATCGACGTATGAAAGCGTGCCATCGCTTCAGCAGCGCGGTGCTACGCTGGCTTTCCACGCACCAGCGGTGTACGCCCAGCCAGCGGTGCTACCGCTTGGCTCACGATAAGCTGAGGCGGTGCTACACGCCTGAGCGGCGGTGCTACCGCTCACAAAGAACCGGCGCACTACGGTGGCGCGATACAAGAGCTCGCTCGCTACAAAGATGAGAGCCTCTACAATATATCTTGCTCACATACTTCAGATGGCGGGCGCGCTACGATAAGAAGCGGGGCTACAAAGAAGATGCACGTAGCATGCATGCATGCAGTAGATTCGGTTTGGGCCAAAATTTTGGCCCAAACTCATCCTAATCAAGGCCCAATGGGCCCCCACTTTGGGTTATCTAATCCTAACCCAAAATACGTGCTAACTACGAATTTTAAAGACGTTTCCTAAGCTATTACAAAGTCCACATGACAACTTCTTCCGGCGAGCTTCCGGTCAACTTCCGACAGTCTTCCGACGAACCTTCTAAACCATTCCGCGGACTCACGGCAAGCTCTCGACTTCACGATGATCTTGGCGAGTTCCCCGAGCTTCTTCGGCAAGTTCCGATCTTTCTTGGCAAGCTCCGCGAACTTCCGACGAACCTCCCGGCGAACTTCCGAAAACCCTTCGCAAGCTCCTACTGTTCTCGCCGGTTCCGCAAGCGCTCCCAACGAATCTTCGGACTTCCGTTGAACACTCGAACTCCCAACGATTCATCACACTTGTCTTCGGCCCTTTGTTTTGCTTTACGTCTTCATCCCTATCGTAGTCAATCCTGCTCGATAGTAGACCTGCATAACTCAAAACGCAGTTAGACCACAAATCACACTCAATTAGTTTCATCATCAAAATCCGAGATTCAACAGCAATCAGATCTTATGACTTCGTTAAGAACGAAGATGAGCCTTGTGTATACAAGAAAGTAAGTGGGAGCACTATCACCTTTTTAGTATTATATGTGGATGACATCCTGATCATTGGGAATGTTGTAGGAATGCTCTCCACAGTAAAGACTTGGTTATCTAGGCACTTCTCTATGAAGGACTTAGGGGAAGCATCCTGCATATTGGAGATACGGATCTACAGAGATAGATCTAAGAGGATGCTTGGCTTGTCCCAGCTAAGGTATATAAACACCATTGTCAAAAGGTTTGGCATGAAAAATTCCAAGAGAGGTCTTATACCAATGAGACATGGAATATCACTTTCTAGGAGTATGTCCCCAAAGACTCCTAAAGAAAGGGCACACATGGATATGATACCATATATATCAGCAATAAGATCGATCATGTATGCTATGCTATATACCAGGCCTGATATAGTGTATACTTTGAGTGTCACGAGCGGATATCAGGCGATCTAGGCTTGAGCACTGAAAGTAGTAAAAGTATCCTTAAGTACTTGAGAAGGACTAAGGATCTTTTCTTTGGTATATAGAGGTAGTAGCCTAAGGGTTGAGGGCTACACTGACTCGAGCTTCCAAATCCGATGTCGATGATAGCAAGTCTAATTCAGTGTATGTGTTCACCCTGAATAAAGGAGCAGTATGTTGGAAGAGTTCCAAGCAAGACACTACTGCTGACTCGACCATAGAGGCGGAATATATTGCTGTGGCAGAGGCAGCAAAGGAGGGAGTATGGATAAAGAAGTTCATCATAGATCTAGAAGTCATCTCGAGCAGCGAGGAGCTAATTCATTTATATTGTAACAAATATGGGACGATTACTCAAATAAGGGAACCCGGGTCTCATCAGAAGTGTTCTGAGGAGGTTCCAACTTATTAGAGAGATTGTGGCCCAAAGAGATGTAACAATAGAAAGAGTTCCATTCGAAGATTACATTGCATATCTACTGACAAAGCCATTGACTCAGATTGTCTTTGAGCGTCACGCAGTCCGATGGGGATCGACACGTTGGTGATTGGCTTTAGGTCAAGTAGGAGATTGCTAGTCATATGCACCCTGTAAGCCAATCACATGAGTGATGACACTTGTGACTTGATATGCATTTTATCTCTTTGCTTATTATTAGGTGTTTTATCACTTTATCTTGCGTGTAGCATATACTGTGATGTCCTTGGATCTATGCATTGGGAATCGAATAATGATGAGATCACGATAATGAGACCGATTCACCTTTAAACACATACCCTAAATTATCCTGGTCATAGGTTACTCGAGAAGGATATCGAGATAACTGGATAGATTGGTGTGCTGTATACCCGTTCATATGATGGAGGTAGCTGGTCTCATAGCTACTCGTGTGGGGACACTAAGGGTATAGTGTAGGTGCTCATTGGAGAATGAGTTCACTGATTGATCCACCTATGAAATGCTGGATGGTTAATGATACCTCATGTCAGACAACGATTTCGTAGTCCCAGCAGTGTATCTGGTTCTTAGACTTGAGTCACTAAGGATGTCCTGTATGAGTACTCCACTCTTTGATACCGGACTTATAGGTTTGAAAAGTTTCAAATCTAGTATAGCTAGTTATTGGGAGTGGTAGCCAACCTTATGAGGGCTATTGAGTGTCAATAGCGGATCATCCGCTCTTAGTATTATGAGAGAAATATCCCATGTATTTTTGCTCAAATAAATCCTTGGACAAGGTTATTCGGATTGAGAGAGAAAGAGTTCTCCGGGAGAATCCGACAAGAGCAAGACTCGAGGAGAGATCGTATAGGTCTGATAGCACCGTGCCCGGTATAGGGTCTTTGAGATATTAGATGGATGAGGGACTATAGATACATGGTAACTGAGGATAGATAGGTCCAAAGGATTGGATTTCCTTGTATCGTCTAGGGGCTGCGGCGTAGTGGCCTGGTACGTCCGTAGTCGATGAGTTGGGTGAATTATTATAGAGATAATAATTCACTAAGTCAGAAGGAGTTCTGATAAGTATGACTTACAGCTAGCTCGATATTGGGCCTAGTGGGTCACACACATATGGTAGGTGTTCCGACGAGTAGAGGTTCGGATATGAGATATCCGCTAAACCCCCTATCTTATTGGATATCCATTAAGCCCCTGAATTATTGGATCCTGAGATGAGATCCAATAATTGCTAATAAGAGATTATTGGGTAGAGACCCACTAATCTAAGAGGCTTGGGTAATTGGATGGAGATCCAATACCCAATAGGGCAAAAGATCCATTAGGGTTTTCAAGGGGCCTCTATAAATAGGAGGGAACCAAAGCTCTATAGGCTGAGGGTTTTCTTTTGGTAGCCACTTCATGTTCTCCTCTCCCAAGAGAGAGAGGTGTATCGTTGCAATCCTGCCGTGTAGATACCGCTAGAGAGGAGGATGCTTGACCTCCTTTATCCTCTCCCACAGATCTGCAGGAATTCAGGGATATACGATCTCCCTAGGTATCTTCTTTTACACGTGCAGTTTTGCGGATTTGTTTTTGACGTACTAATTTTTTCACGATGACAAAAACTTTCTATGGGAAATTTGGAGTTTTGTTTTCTGTTCTTCCGCTGCGCATGTGATGTCGCTCCCCTAAAGGATTTTCTAATATTTTTTTGATCAAAAAAGCTTTGTTGCTAGCTGTTTTTCTTTCATAGAGACCTTCCAACTTTTTCTAAAGAGAATATGTTGAACTTTTAGTAGAAACATGGTGAAAGACCCTATCATCGAGCCACTATCGAATAAACCTAATCGTTTTTCGATCTAACCTCTTCCACTCATCATCTGTCATAGTTATAAGTTTTTCACTATCCTCTTGCAAAGTTCCATACAAATCTTTGCAATATAAGAGATCTTCAATTCTTGGTTTCCATATTATCCAATTGTTTCTGTTCAAACTAATCATGCGAGAAACACTACCGGCCCACATGTTCAAATATAAAAATTAAATCATCAAAATCATACTCTGATACCAGTTAATGGGATAAAAGGATAACAAACAAGGAAGAACTTTTGTATATGAACAAATACTAGCAAGCCGTAACATAACGGAATTAAACGGAAATCATAATCAAATAAAACACCAAGATTTATGTGAAAAACCCCTTCAACATGAAGGGTAAAAACCACGGGGCAAACCAGAGAAAATCCACTATAGAGATAATGAATGTACAATTCTCAAAGTCTCTTATCCAAAACCCAAGTAACAATCACAAGAGAACGATTAGGATACAAGGATTACGTCATTATGCACAATATCTAAACCTCCCCAAGTAATCATAGAAAAATTCACTATAGATCTGATCTAACTTGAGATGAGAAAACTGTTTGGATGAATGAGAACAATCTCTGAGTGTTCCTTATCTTTTTCCCTATCTTTTTCTCTTATTTTTCTGCCCTTTTCACCTCTCTTTGAATCTCCTTTGCTGCTGTAAAGTTTCTACCCTTTTTCTATAATTTTTCTCTCTATTTTCGCAGCCACCATTAGCCCCTATTTATAATTAGAGTTTAGGTTAAGATAGGGTTTAAGAAGAAGGTGGGCTGTGGGCTGATAAAGCACATATGGGCTGAAGATAAGAAAAAGACAGAAAAACAAGAGAAAAAAAGGGAAGAAGATAAGAAAAATGCAGAAATTATTTTCATTCATCCAAACAATTTTCTCATCTCAATTTAGATCATATCTATGGTGAATTTTTACTGTGATTACTTGGGGAGGTTTTGGATATTGTGCACAGAGATATGATCCTTGTATCATAGTTATTCTCTTGTAATTATTACTTAGATTTTGGATAAGAAACTTTATGAATTATACATTCATTATTTCTATAGTTGATTTTCTCTAGTTTATCCTATGGTTTTTACCATTCACATTGAAGGGGTTTTCCACGTAAATCTTAGTGTTCTATTTGATTATGATTTTTATTTAATTTTGTTGTGTGTTACGGTCTGCTAGTATTTGTTCATATACAAAAGTTCTTCCTTGTGTTTGTTATTATTTTTATCCCATCAACTGGTATCAGAGCAAGGTTTTAGTGGTTTAATTTTTGTGTTTGAATATGGAGGTCGGTAGTGTTTCTCGTATGATTAGCTTGAACGGAAATAATTGGATGATATGAAAACCAAGAATGGAAGATTTCTTGTATTATAAAAATTTGTATGGACCTTTGCAAGGGGATTGTGCAAAACCCACAACTATGACAAATGATGAGTGGAAGAGGTTAGACTAAAAAATGGTCAGATTTATTCGACAGTGGCTCGATGACAATGTCTTTTACCATGTTTCTATTGAAAGTTCTATATATTCTCTTTGGAAAAAGTTGGAAGGTCTTTTTGAAAGGAAAATAGCTAGCAACAAAGCTTTTTTGATTAGAAAACTTACGAACCTGAAATATAAAGAGGGTGCTTCTATTGCTAAGCATTTGAATGAAATGCAGAGTATTACTAACCAGTTATCTTCTATGAAAATGTCTCTTGATGATGAGTTGCAAGCGTTGTTCATTGCCAAAAAGCTGGGAGACATTGGTGGTTTCCCTTAGTAATTCTGCACTAGATGGTATTGTCACAATGAGTCAAGTAACAAGCAGTTAGTTGAATGATGAGTTGAGGAGAAAGAACTCAGCAGCATCTCAGATTGATTCACAGACACTTATCTCAGAAAATAGAGGAAGGTCAAGGTCTAAAGATAGAAGTAGTTCACGCATGAGTAGAAGCAAGCCAAGATCAAGGAAAGATATTATTTGCTACAACTGTGGTGAGAAAGGATATTATAAGAATCAACGTAAATAACCTAAGAAGAGCAAGAAAAAGAGAAAAGAAGTAGAGTCTACAGAGTTAAAAGAGAGTATCACAACAATAGTGCAAGGTGGTGATTGTTTGATTATGTCCCCTTCTGATGATATTTTTTCTTGTGTGTATTAGTATCTCGAGTGGATAATTGATACAAAAGCTTTTTATCATGCTACACCACTAAGGAAGTTTTTTGTTACTTATAGGTCCAAAAATTTTGGTATTGTCAAGATGGGTAACTATGGTACGACAAACATTATTGGCATAGGTGACTTCCATATAAAGACTAACATTAGATATAAGTTGATGCTTAAGGATGTGAGGCATGTGGTTGACTTGAAGTTGAATCTAATTTTAGTTGAAAGACTAGATGATGAAGACTATGATAGCAGGTTTCACAGAGGGTAATGGAGGCTTAGTAAGGGTTCTCTTATTATAGCTAGTGAAAAGAAATGTCACACTTTATACAAGTTGTAGGTCAAAACTTATGGTGAGCAGTTAAATGCTATAGAGAAAGACTTCAGCATGGAGTTATGGCATATGCGATTGGGACATATGAACGAGAAGGGACTGCAAGCTCTTTCCAAGAGAGAGGTATTACTTGACCTTAGAGGTATACATTTGAACCCTTGTATTGATTGTTTGACTGGTAAACAACATAGAGTTTATTTTGCTATTTCTGCTTTATCTAGAAAAATGTATGCCTTGGACCATATTTATATAGATGTTTGTAGTTCTTTGAGGACAAAAACTCCTAGTGGTTCTATTAATGTTCCTGGTATCAGTGGTGCACTTTATTTTGTTACTTTTATAGATAATTTTTTCAAGAAAGTTTGGGCCTATGCTTTGAAGACCAAGGATTAGGTTACTCATGTCTTCAAAGAGTTTCATGCTAGAATTGAAAGAGAGACTGAAAGGCAACTGAAATGCATAAGATTAGATAATGGTGGTGAGTATACATGATTGTTTAATGAATATTGCAGGTCACATGGCATCCAACATGAGATGACAGTTCCTGGTACACCTCAGCATAATGCAATTGTAGAGAGGATGAATTGCACCATCATGGAAAAAATCATATGTATCCTTTCATAGGCAAAGCTACCCAAAAAGTTTTGGGATGAGGTTTTGAGGACTATAATTGATGTGATTAACTTATCTCCCTGTACAACCCTAGATACTGATGTTATAGAGTATGTATGGTCAGGGAAAGATGTTCCCTATAGACATTTAAGAGTGTTTGGTAGCCGTGCATTTACACATGTTCCAGACAATGAGAGGTCCAAGCTAGATGGTAAGACAAAATAATGTATTTTTCTTGGCTACTCACATGATCAATTTGATTACAAGCTTTGGGATTAAAAAAAGCAAAAGGTGTTTAGAAGCAGAGATGTAGTCTTCTTTGAGGATCAAACCCTTGAGGATTTGAAGGAGGCACCAGCCAAGACTTATGCAGAAGGATTTGCAAATTGTGATCCAATTACTCCTCCAGTATATCAGAGTGATAGGGGAGATGTGTAGGAAGATGACATAGAATTAGATGTTAATCTTCCTACAGGACATGTTGAGCAAGAAGAAGTTAAGGAGCAGCTTCTCGCAGAATCTCAGTTGAGAAGATCTTCTAGACAACGTCAGCCTTCTAGAAGATACTCTATAGATGAGTATGTGATGATTACCGATATAAGTGAACCAGAGAGTTACCAGGAAACAGTTGAAAGTAAGCAGAAAAAGAAGTGGTTAATTGCTATGCAAGAAGAGATGGATACTCTACAGAAGATCCACACATATGATTTTGTGCAATTACCACAGAGAATGAAGGCCTTGAAGAATAAGTGGGTTTTCAGGTTGAAAACTTAAGAATATTGTTTCTAACTAAAGTACAAAGCCCGATTGGTTGTGAAAGACTTTGGTCAAAAGAAAAGTATTGACTTTGAAGAGATTTTTTTTCTATTGTTAAAATGTCTTCTATTCATATTGCTCTTGGTATTGCTGCTAGCCAGGACTTGGAGGTTGAGTAGTTAGATGTGAAGACAACTTTCCTTTATAGTGATTTGGAGGAGAAAATTTATATGGAGCAATCAAAAGGCTTCAAAGTAAAAGGCAAAGAAAATTTTATCTTCAAGTTGAGAAAGAGTTTGTATGGATTAAAGCAAGTTCCAAGACAGTGGTACAGGAAGTTTGATTCATTTATGACTGAAAATGGATGTAAAAGAATGGCTTCAGATCATTGTATGTACATCAAATGTTTTGGTGAGGATTTTATTATTCTCTTACTTTATGTTGATGATATACTTATCCTTGGGAAATATATACATACATATATATATATATATATACAATTGACAGGTTGAAAAAGAAACTGAGTGAGTCCTTTGCAATGAAGGACATGGGGCCAACAAAGCAAATACTAGGCATACAGATTTCTCGTGACAGAAAAAATAGGAAGATTTGGTTGTCACAAGAGAAATACATCGAGAAAGTATTAGAAAGGTTCAGTATGAGTAATGCAAAGCAAGTTGGTTCTCCTCTTTCAGGTCACTTCAAGTTATGCTTAGTACAGAGTTCGTCAAATGATGAGGAGAAGGAGAAAATGTAAAAGATTCCTTATGATTTAGTAATTGGAAGTTTAATTTATGCAATGGTATGTACGAGGTCGGACATCACATATGCAATGGGCGTTACTAGCAGATTTGTTGTAAATCCAAGCAAAGAGCATTGGGCAGTAGTGAAATGGATCTTGAGATATCTCAAAGGAAACTCTAAGGTTTGTTTAAGCTTTGGAGGTTGACCACTTGTGGCACCGCGTGCTGACGACCAGCGACGGCAACCGCCGCTCCATCGCTTCCTTCTACAACCCCTCCTTGAAGGTCACCATCGCTCTAGGGACCAACAAGGACGATTCTGCTACAGCGTTGTACCCCAAGTACACTTTTGGGGACTATATGGATGTGTACGTGAAGGAGAGGTTCTTGGCCAAAGAGCCGCGGTTCGCGACAGTGAGAGCCGTGTGAGGACAACAAAAATGGACGTTGATGATCGTGCAAGTTGTGCCATTAAGATATATTATTCCTTCGATTTAATTCTTCGTATGAGAAGAACGATTGTTTGTATCAGATTAATTCTTTACGTAATGAATAAAACATTTGTTTATATGTTAGTCGTCTGCCTCTCGACTTTGATCATATATGTTCTGATTTTTTCTTTGTTATTTTATGTTGATAAAAGATGACAAAGATAAATATGAAATAATTTTTTTTATATTTTTATATCCTTAATAAATATATGATTTAAACATCAATCACAGATTTAAGTGTATGATTTGATTGAGTAATTTAAGTATCTAATTAAAAAATCTCTCTATAAATCATCACTCTTTACAATAAGTTCTTCAATTAATAACGGTATCAAAGCTCTCCTCTTCTTAAGAAGATTTTTTCTTCGTGTTGGACGATGGTAATCTCACCTCTTTGTTAACCTACCATGGCGATTACATCGCTATCGATTTCTTTTTTTATCCGACGGTCCTTCTCCCAAACTAGATCTATTGCAGATTTGTTCTTCTCGTCCACTACCATCCTCCACCTGTTCTTCTCGCCCACTACCATCCTCCACCGATGATTTGTGTAACCATTCCTTATTCATTATCATTAATTTGTATTCATTTTAGAGAATATAACCATTCTCATTAAGTTTCTCATTTATTATCATCTATTTCTCCATTTATTGTGATTTAAATATTTTAGTTTATCATTTATTAGGAATTAATTATTATTATTAAATTTTATTCATTAGCATTAAAATTCTTAATTATGCTCCAAACATTATAAACTTGAATTAGTTCTTGAACTTTATGAATTTGATGGTAATAAATATTCTTAATGGGAGAACATCTATATAAGTGAGGTTTTTAGTCTTTGGGTTCTATATCTCTCTCAAGTCTTTAGGATTTCGTACACCATCTAAAGTGAGAGTTCGGAGCAGAGAAATACCAAAATACTAAGAGAAATCATTGTAGAAATTTCTTAACAATAATGGCTGGAGGTACATAATTTCGTTTTCGCATTAGTTTTATTGTGTTTCTATACATTTTGTTTTTAAATTTTCTTACAATTTGCTCTTCTTGCTGATGTGCTTGACATAGCTCATTGATCTACAGGAACACTACCTCCTCGTTGCAACAGCAAGGACAATGCGATCTTCCCTTCGTGTTATGCTTTATAGCAACAGTAGCACGAGTCATTATTGATCTACTACGATAGCAGCATCGCCTCATTGCACAAAAACGATAGTGCGATCTCCCCTCCACAATTTGCGCAACAAGCTTTCTCCACCACCTTGATGATTTGATCAATCCTCTGATCTAATTTACCACCTTCGATGATCGTTCGCCTCTCCATTACTAACATTATCAATCATCCACCTCGCTAATCTGATCAGTCCTCCAATAATCTACAACAGATTGTTCCACTCTCTGGCAACTTGATATGATCCGTCCTTCATTCTTTCCCTGCATAGACTTCTCCACTCATCTATAATTTACACCATGACACCTTGCTGATCTACTGCCTCGTTGCTACACCAATGATTCTTTCTCCTCCCTAAATCAATAGCATTAGCCATCAGTTGCTTCCTCCCAACTATCTTTCGTTGGCTTCTTTAATGGCATCATCTTTTCGTATGACTCACCACATGGGTGCCAAGGCCATCGGTGAAATTGTACAACGTGCCATCTCTAATGTTTCAAACTTTGCATCATCTGTTATTATTTATTACTCTTGCGTGTCATCTCCTCCGACTACTTAACAGTCATATCTTCTTCCTCTTGGAACTTTGACGCTCGGACGATTGTTCCCATATTTGTTCTTCACCTGTAGAACTTCTTTTAATACAATAATTTTGTTCTTCTTCAAACTCTCCAAATATAGTAACTATGCACTTTAACTATGCATTTTGACAAGTTTAGTTTATTAAACTTTTCTTCGAATATGATTTGTTGAGCTACATCGATGAATTCTTCAATGATCCATCCGAAAATATTCAAATACTAGAATAATTAATCTTACTGGTAAATCCTAATCACAAATTATGGTTACATTAAGATCATCTTATTTAAGCCTTAGTTATTGGTTCTATGGCGCTATTAATCTCTTTATGCAATATTGTGATAGAAGCATAATCTAAGTCTAGCATGCTAAGTATTTTATCTACCTTAATAAAAATAACTTAAGGAGCAAGTACTATTATTGATTATATAAAAAATCTAAGAGTTATTATAAATGACTTCGATTAATAGTCATCCCCCGAGTTATGAAGTCATTGTTCATAATCTCAATAGCCTAGGAGATGAATATAAGAAACTAAGTATAGTAATTCGAGTATGTGACTAACTAATATCATTTGAAGAATTATTTGAGAAGATAATTGATTAGGAAACATATTTGAAACAAAAAGAGAGGAATATGAGATTAATTATCATAACTGAATTCAATCAAAAATCTAAAAGAAAAGATAATCAATGCAACAATAACTTAAATAAAGGATCAAGAACGAAGTCTCATAAACACATGGGTACATAGAGTTATCATCGTCCATTATACTATTAACTCTTCAACCATGGTGGTAAATTCAACTCAAACAACTCAAAAAATAATTTCAATTGCACAACTTAGCAAATAACTCTATTACACTATTGACTTTTTCATGACTTTTTTATTGTTAAAAATCTAAGCACAAGGGCATCTTTTGTCTATGATCAGAATAAAGACAATGTTTACGAATGATTGTCAACTTCATAAATTATCCAATCAATCGTTTTTACTTCGATTGCTGATCCAATCAATGTATGACATCACCACATTGGTCATCTATCATCCTTCATTCAATAATAGCTAATCTCTTGTTATTATTTTTTAAATTTCAAATCAAGTAGAATTATAATACATTGCGATGCTTGTTCATACCTCTAACTAGCAAATTTTTTCACAAAGCCTTTCATTTATAAAATATTTTAATTATATTGGTCTAAGATTGATATTATTAATAAAAGCTCAATTTTATGAGGGCATGATGGAAGATCACGAAAGAGGCAAATATAGTAAAAACTTATTTTTATATTCCTTATATCTTCAATCAATCAAAAATTTTAGAGTCAATTATATATATATATATATAAGTGTGTGATTTGATGGAAAAAAATAATTTGAGTATATTATGCTCAAAACATGTATAAATATGCATTGCTGGAATGATATTATGAGCAATATAATGAAGAAACAAAATATGTCCTATAGCTATGATCGAAACCAGCAAGCCTCGTATAGGGTTCGTAGTCAAAACTAAAGGGGAGGGGCCACGACACCTTATCGATGTGATGTAACATTTTCGAGCTGCATCATAACGTTTTGGTCGTTTATTTCATGAGCTGATTTCATGGATGGTTGTTTGTGGTTCTACTCCAACCTTGATGTTCTTCGTTAAAAGCCTAACCATTGAACTCACTGTGACTTGCATGCCAATTTGCCATCTTAACTTGTAAACAATGTAACGAATAAACGAAATATGTCGTACAATCATGATGAAAACCAGGAAGCCTCGTGTATGCTTCTTAGTCAAAGCCAGTCAACACTTGGAATGGTGGGGGCGGGGGTCGGTAGACATCTTAACAACGTGGCCTAAGATTTTCCAGGTCGTGCTGCATCAGAACGTTTTGGTCGTTTATTTCATGAGCTGATCTCCTTGTGAAATGTACTTTGAGATGGGATACGATGGCGAAAAGGTTTGACCAGGAACCCGGCTTAGTTCCCGGTTAGTTCCGCTGATTGGTATGTGAGATCTGATATGGAAGCTTGTTGCAGTATAAAAGGTCCCATTTGGCTCCATTTCACTTCATCGATCCATTCGAGAAGCAATACAGAAGCATAAGAAACCAGAGCATCATCTCGGCATCGCTAGAAATGGCCATTCCAGTCATCGATTTCTCGAAGTTGGAGGGGAAGGAAAGAGCTGAAACCTTGGCACGGATTGCCGATGGATGCGAAGATTGGGGATTCTTTCAGGTTTGCGTCTCAAATGGCCGGTTCCTTCTTTATCCTTACAGGGATTTTTTCGAGTTGACGCTGGTACTAAAGCAGAGGAATCTACCTGACCTGTTTGCAGCTGGTGAACCATGGGATTCCGGTGGAGCTTCTGGAACGCGTGAAGAAGGTGTGCTCCGAGTGCTACAGGCTCAGAGCGGAGGATTTCAAGGCGTCCAAAACTGTGCAGCTGTTGAACAAGCTGGTGGAAGAAAAAGGCGACGCCGCCGATGCTAAGCGCTTGGATAACGTGGATTGGGAGGATGTCTTCCTTCTCCAGGATGACAACGAGTGGCCGGCCAACCCTCCAGAGTTCAGGTGATCATCAACTTCCACGCAGGACTCGTCAGGCTAATTGATATGCAGTTGTAAGTCCCTAACGAATGCTCTCTTCATGCGCAATCTTGTAGGGAGACCATGAGGGAGTACAGGGAAGAGCTCAGGAAGCTGGCGGAGAAGGTGATGGAAGTAATGGATGAGAATCTGAGTTTCGAGAAGGGCTCCATCAAGAACGCATTCTCCGGAAACGGCGAGCATCAACCCTTTTTCGGCACCAAGGTGAGCCACTACCCGCCGTGCCCGCGCCTGGACCTGGTGAACGGCCTTCGCGCCCACACCGACGCAGGCGGCGTCATCCTCCTCTTCCAAGACGACCAAGTGGGTGGCCTGCAGATCCTCAAAGACGGGCAGTGGATCGACGTGCAGCCAGTGGCCAATGCCATCGTCATCAACACGGGAGACCAGATCGAAGTCCTCAGCAACGGGCGGTACAAGAGCGTGTGGCACCGCGTGCTGACGACCAGCGACGGCAACCGCCGCTCCATCGCTTCCTTCTACAACCCCTCCTTGAAGGCCACCATCGTTCCAGGGACCAACAAGGACGACTCTGCTACAACGCTGTACCCCAAGTACGCTTTCGGGGACTACATGGATGTGTACGTGAAGCAGAAGTTCTTGGCCAAGGAGCCGCGGTTCGCGGCAGTGAGAGCCGTGTGAGGACGGCAAAAATGGACGTCGATGATCGTGCAAGTTGTGTCATAAGATATATTGTTCCTTCGATTTAATTCGTCGTATGAGAAGAACGTTTGTTTGTATCAGATTAATTCTTTACGTAATGAATAAAAAGTTTGTTTATATGTTAGTCGTCTGCCTCTCGACTTTGATCATATATGTTCTGATTTTTCCATGTTATTTTATGTTGATAGAAGATGACAAAGATAAGTATGAAATAATATTTTTATATTTTTATGTCCTTAATAAATATATGATTTAAACATCAATCACAGTGAATGATTTGATTGAGTAATTTAAGTATATAATTAAAAAATCTCTCTCTAAATCATCACTCTTTACAATAAGTTCTTCGTTTAATAACTGTATCAAAGCTATCATCTTCTCAAGAAGATTTTTTCTTCCTGTTGGATGATGATAATCTCGTCTTTTTGTTAACCATTATCTTGCTATCGATTTCTTTTTTTGTCCGATGATTCTTCTTCCAAACTAGATCTATCGCAGATTTGTTCTTTTTGCCCACCACCGTACTCCATCGATGATTTGTGTAACCGCTCCTTATTCAATATCATTAATTTTTATTCATTTTAGAGAATTTAACCGTTCCCATTAAGTTCATCATTTATTATCACTTATTTCTTCATTTATTATGATTTAAATATTTTAGATTATCATTTATTATGAATTAATAATTATTATTATTAAATTTTATTCATTTTAGGGTGCAAGCGGGTTGTTCACGTGTGGGCGTCACTGGTCGCCTCTGAGGCAGCGCCTCGAGTGCTACGTCCGTGGGGCAGCGTCGCCACCCTGGCGCCCTCCTCGCGCGCAAGGGTTGTCGTCGACAAGGTGGCGGTGGTGGTCGCGTGAAACAACAGTGCACTAAAGGTGAGGAGTTAGGGTTTTAGGGCAAAAGATGGTTTTGCCCCTCAAAATTTTAAAAATTTCAGATTCTACCCTTTTGACAAAATTACCAAAACACCCCTCAGAATTTTAGAAATTTCAGATTCTATCCCCTTTGATAGAATTACCAAAATAACCTTTTGGTTGAATTACCAAAATACCCCTAAAAATTCAAAAAATCCTTTATGTCTCTTTCATTTAAAATGTTAATTAAATATGTTAATTAAATAGTTTAATTAACTATTAATTTTATCTAATGGTCCTATAAAATAACATATACATTTGATGTATGATGTGGATAGATGATCATGGACCTGTGATGTGATGTGTGTACATGTGATTATTATTATTGGGGTCTGCGAGCCTCTATTTTTCTCGTTTATTATCGGGCATGTGTGATTGTAATTATGTTGTAATTACATGAGAAAGCGCAGCGGTAGCGGGACCCATGAGGTCGAGACGAACGATCCGACGCATGGAGATGTGTTGAGATGCCGACGGAATCGACGAAGCGAGAAGGGCGATCATAGGGCATGGAGATGCGCCGAAGTACATATAGATCTTGATGTGAGTGATTAGGCCTACTGGCTCGGGCCTGATCACATTAGGATGCGGTCCATGATCATCTGGTGTGATTGCTCATGTGATGTGTGATTGATTATACACCTACTAGATATATATATATATATTTGCATGCGATGTAGATATATATTATATATATATGTATATATATGTGTGTGTGTGTGACATATTATATTAGGAGACCAAATCAAAATCTTCTCCATTAATAATATTAAGTCGATAAACGTGAGGTAATTAGATTGACCCATGTGGCCTTCCATCGTTATAGCTAGGAACCGATTCCTGGTGTAGGCTGAGTTGGTCAAGTCTCTCGAGACTTACCTATATCACGTCTCGCTATCTTATCTACGACATAGAGATGTCACCGGTGACCTGAGGACATGGTATGCTTGGTCGAGTCCCTCGAGAATACATCATCGAATCAGACTTATCTTGTAACGATGGTGATGACTTTACCGAACATCATGGTTGGTCGAGTCCCTCGAGGCCATGGTGGTTCGGAGGCCGAACAGGACGGGAATCACAAAGAGTTGTGATTGGTAAGAGTTACCTATCTTTACGGGCTTAACGTGATTGGTCGAGTCCCTTGAGGTTGTGTTAAGACGTCGATTGGATCTCGATCCCCACTAGAGATCTATCGGGGGCCTCCGATTCATATCGGAGGGTGTTGTGTGTCTCACGAAAAATTAGTGGGAGTACATTAAGATAGAAGTCCTTATCTTTATTGTTTAATTTTTGTAAAGTCTGCATGTTATTTATTTCTACTACATTTTTTATTTCAAAAAAATATCGCTTTCAAATCCTTTACGTGGCATACTTGATGTCAACCGCCTCACTGGTCCAAATTATATGGATTGGCTTCGCAATTTGAGAATCGTTCTCATGGCGGAGAAAATCACGTATGTCCTTAATACAGTGATCCCTATACCTGACGAAGGGGCAAGCGAGGATGAGATCGCTCGTTATGTGAAGTACTTAGATTATTACACTCTTGCTCAGTGTTATATGTTGGCCTCTATGACTACTGGGTTACAGAGACAGCATTAAAATATGGATGCTAATTCCATACTCCTGCATCTCCATAAACTGTTTGAGGAATAGGGAAGAACTTAGCAATATGAGATATCAAAGAATCTTTTCCGTGCTAGGATGACTAAGGGGACATCGGTTCAGAACCATGTCCTTAAGATGATTGAGTGGATCGAGAAACTCATAGGTCTAGGAATGATCCTAGAGGATAACTTGTGTGTGGATTTTGGGCTTCAGTCCCTACCAGATTCCTTTTCTCAGTTCATAATAAATTTTAATATGAACTAACTTGATGTGACCCTCCCAGAGCTCCTCAATATGTTGAGAGAAATAGAGAGCACCATCAAGAAAGAGAAGTCAGTTCTCTATGCTGGTGAGACTAGAAAAAAAAGGAAGGCTGAGAAGACCCTTAAGAAGGGCAAGGGCAAGGGCAAAATGGGTAAGGTAAAGGTTGCCAAGAAAGACCCAATAAAGGACAAAGGCCAGTGCTTCCACTGTGGCAAAGATAGGCACTGAAAGAGGAACTGCAAAGTATACCTTGTAGAGAGGGCGAAACAGAAGCTTGCAGAAGCTTCAGGTACATTCATGATCAGTCTCCATTTGTTAGAATCTTTTGGTAACACATGGGTATTGGATACCGGAAGTGCTTATCATATTTGTAATTCGTTGCAGGTTCTAGCAGGACCTAGGAGATTGAATAGAGGTGAGATTGACCTTAAGATGGGCAATAGAGCAAAGGTTGCTACAATGGCTGTTGGCAAGGTCACCTTACATCTGCCTGGCGGAGCTATTATTGCATTAGATGCATGCTATTATGTTTCTTCTATTATCAAAAATATTATTTCTATTTCATGTTTGATAGTTATTGGATATAAATTAGTTTTTGAGAACAATAGTTGTTTAATAATATTAGATGATCAGATCATCACGAGAGGAACATTGCATAATGGTTTATTTATGCTAGATACAGCTCCACATATCATGAGTGTAAGTGAGTCTAAGAGGAAATGAGAAGAGGTGAACAATGCATATCTTTGGCATTGTAGGCTATGTCACATCCACGAGGGAAGGATTCAAAAGTTGCTAAAAGATGTATATTTAGATCCATCTGACTATGAGTTATATGCGACATATGAACCTTGCCTTCGGGGAAAGATGACCAACTCTCCATTTAGTGGAACTGGAGAGAGAGCCACTAAGTTACTAGAACTCATACATAGTGATGTATGCGGTCCCATGTCGACTCATGCCATAGGTGGTTACTCTTACTTCATTATTTTCACTGAAGATTTCTCAAGATATGGACATATGCACTTGATGAAGTACAAGTCTGAAACCTTTGAGAAATTTAGGGAATATAAAAATGAAGTGGAGAACCAAACAGGAAAGAGTATTAAAACCCTTCGATCAGATTGAGGAGGTGAGTACTTGAGTATAGAGTTCACCTAGTTCCTCAAAGACTATAGGATCTTATCCCAATGGACACCTCCTTATACACCACAGTTTAATGATGTATCAGAAAGGAGGAATCATACACTATTAGACATGGTGCGTTCTATAATATGTTTTGCCGACCTACCCATCTCAATCTGGGGATATACCCTAGAGACCGTAGCTTACCTTCTGAACAGAATTCCAATCAAGTCAGTGATGTCTACTCCATATGAGATATGGAATGGGA
Organism: Musa beccarii; assembly: GCA_024322285.1. Taxonomy (NCBI): domain Eukaryota; kingdom Viridiplantae; phylum Streptophyta; class Magnoliopsida; order Zingiberales; family Musaceae; genus Musa; species Musa beccarii. The sequence goes on along the minus strand of CM044395.1, from coordinate 61,726,240 downwards.
AGATGTCTGATCTTAAGATTGTTAAGATTTGGGGCTGCCCTGCCCATGTTAAGAGACACAACCTTGACAAGTTGGAATCTAGAACGGAATAGTGCAAGTTCGTGGAATACCCCAAGGAAACTTGTGGGTATTATTTCTATCAACATGAGGACCAAAAGGTCTTTGTAGCTAAGAGAGCAGTGTTCCTTAAGAAGGAACATATTCTTGGTGGAGACAGTATGAGTATGATAGAATTGAGTGAGGTTAGAGAACCTAGCTCAAGCACCATTCAACAGCCAGAGCCTGTTCAGATACCTAGCACACAAGTTCCAACTTTACATAGGTTCGATAGAGTATCCCATCCTCCTGAGAGATATGTGGGACATATCAGAAGATAGGATGTTGAGGATATTGATCCTCAGACCTACGAGGAGGCTATTATGAGCATAGACTCTGGGAAATGGCAAGAAGCCATGAATTCAGAAATGGATTTCATATACTCCAACAAGGTTTGGAACCTAGTTAATGCACTTGAAGGTATTGTACCCATTGGCTGCAAGTAGATCTTCAAAAAGAAGATTAGAGTAGATAAAAAGGTAGAGACGTATAAAGCAAGGCTAGTGGCTAAGGGGTATCATCAAAGGCAAGGTGTTGACTATGACGAAACTTTCTCACCTGTAGCCATGCTAAATTCCATTCGAATTCTATTTGCTATTGCAGCACACTATGATTATGAGATCTGGCAGATGGACGTCAAAACCGCATTCCTCAATGGTAACCTCGAGGAGGAGATGTATATGATACAACTTGAGGGATTCGTGTCCAGGGATAACCCAAATAAGGTGTGTAGGTTTCTTAGATCCATTTATGGATTAAAGCAAGCTTCTCGAAGTTGGAACATAAGATTTGATGATGCGATTAGATCTTATGACTTCGTTAAGAATGAAGATGAGCCTTGTGTGTACAGGAAAGTAAGTGGGAGCATTATCACCTTTTTGGTATTATATATGGATGACATCCTGATCATTGGGAATGATGTAGGATTGCTTTCCACAGTAAAGACTTGGTTATCTAGGCACTTCTCCATGAAGGACTTAGGGGAAGCATCCTGCATATTAGGGATACGGATCTACAGAGATAGATCCAAGAGGATGCTTGGCTTGTCCCAGTCAAGGTACATAGACACCAATGTCAAAAGGTTTGGCATGAAAAATTCCAAGATGAGTCTCATACCAATGAGACATAGAATATCACTTTCTAGGAGTATGTCCCCAAAGACTCCTAAAGAAAGGGCACACATGGATATGATACCATATGCATCAGCGATAAGATCTATCATGTATGCTATGTTATATACCAGGCCTGATTTAGCGTATGCTCTAAGTGTCACGAGCAGATATCGGACAGATCCAGGCTTGGAGCATTGGAAAGCAATAAAAAGTATCCTTAAGTACTTGAGAAGGACTAAGGATCTTTTACTAGTATATGGAGGTAGTAGTCTTAGGGTTGAAGGCTACACGAACTCGAGCTTCCAGTCAGATATGGATGATAGCAAGTCTAATTCAGGGTATGTGTTCACCCTGAATGGAGGAGCAGTATGTTGGAAGAGTTCCAAGCAAGACACTACTGCTGACTCGACCACAGAGGCGGAATACATTGCTGCGGCAGAGGCAGCAAAGGAGGGAGTATGGATAAAGAAGTTTATCACAGATCTAGGAGTCATCCCGAGCAGCGAGGAGCTAATTCCTTTATATTGTGACAAATACAGGACAATTACTCAAATAAGGGAACCTGGGTCTCATCAGAAGTGTTCAGAGGAGGTTCCAACTTATTAGAGAGATTGTGGCCCAAAGAGATGTAACAATAGAAAGAGTTCCATCCGAAGATAACATTGCAGATCTACTGACAAATCCATTGACTCAGATTGTCTTTAAGCGTCACAGAGGTCTGATGGGGAACAGACACATTGGTGATTGGCTTTAGGTCAAGTAGGAGATTGCTAGTTATATGTGCCCTGTAATCCAATCACATGAGTGATGGCACTTGTGACTTGATATGCACTTTATCTCTTTGCTTATTATTAGGTGTTTTATCACTTTATCTTGCATGTACCATATACTGTGATGTCTTTGGATCTGTGTATTGGGAATTGGTTCATGATGAGATCACGATAATGAGATCGATTCACCTTTAAACACAAACCCTAAATTATCCTGGTAATAGGTTACTCGAGAAAGGCATCGAGATAACTGGATAAACTGGTATGCTGTATACCCATTCATATGATGGAGGTAGCTGGTCTCATAGCTACTCGTATGGGGATACTAAGGGTATAGTACAGGTGCTCATTGGAGAATGAGTTCATTGATTGATCCGCCTACGGAATGCTGGATGGTTAATGATACCTCACGTTAGATAGTGATTCCGTAGTCCTAGTAGTATATCTGATCCTTAGACTTGAGACACCAATGATGTCCTGTATGAGTACTCCACTCTTTGATACCGGACTTACAGGTTTGAAAAGTTTCAGATCTAGTATAACCAATTATTGGGAGTGGTAGCCAACCTTACAAGGGTTATTGAGTGTCAATAGAGGATCATTCACTCTCGGTATCATAAGAGGAATATCCTGTGTTCTTGCTCGAATAAATCCTTGGGCAAGGTTATTCGGATTGAGAGAGAAAGAGTTCTCCGGGAGAATCCGACAAGAGCAAGACTCGAGGAGAGATCGTATGGGCCTAACAGCACCGTGCCTGGTATAGGGTCTCTGGGATATTAGATAGATAAGGGACTATAGATACATGGTAACTGAGGACAGATAGGTCCAAAGGATTAGATTTCCTTGTATCATCTGGGGGCTGCAGCGTAGTGGCCTAGTACGTCTGCAATCGATGAGTTGGGTGAATTATTATAGAGATAATAATTCATTAAGTCAAAAGGAGTTCTGATAAGTATGTCCGCAATCGATGAGTTGGGTGAATTATTATAGAGATAATAATTCACTAAGTCAAAAGGAGTTCTGATAAGTATGACTCACGGCTAGCTCGATATTGGGCCTAGAGGGTCACACACATATGGTAGGTGTTGCGACGAGTAGAGGTTTGGATATGAGATATCCGCTGAACCCCCTATCTTATTGGATATCCATTAAGCCCTTGAATTATTGGATCCTGAGATTAGATCCAATAATTACTAATAAGAGATTATTGGGTAGAGACCCACTAATCCAAGAGGCTTGGGTAATTGGATGGAGATCCAATACCCAATAGGGCAAAAGATCCATTAGGATTTTCAGGGGGCCTGTATAAATAGGAGGGAACCAAAGCTCTATAGGCTGAAGGTTTTCTTTTGGTAGCCACCTCCTGTTCTCCTCTCCCAAGAGAGAGAGGTGCATCGTTGCAATCCTACCATGTGGATACTACTAGAGAGGAGGACGCTTGACCTCCTTCATCCTCTCTCACAGATCTGCAGGAATTCAGGGATATACGATCTCCCTAGGTATCTTCTTTTACACGTGCAGTTTTATGGATTTATTTTTGACACATCGATCTTTGCACGATGATGGAAACTTTCTACGGGAAATCTGGAGTTTTGTTTTCTATTCTTTCGCTGCGCATGTGATGTTGCTCCCCTTAAGGATTTTCCAATAGTTTTTTGATCAAAAAAGCTTTGCTACCAGCTGTTTTTCTTTCATAGAGACCTTCCAACTTTTTCCAAAGAGAATATGCTGAACATTCAGTAAAAACATGGTGAAAGACACTATCATCGAGCTACTATCGAATAAACCTAACCGTTTTTCAATCTAACCTCTTCCACTCATCATCTGTCATAGTTATGGGTTTTTCAGTATCCCCTTGCAAAGGTCCATACAAATCTTTATAATATAAAAGATCTTCCATTCTTGGTTTCCATATTATCCAATTATTTCTGTTCAAACTAATCATGCGATAAACACTACCGACCCACATGTTAAAATACAAAAATTAAATCACCAACACCATACTCTGATACTAGTTAATGGGATAAAAGAATAACAAACAAGGAAGAACTTTTGTATATGAACAAATACTAGCAGGCCGTAACACAGCGGAATTAAACGGAAATCACAATCAAATAGAACACCAAGATTTATGTAGAAAACCCCTTCAACATGAAGGATAATGAAAATCCACTATAGAGATAATGAATGTACAATTCTCAGAGTCTCTTGCCCAAACCCAAGTAATAATCACAAGAGAACAACTGAGATACAAGGATCACGTCACTATGCACAATATCTAAAACCTCCCCAAGTAATCACAAAAAAATTTACTGTAGATCTGATCTAACTTGAGATGAGAAAACTGTTTGGATGAATGAAAACAATCTCTGAGTGTTCCTTATCTTCTTTCATTTCTTTTTCTCTTATTTTTCTGCCCTTTTCAACTCTCTTTGAATCTCCTTTGCTGCTGCAAAGTTTCTGCTCTTTTGCTGTGATTTTTCTCTCTATTTTCGAAGCCACCATTAGCCCTTATTTATAATTAGGGTTTAGGTTAAGATAGAGTTTAAGAAGAAGGTGGGCTGATAAAGCCCATATGGGCTGAATTTGGCTGTCAACCCAACAGGGGTTGGGTAGACATATTATCGACGTGATCTATGATTTTCCAAGTCGAGCTACATCATAACATTTTGGTCGTTTATTTCATGAGCTGATCTCCTTGCGAAATGTACTTCGTGATGGGATAAGATGGTAGTTTAGTTGACCATTGAGAAAAGGTTTGACCAGGAACTCGGCTTAGTTCCTAATTATTTCCTCTGATTGGTATGTGAGATCTGATATGGAAGCTTGTTGCCGTATAAAAGGTCCTAGTTGGCTCCATTTCCCTTCATCGATCCATCGAGAAGCAATACAGAAGCATGATTTGCAACCAGAGCATCATCTCATCCTCGCTAGAAATGGCCATTCCAGTCATCGATTTCTCAAAGTTGGAGGGTAAGGAAAGAGCTGAAACCTTAGCACGGATTACCAATGGATGCCAAGAATGGGGATTCTTTCAGGTTTGTATCTCATTTGTCTGGTTCCTTCTTTCTCCTTACAGGGATCTTTCTGAGTTGACGCTGGTACTAAGGCAGAGGAATCTACCTGACCCGTTTGCAGCTGGTGAACCATGGGATTCCGATGGAGCTTCTGGAACGCGTGAAGAAGGTGTGTTCTGAGGGCTACAGGCTCCGAGCGGAGGGCTTCAAGGCGTCCAAACCTGTGCAGCTATTGAACAAGCTGGTGGAAGAAGAAGGCGACGCAGCCGATGCTAAGTGCTTGGATAACGTGGATTGGTAGGATGTCTTCCTTCTCCAGGATGACAACGAGTGGTCGGCCAACCCTCCAGAGTTCAGGTGATCATCAACTTACACGCAGGACTCGTCAGGCTAATTGATATGTAGTTGTAAGTGCCTAACGTATGCTCTCTTCATACGTAATCTTGTAGGGAGACCATGAAGTGTTGAGCTGGCAGCACATTATTCAGCCTATATGGATTTTAGTAGCCCACAGTCTGCTCCTCTTTTAATCTAAATCCTAACAATAATTAGGAGGCTAATGGTGGTTGTGAAAATAAGATCAAAACTATAGCAAAAATGATAGATTTTTTAGCAAAAGCAAGGTGATTCAGAAATAGGAGAAAAAGATAGAAAAACAAGAGAAAAAAAGGGAAGAAGATAAAAAAATGCAGAAATTATTTTCATTCATCCAAACAGTATAGTGAATTTTTACTGTGATTGCTTGGAAAGGTTTTAGATATTGTTCATAGAGATATGATCCTTGTATCATAGTTATTCTTTTGTAATTATTACTTAGATTTTGGATAAGAAACTTTATGAATTATACATTCATTATTTCTATAATAGATTTTCTCTAGTTTGCCCTATGGTTTTTACCATTCACGTTGAAGGGGTTTTCCATGTAAATCTTAGTGTTTTATTTGATTATGATTTTCATTTAATTCTGTTGTGTGTTACGGTCTGCTAGTATTTGTTCATATACAAAAGTTCTTTCTTGTGTTTATTATTATTTTTATCCCATCAATTGGTATCAGAGCAAGGTTTTAGTGATTTAATTTTTGTGTTTGAATATGGAGGTCGATAGTGTTTCTCGTATGATTAGCTTGAACAAAAATAATTAGATGATATGAAAACCAAGAATGGAAGATTTCTTGTATTATAAAAATTTGTATGGACCTTTGTAAGGGGATTGTGCAAAACCCACAACTATGACAGATGATGAGTGGAAGAGGTTAGACCGAAAAATGATCGGATTTATTTGATAGTGGCTCGATGACAATGTCTTTTACCATGTTTCTATTAAAAGTTCTATATATTCTCTTTGGAAAAAGTTGGAAGGTCTTTATGAAAGTAAAATAGCTAGCAACAAAGCTTTTTTGATCAGAAAACTTACGAACCTGAAATATAAAGAGGGTGCTTCTATTGCTAAGCATTTGAATGAAATGCAGAGTATTACTAACCAGTTATTTTCTATGTAAATGTCTCTTGATGATGAGTTGCAAGCATTGTTCATTGCCAAAAAGCTGAGAGACATTGGTCATTTCCCTTAGTAATTCGACACCAGATAGTATTGTCACAATGAGTCAAGTAACAAGCAATTAAGAGTGTTTGGTTGTCGTGCATTTGCACATGTTCCAGACAATGAGAGATCGAAGCTAGATGGTAAGACAAAAGAATATATTTTTCTTGGCTACTCACATGATCAATTTGGTTACAAGCTTTGGGATAAAAAAAATAGAAGGTGTTTAGAAGCAGAGATGTAGTCTTCTTTGAGGATCAAAACCTTGAGGATTTGAAGGAGGCACCAGCCAAGACTTCTGCAGAACGATTAGCAAATTATGATCCAGTTACTCCTCTAGTATATCAGGGTGATGGGGGAGATGTGCAAGAAGATGACATAGAACTAGATGTTAATCTACCTACAGGACATGTTGAGCAAGAAGAAGTTAAGGAGCAGCTTCTCACAGAATCTCAGTTGAGAAGATTTTCTAGACAATATCAACCTTCTAGAAGATACTCTACAGATGAGTATGTGATGCTTACCGATGCAAGTGAACCAGAGAGTTACCAGGAAGCAGTTGAAAGTAAGCAGAAAAAGAAGTGGTTAATTGTTATGCAAGAAGAGATGGATACTCTACAGAAGAACCACACATATGATTTGGTACAACTACCACAGATAATAAAGGCCTTGAAGAATAAGTGGGTTTTCAGGTTGAAAACTCAAGAATATTGTTCTTAACCAAAGTACAAAGCCAGATTAGTTGTGAAAGACTTTGGTCAAAAAAAGTATTGACTTTGAAGAGATTTTTTTTTCTATTGTTAAAATGTCTTCTATTCGTGTTGCTCTTGGTATTGCTGCTAGCCAAGACTTGGAGGTTGAGTAGTTAGATATGAAGACAACTTTTCTTCATGGTGATTTGGAGGAGAAAATTTATATGGAGTAACCAAAAGGCTTCAAAGTCAAAGGCAAAGAAAATTTTATCTTTAAGTTGAGGAAGAGTTTGTATGGATTGAAGCAAGTTCCAAGACAGTGGTACATAAAGTTTGATTCATTTATGACTAAAAATGGATGTAAAAGAATGGCTTTAGATCATTGTATATACATCAAATGTTTTTATGAGGATTTTATTATTCTCTTACTTTATGTTGATGATATGCTTATCCTTGGGAAATATATATATATATATATATATATATATATATATATATATATATATATATATAATTGACAGGTTGAAGAAGAAACTGAGTGAGTCCTTTGCAATGAAGGACATGGGGCCAACAAAGCAAATACTGAGCATGCAGATTTCTCGTGATAGGAAAAACAGGAAGATTTGGTTGTCACAGGAGAAATACATCGAGAAAGTATTAGAAAGGTTCAGTATGAGCAATGCAAAGCTAGTTGTTTTCCTCTTTCAGGTCACTTCAAGTTATGCTCAGAACAGAGTCCGTCAAATGATGAGAAAGAGAAAATACAAAAGGTTCCTTATGATTTAGCAATTGAAAGTTTAATATATGGAATGGTATGTACGAGGCAGGACATCGCATATGCAATGGGCATTACTAGCAGACTTCTTGCAAATCCAAGCAAAGAGCACTAAGCAGTAGTGAAGTGGATCTTGAAATATCTCAAAGGAAACTCTAAGGTTTGTTTAAGCTTTGGAGGTAGACCACTTGTGCTAACGGGTTACACAAATATAGATATGGCTAGAGATATTGATACAAGAAAATTCACATCAGGTTTTGTGCTTACTTTTGCAGGGGGAGCTGTGTCATGGCAATCCAGATTGCAACGGTGTATTGCTCTCTTTACCGTAGAGGCAGAATATATTACTACTATAGAGATTTGAAAAGAAATATTATAGATGAAAGAATTCTTATAAGAATTGGGGTTAAAACGGAAAAACTATTTGCTACATTGTGACAGCTAGAGTGCCATCCATTTGTATAAAAATTTAATTTTTCATTCCAAGTTAAAGCATATAGATGTCAGATATCACTGGATTCAAAATGTACTTGAAGAGAAGCAGTTGCTAATGGAGCAGACATGTTAACAAAGACCTTACCGAAAGAAAGGTAAGAGATGTGCTGACAGTTGATCGGCATGACTTCACACTGAGGAGTCATAGGACAGCCTCCCTCATGGGCTGAAGAGGGAGGTTGTTGGGCAGACAGCCCATTATTCAACCCATATGGGCTTTAGTAGCCCACAGCCCGCTCTCCTTTTAACCTAAACCCTAACATTAATTAGGGGACTAATGGTGGCTGTGAAAATAAGATCAAAACTACAACAGGACAGATTTTTGGCAGTAGCAAGGTGATTCATAAATTGGAGAAAAGGGCAGAAAAATAAGAGAAAAAGAAAGGGAAGAAGAAAAGGAAAACACAGAAATTTTTCTCATTCATCCAAACAGTTTTTTCATCTTAGGTTAGATCAGATCTATAATGAATTTGTACTGTGATTGCTTAGGGAGGTTTTGGATATTGTGCACAATGATGTGATCATTGTATATCAGTTATTCTCTTGATATTATTACTTGAGTTTTGGGCAAAAGACTTTGAGAATTATATATTTATTATTCCTATAATGGATTTTCACTAGTTTGTCCCATGATTTTTACCCTACATGTTGAAGGAGTTTTTCACGTAAATCACATAAACTTGAATTAGTTCTTGAATGTTATGAATTTAGTGGTAATAAATGTTCTTGATGGGAGAACATCCATATAAGTGAGATTTGTGGTCCTTGAGCTTTATCTCTCTCTCAAGTCTTTAGGATTTCCTATACCGTCTAAAGTGAGAGTTCTGAGCCAAGAAGTGCCAAAATACTCAGAGAAACCATTGTAGAAATTTCTCGACAATAATGACTGGAGGTACGTAATTTCGTTTGTGCATTAGTTTTATTGTGTTTCTATTATAGGGATTTAGAAATATATTTTGTTTCCGCATTGATATAGCTTCCTCTATTGCTCCTCTTCATCCACCGCTTTTGTTGTTGTTGCAACAATGATATCATCACCTCCTTTGCAGCAACAACAGAACCAATCGTCGTCAATCTATATAGCAACACCGCCTCCTCGTTGCAACAACAATGACAATGTGATCTCCCCTTTGTGTTATACTCTGTAGCAACAGCAGCATCAGTCATCACTGATCTACTACAATAGCAGCAATGCTTGCTTGTTGCAGCAAAAACAATAGTGCGATCTCCCCTTCACAATTTGCACAACAGATTTTCTCCACCACCTTGATGATTTGATCAATCCTCTGATCTGATTTACCACATTCGACGATCGTTCCCCTCACCATTACTGACATGATCAATCATCCACCTCGCTAATCTGACCAGTTCTCCAAGAATCTATAATAGATTCTTACACTCTCTGACAATTTGTTCTGATCAGTCCTTCATTCTTTCCCTACAAAGACTTCTCCACTCGTCTAGAATATGCACGAGGACATCTTGTTGATCTACTACCTCGTTGCTACACTGATGATTCTTCCTCCTCCCTAAATCAACAACATTAGTCATCAGTTGCTTCCTCCCAACTATCTTTCGTTGGCTTCTTCAATGGCATTATCATTTCGTTTGACCCGCCACATGGGTGCCAAGGCCATCTGTGACATTGCACAATGTTCCATCTCGAATGTGTCAAACTTTGCATCATCTGCTACTGTTTACTGCTCTTGTGTGTCATCTCTTCTGACTATTTAACAATCATATCTTCTTCCTTTTGTAACTTTGACGCTCGGATGATTATTCCCAATATTTATTCTTCACCTATAGAATTCATCACTTTTAATACAATAATTTTGATCCTCTTCAAACTCTCCAAATATAGCAACTATGCATTTTAACTATTCATCTTGACAAGTTTAGTTTATTAAACTTTTTTTCAAATATGATTTGTTGAGCTACATTGATGACTTCTTCAATTATCCATCCAAAAATATTCAAATAATAGAGGAATCAATCTTAAGGGTAAATCCTAATCACAGATTATGGTTACATTAAGATCATCTTATTTAATAAATTATTTAAACCTTTGTTATTATTTTGTAGCACTATTAATCTCTTTATGCAGAACCGTGACAAGAAGCATAATCTAAGTTACAAACTATTTTCATGAATTGTTCTCGCACTCGCATGCTAAATATTTTATCTACCTTGATAAAAATAACTCAAGGAAAGTATTATTATTGATTATGTTGAGACTCAGATTTTGATGATGAAACTAATTGATTGTGTTTTATTATCTAACTACATTTTAAGTTACGCAGGTCTACTCTTGATTAAAATTAGACAGTTGATATAGGAAGAATTGATGTTGCGATGGAAGAAATCATGTTAGGATATTCGACGTCGAGCTGGAGGTTCGATCGATAATCGGTAGAATGCTTCGAACATCGGGCATCTGGCCAAGAAGAGTGGTGTTGTGCCAAGGAGATCGAGATTGCGGAGGTCAACCATCGATTGGGTAATAGGATGCAAGATAGGACGGTGCATCGAAGAACTAGACGAAGTATCGACTAATGACGTACCGAGCAACAGGAGATTGATTCGTATAATTGACTAGATCGACATAGAGTTAAGGTAAATTAATGTATAGGATTAACTACAATAACGATGAAGACTTAAAGTAAAACAAAGTGCTGGAGTCAAGTACGATCGAGTCGTTGGGAGCTCGACAGAAATCTAAAGATTCATCGGGAGTACTACCAGAACTGGTCGAGAATGAGTAGGAGCTTGCCGAAGGGTTTTCCGAAGTTCGCAGAAAGATTCATCAGAAGTTCGCAAAGCTCACCGGGAAAGATCAGAGCTTGTCAAAGAAGCTTGTCAGAACTCTTCATGATCATCGGCAAGTCCAAGATCTTGCCAGGAGTCCGCGGAATGGTATCCGAGGGTTCGTCGGAAGACCGTCGGAAGTTCATCGAAAGCTCACTGGAGGAAGACTTGATATGCCAGACTTTGTATTAGCTTAGGAAATGTCTTTAATTTTGTAGTTAGCATAAAATGAGGGTTAGGATTAGGTGTTAATCCTATAACCCTAGTAGGGGTCAATTGGGCCCGGTAATGGATTGGTTTGGGCTAGGTTTAAGACTCAACCAGAAGTGTTGGACCTTGTCTGGTGGTCGCACCGCCTAGTGGTATCACCCAGTACATTGACCGTGGCAGTGTGTCAGGCGGTAGTACCACTAGACTGAGTAGTGGTACCACCCAGTGTTAGGGTTAAATAGGCGGTGGTACCACCAGTACCCGATAAACCCGAGATTAAAAGGTTTTTGTCTCCAAGTTTGAATCCAATTAGAGCTTATAAAAATCCCTTCTATCCCTAGGTTGAACATACATGCACACAAACATAGGATTATCTCCTCTAGCTCCTCTAGAGGAAATGTTGTAGAATTCTCTTTAGAAATATCTCCTTTAGCTCTCATTCATTTTCAGTAAAAAGAGAGGAGTGTGTGAGTGTTTGTAAGGGTTATCTCCTAAGCCCATCAAAAGGAGAAGGTGTTATAAGGGACTTTGTCTTTGCCCGTTGGAAGGAAGATGGCTAGAGGAAAATCAGTGGCCTAAGAGAAGAGGAATCGAGAGTGGACATAGGTCATATGACTAAACCACTATAAAATCATGTTTACACTTCTATTCTTGTTTATCTTTGCTGTAAGCTTTTACCTTACTATAATTACTTGAATCCTTCTCATTCTTACGAATGGCTTCAACTTTACATCTTTCCAATACCCACAATCGAAATTAATTATCATCGAAATAAAGTTTTCAATGTACGAGGGTTTTTGAAATCATTTTAAATCGCTGAAATCTATCATTCTTAACTGCTGCACTAATTCACCCCCCTGTTAGTGCCGCTCTAATCCCAACAATTGGTATCAAAGCCTCATTATTTCTTTTTTGGATTCATACCCACAAGAAATGAGTCTTCACGGCCTTCAAGAGGGTTTTTTAATTGTTCGTCCTCCGTTGTTTAACGGATCGAACTATAGCTATTGAAAAACTCGAATGAGAGATTTCTTGATTTTTTTGGATTTAAACTTATGGAATATCATTAAAAATGACTTTCAACTTTCCTTTAAACTGATGAACGAATAGTCAAATTTAGAGAGAATCTTTTTTATTAAATGTAAAAGCTATGAATGCCTTATTTTGTACTTTAGATAAAAATAAGTTTAATCGGATTTCTACATGCGAAACAGCTTTTGATATTTGGCACACACTTGAAATCACACACAAGAGAACTAATAGAGTCAAAGACTCAAAAGTAAATCTCTTATTATATGATTTTGAGCTTTTTCGAATGGAACCAAACAAGACTATTAGTGACATGTACACCCATTTCATGGATGTCATCAATAATCTAAGAGTCATTGGTAAATCTTTTTCGGATTTTGAACTCATAAACAAAATTTTAAGATCCCTTCCAAAAAGGTGAGATGATAATTTACCTATTGAAGAACTTATCGGCTCATTGATAATATATGAAATGAGTTTTTTGGAACTCGATGAACATATGAACCACCTTCCAAAGAACAAAAAGGTAATTGGACTTCCGACTATAGAATATCACTTGAGTGATGACTCAAGTGATGAGGACAATGAAGAGGACATTGAACACTTAACAATAAATTTTAAAAAAATTATTAAATAAAAAATAAAAAATATAAATGAACTTGAATGAAGAAAGAGACTAAAGAAGAAGAAGAAGACTCGCAAAAAGGAATCAAGTAAAGAAGAGGTGAATTGCACTTTGACAGCCTTTGACTACAATGTAAGCAACTCACCTGATATATTATTATATTATTTTGAAATTACATGATCTTTTCTTGAGTTGCTTAGTTTAGTTGGTAGGAAATAAAAAAATTATTTTCAAAAATTATATCATGCTTTTCTTTCTAGTATTTTAAAATTTTTTAAAATAATACTTACATGATTTGTGTACACTTAATAGGATTTATCTTTTATGTATTTCAATTAAGGTGAGCATGTTCAAGTCTTTTATGAAAACATGTGTACACCTAATAGGATTTGTGTACACCTAATTGAAAATACTTATAGGATTTTTTTTTGTGTACACCTAATAGGATTGAAAATGTAATTTATTTTTTTAAAAATTTTAAATCAAGTAGAATTATAGCACATTGTGATGATTGTTCATACCTCTAACTAGTAAATTTCTTCATAAAGTCTTTCATTCATAAAATATTTTAATTACATTAATCTAAGATTGATATCATTAATAACAGCTCAATTTTACGAGGGCATAATGGAAGATCACGAAAGAGGTAAATATAGTAAAAAAAAATATTTTTATATTCCTTATATCTTCAATCAATAAAAAAATTTAGAGTCAATTATATATATATATATAAGTGCATGATTTGATGGAAAAAAAATTTGAGAATATTATGCTAAAAACATGTATAAATATACATTGCTGGAATGACATTGTGAGCAAAGTAATAAAGAAATGAAATATGTCGTATAGCCATGATCGAAACCAACAAGCTTCGTGTATGGTTCGTAGTCAAAGCTGATGGGGAGGGACCACGGGATAGACACCTTATCAACATGACCTAACATTTTCCAAAGTCGAGCTGCATCATAACGGTTTGGTCATTTATTTCATGAGCTGATTTCATGGTTGTTTGTGGTTCCACTCCAACCCTCGTATTCGTTAAAAGCTCAGCCATTGAACTCACTGTGACTTGCATGCCAGTTTGCCATCTTGAAGCCCGTTTCCAACCCAACCAAGTTTCTACATTTACATGTACGTTGAAGATTGTTGAACTTGTAAACAATGTAACGAATAAACGAAATATGTCGTACAACCATGATGGAAACCAGAAAGCCTCGTGTATGCTTCTTAGTCAAAGCCAGTCAACGCTTGGAATGGTGGGGGCGGGGTGGGTAGACATCTTATCAATGTGATCTAAGATTTTCCAGGTCGTCTTTGCATCGTAACGTTTTGGTCGTTTATTTCATGAGCTGATCTCCTTGTGAAATGTACTTTGAGATGGGATAAGATGGCAGCTTAGTTGACCATTGAGAAAAGGTTTGACCAAGAACCCGGCTTAGTTCCCGATTAGTTCCGCTGATTGGTATGTGAGATCTGATATGGAAACTTGTTGCAGTATAAAAGGTCCCATTTGGCTCCATTTCACTTCATCGATCCATTCGAGAAGCAATACAGAAGCATAAGAAACCAGAGCATCATCTCGGCATCGCTAGAAATGGCCATGCCAGTCATCGATTTCTCGAAGTTGGAGGGGAAGGAAAGAGGTGAAACCTTGGCACGGATTGCCAATGGATGTGAAGATTGGGGATCCTTAATAAATATATGATTTAAACATCAATCACAGATTTAAATGTATGATTTGATTGAGTAATTTAAGTATATAATTAAAAAAATCTCTCTCTAAATCATCACTCTTTATGATAAGTTCTTCAATTAATAATGGTATCAAAGCTCTCCTCTTCTCAAGAAGATTTTTTCTTCCTTTTGGACTATGGTAATCTTGCCTCTTTGTTAACCTACCATGGCGAATACCTCGCTACTGATTTCTTTTTTTATCAGACGATTCTTCTCCCAAACTAGATCTATTGTAGATTTGTTCTTCTCGCCCACCATCGTCCTCCACCGATGAAAATTCATTATCATTGATTTTTATTTATTTTAGAAAATATAATCGTTCTCATTAAGTTCATCATTCATTTTCATCTATTTCTTCATTTATTATAATTAAAATATTTTAGTTTATCAGTTATTATGAATTAATTATTATTAAATTTTATTTATTAGCATTAAAATTTTTAATTATGATTCAAGCGTTACAAACTTGAATTAATTCTTGAACGTTATTATTCCCCTCTCCATTACTGACATTATCAATCATCCACCTCGCTAATCTGATCAGTCCTCCAATAATCTACAACAGATTGTTCCACTCTTTGACAATTTAATCTGATCAGTCCTTCATTCTTTCTTTGCAAAGACTTCTCCACTCGTCTATAATTTACACCAGGACACTTGTTGATCTACTGCCTCATTGCTACACTGATGATTCTTTCTCCTCCCTAAATCAATAACATTAGCCATCAGTTGCTTCCTCCCAACTATCTTTCGTTGGCTTCTTCAATAGCATCATCTTTTCGTGTGACCCGCCACATGGGTGCCAAGGCCATCAGTGACATTGCGCAACGTGTCATCTCTAATGTTTCAAACTTTACATCATCTGTTACTATTTACTACTCTTGCATGTCATCTCCTCCGACTACTTAACAATCATATCTTCTTCCTCTTGGAACTTTGATGCTCGGATGATTATTCCCATATTTATTCTTCACCTATAGAATTTCTTTTAATACAATAATTTTGATCCTCTTCAAACTCTCCAAATATAGTAACTATGCATTTTGACAAGTTTAGTTTATTAAACTTTTCTTCGAATATGATTTGTTGAGATATATTGATGAATTCTTTAATGATCCATCTGAAAATATTCAAATACTAGAATAATCAATCTTACTGGTAAATCCTAATCATAAATTTTGGTTACATTAAGATCATCTTATTTAATAAATTATTTAAGCCTTAGTTATTGGTTCTATGGCACTATTAATCTCTTTATGCAATACTGTGATAGAAGCATAATCTAAGTTACAAACCATCTTCATGAATCGTTCTCACACTAGCATGCTAAGTATTTTATCTACCTTGATAAAAATAACTTAAGAAGCAAGTACTATTATTGATTATATATAAAATCTAAGAGTTATTATAAATGACTTTGATTTAATAGTCATCCCTGAATGACGAAGAAATCATTGTTCATAATCTCAATAGCAATATAAGAAACTAAGTATAGCAATTCGGGTATGTGATTCACTAATATCATTTGAAGAACTATATGACAAGACAATTGATTAGGAAACATATTTGAAACAAAAAGAGAGGAATATGAGATCAATTATCATAACTCAATTCAATCAAAAATCTAAAAGAAAAGATAATCAAAGCAACAATAACTTAAATAAAGGATCAAGAACGAAGTCTCATAAACACTTGGGTACATAGAGTTATCATCGTCCATTATACTATTAACTCTTCAACCATGGTGGTAAATTTAACTCAAATAATTCAAAAAATAATTTCAATTACACAACTCAACAAATAACTCCATTATACTATTGACTTTTCCATGACTCTTTTCTTATAAAAAATCTAAGCGGGCATCTTTAGTTCGGAGTCAGAATAAAAATAATTTTTACGAATGATTGTCAACTTCATAAATCACCCAAGCAATCGTTTTTACTTCGATTGTTGCTCCAATCAATGTATGACATCACCACATTGGTCATCTATCATCCTTCATTCAATAATAGCTAATCTCTTGTTATTTTATTCTAAATTTTAAATCAAGTAGAATTATAACTCATTTTGATGATTGTTCATACCTCTAACAAGCAAATTTCTTCACAAAACCTTTCATTCATAAAATATTTTAATTATATCAGTATAAGATTGATATGATTAATAAAAACTCAATTTTACGAGGGCATGATGGAAGATCATGAAAGAGGCAAATATAGAAAAAAAATATTTTTATATTCCTTATATCTTTAATTAATCAATAATTTTAGAGTTAATTATATATATATATAAGTGCGTGATGTTAGGACTCTAGCTATGAGTCCTAATTTAGTTTCATTGATAAAGGCATTCATGTAAATCCTATCTAGCCGACCCCTATTAAAGAGGTGAAGAGGCCGGCTAGGTTAGGGTTAGGTTGCTTCTTAGAAAAGGAGTCCTATTAGAAGTAGGAGTTCTATCAGGAAAAGAGTCCTATTAGAAGTAAAAGTCCTATTAGGGAAAAAGTCCTATTAGAATTAGGAATCCTACTAGAAAGGAGTCCTAATTAGAAGTTGGTTAGAAGTAGGAGTCTTGAGTAAGAGTCCTATTAGGAGTTGGGGCTTAGAAGCCCTATAAATAGCCATGTATTCATCCTCTTTTAATCAATGAATAGATCAATCTTTTAGCAGCCTTTGAGCAGCAACTTGGAGGAAGGAACCCCTATAGAGTTCCAAGGAGGCCGATCCCCTATAGAGATCAACCCCAAGCTTAGAATCCGCGGAGGGTTCTAACACTTGGTATCAGAGCAGCGTTCTTGGCGTCTCGCTGCCCTTCCACAGCCATCCACCAGCCCTCCACAACTGCGCAAAGCAATTCCCACAATTGCTTAGAAGATCATCGCTGAATTCTGCCATCATCTCCACCACCGTAGATCATCCTTTGATCTTTCCGTGAATTACAACAGGTTCTAGTTATCTACCTTACTACTGCTGCAATTTAGTTATCCTTATTCAAAAAATCTAAAAAATTTGTTCCTATATTGCTGCATAAACTTTTCGTCATAAAGTTTTCCTCTCTACAACGAAAGTTGCACTGCAGAATTTCAACCGCATAGCACTACCTTTTTGATCTTGCTACTGTGTTTTTTTATCCAAATCTTTATGAAATTTTTATGACGGCTTTGACACTTCCTAATAGTAGTTTTTCCTTTAGTTTTGTCGAAAAATTCTTAATATAAACCACTTATCTTTTACGTCCAAACTACTACACTTTAGACGTAAAAATCTGCTATAATACCTCTCCGTGATTCTCAATTTTGCCAAACCTTTTGCTGTCGTTTCTTCCTACGAAATTTTTATAGCATTAACTCTTCCTTATCAGTAGATCCCCTTTGAGTTTTACTTGAATCTCTTTTGAAAATTTCTGGAAAAAATTACATATTTGCTGCTAGAATTTTTTTGGCGAAAAATCTGGTATTGCACCTTTGTCTTTTTTTCTTCTCCGTAACCTACCAAACCCTAGCCACCTTACTGCCACAAGCCAAGACGTCTTTAGGGCATCCCTCTAGCCTCAAGACGCAACCATCATAACCTGGTTTCATAACCCTAACAGCATAAAAAACCATAGCCTAAAATAGTAAACCATTACAGCTGAACCCTTCAATCACCGATCTATTGTCCGAACCTTCCACCACCCCATGCCATTAACCCGTCAACAGAAAAAAGACAAGGGCATCTCTGATCTACAGACATATGCTATAGCTTCTCAAGATCCAATTGATGCCAAATTTGAAGCATGGGAATCTCGGATTGAATCACGGCTTGAATCACGCTTGGAAGACAAATTGCGCGCTTTGTTTACAGAATTCAAAATTGGACAACCATCGAGTCCAACCAAACTACAACAAGGAGAGAATTTAGAAAGGACCCTAGAGAAGGAGGGACAGCTCTCGGACATGCTTCAGCCACGCATGAGAGTGGACTTCCCACTATGGGAAGAAGGAGACCCAGCAGGGTGGATTTCATATGCAGAACGTTACTTTCGCTACTACCGAACGTCGGATAATGCTATGGTGGAGATTGCTATCATCCACCTTAGAGATGCTATTCAATGGTACAATTGGCTAGAATATAATCATGGGGCTTCGACATGGAATCAATTTAAGAATGCACTGCTGAACCGTTTCGGACCTACGGAGTATGAAAATATCGACGGCCAACTCGCAAAGATTCGACAAACCTCTACGATTCAAGAGTACCAAACCAGGTTTGAGAAGCTATCCTACCTTGCTTGTGATTGGACTGATCGTCAATTGTTAGGAACATTTATCGAAGGACTCAAGCCAGAGATAAAAGGGGAAGTTAAGGCGCGATAGCCCCGTACCGTGATGGCTGCGATTTCTTTTGCCCGAATACAAGAAGAATGACTCAACCAAGATGCTTGGAGGATGAGAACCACTCCTAGAACCTCAATATATAAACCCCCTTCTGCTTCTAGCCATCCTTCGTTTCCCAGAAAATGACAAGAGAAGAACTACGTGATCGATCAGCAAAGGGTCTTTGTTGGCATTCCGACGAGCCGTGGAACCGCGATCATCGCTGCAAAAGGGGCCGCCTCCTATTGATTGAACCTCTTGAAGACATGGAGGAGGAGGTCCAAGAGCATGAGGAAGAGGTCACGGATGAAGAACAATAGCCAATTGATATTATGATGCATGCCCTTGTCGGTTACGCAAACCCACAAACAATGAAAGTGGGAGGATTTCTGAAGCAACAACCGATCACTGTTCTTATTGACACCGGGAGCACAAATAATTTTATGAATAGCAAGGTTGCTATCCGGATGGCCTTACCTATTAAGAATTGCAGCAAGTTCGATGTTAAAGTCGCAGATGGATGAATTTTGAAGTGTGATCATAAGTGCCCACGGGTGAAACTATTGCTGCAGGACCAAGAGATAATTGCAGATTGTTTCCTCCTCTCTCTCGATGATTATGAGGCCGTGCTTGGCATCGAATGGTTGATGACATTAGATGATGTTTCTTGGAATTTTTTGAAATTAATTATGAAATTTTACAGCAAGGGGAAACATGTGATACTGTACGAGAAACGTGGGGGCGACGTAACGATAATTTGCACACAACGAATGGAGAAATTTTTGCACAAAGCATGCAGCAGCTTTTTGGTACAACTTAAGCAGCAATCTAAGGGAGAGCCAACTAAATTTGAAGATCCAAACCTACTTCCCTTGCTTGCTAAATTTTTAGATATATTTGACGAACCACGCAGCCTACCTCCTAACCGCCGGCACGATCATCGTATACCGATTCTTCCAGGGAAACCTCCAGCAAATACTCGATCATATCAGTATCCACATCTTCAAAAAGATGAAATAGAAAGGATTGTAAAAGAAATACTTGAAATAGGAGTTATTTGGCCAAGTTGCAGCCCCTACTCATCACTAGTGCTCCTAGTACGAAAGAAAGACGGAACATGACGAATATGCGTTGATTACCGAGCTCTCAACGACATAACTGTCAAGGAAAGTATCCTATTCCAGTAGTAGATGAATTGCTTGATGAATTAAAGGGAGCACAAGTCTTCACAAAGTTGGACCTTCAATCCGGGTATCATCAAATACGAGTGTACGAAGAAGACATACCGAAAACTACCTTTCGAACGCACAACGGTCACTATGAATTTTTGGTAATGCCCTTTGGTCTCACCAATGCTCCCTCCATCTTCCAGAGCCTTATGAATGATATTTTTCAGAGTTATCTTCGAAAGTTTGTGCTAGTTTTCTTTAACGATATCCTTATTTACAACCCTTCTCTTAAAAGTCATATTCAGCACTTACGACTTGTTTTGATAATTTTGCGAGAACATGTTCTTTTTGTCAAAAAAAAATGAAGTTTAGCTTTCTTCAACAAAAGGTGAAATATCTTAGGCATATCATATCAAAGGAAGGGGTGGCAGTGGACCCCTCCAAAATTGAAGTAATGCAGAACTGGCCAACCTCGAGGAACATAAAATCACTGCGCGGCTTTCTCGGTTTAACAGGTTACTACCGTAAGTTCGTGAAAGAATATAGAAAGATCAGTGCACCCCTTACTTCCTTGCTAAAAAAAATACTTTCCAGTGGTCGGATAAAGCCACCACCGCCTTCGATGAACTTAAAGTCGCAATGATAACAACGCCAGTACTAGCATTACCCGACTTCGATAAGACTTCTATTATTGAAGCTGATACCTCCAGAGCAGGAATTGGTGCTGTACTAATGCAAGATGGCTAACTCCTTGCTTATACTAGTAAAGCGTTATCTCCTTCCCATCTCAAGATGACAATTTATGACAAGGAGATGCTCGCGATTGTGCATGCGGTGTCCAAATGGAGACCGTACTTAATTGGGCGATGCTTTCACATCAAGACCGACCATAAAAGCCTAAAATATTTTTTGGAGCGCATCGAAGCAGTAGCATACAGATTGGACTTACCCGCCAGCTCCTGAATCCATCCAGTCTTCCATATATCGTGTTTGAAGCTTAAGTTGGGACAACACGAGACAGCCCAAAGCCATCTACCAAATATAACTACCCAAGGAGAGCTCCAGACCCAACCAAGTAACATTGTTGATCGATGGATCGTGACTCGACGACGACGACCTGCTACTGAAGTGTTAATACAGTGGGCAAACCTACCAGCAGAAGATGCCACTTGGGAGAACTACGACGACTTGAAGTTTAAATTCCCAGAATTCATGGAACGTCAGCCTTGAGGATAAGGCTGATTTGAAGAGGGCGGGTCTGTTAGGACTCTAGCTATGAGAGTCCTAATTTAGTTTCATTGATAAGGGCATTCATGTAAATCCTATATAGCCGACCCCTATTAAAGAGGTGAAGAGGCCGGCTAGGTTAGGGTTAGGTTGCTTCTTAGAAAAGGAGTCCTATTAGAGAAAGAGTCCTATTAGAAGTAGGAGTTTTATTAGGAAAAGAGTCCTATTAGAAATAGGAGTCCTATTAGGAAAAGAGTCCTATTAGAAGTAGGAGTCATATTAGGAAAAGAGTCCTATTAGAAGTAGAAGTCATATTAGGGAAAAAGTCATTATAATAAGGAATCCTACTAGAGAAGGAGTCCTAATTAGAAGTTTGTTAGAAGTAGGAGTCTTGAGTAAGAGTCCTATTAGGAGTTGAGGCTTAGAAGCCCTATAAATAGTCATGTATTCATTCTCTTTTAATCAATGAATAGATCAATCTTTTAGCAGCCTTTGAGCAGCAACTTGGAGGAAGGAACCCCTATAGAGTTCCAAAGAGGCCGATCCCCTATAGAGATCAATCCCAAGCTTAGAATCCGTGGAGGGTTCTAACACGTGATTTGATGGAAAAAATAATTTGAGTATATTATTGTCAAAACTTGTATGAATATACTTTGTTGGAATGACATTGTGAGCAATGTAATGAAGAAATGAAATATGTCCTATAGCCATGATCGAAACCAGCACGTGTAGGTTTCGTAGTCAAAGCTAAAGGGGAGGGGCAACGGGGTAAACACCTTATCGACATGACCTAACATTTTCCAAAGTCGAGCTGCATCATAACGTTTTGGTCGTTTATTTCATGAGCTGATTTCATGGTTGTTTGTGATTCCACTCCAACCCTGATATTCTTTGTTAAAAGCCCAGCCATTAAACTCACTGTGACTTGCATGCTAGTTTGCCATCTTGAAGCCCGTTTCTAGCCCAACTAAGTTTCTATATGTACGTGTACGTTGAAGATTGTTGAACCTGTAAACAATGTAACGAAGAAACAAAATATGTCGTACAGTCATGATGGAAACCAGAAAGCCTCGTGTATGCTTTGTAGTCAAAGCCAATCAACGCTTGGAATGGTGGGGGCGAGGGTGATGGGATAAAAGGATAATAAACAAAGAAGAACTTTTATACATGAACAAATACTAGTAGGTCGTAACACAGCGAAATTATATAGAAATCACAATCAAATAGAACACCAAGATTTACATGGAAAACCCCTTCAACATGAAGGGTAAAAACCATGGGGCAAACCAGAGAAAATCTACTATAGAGATAATGAATGTACAATTCTCGAAATCTCTTGCCCAAAACTCAAGTAACAATCACAAGAGAATAACTAAGATACAAGGATCACGTCACTGTGCATAATATCCAAAACCTCCCCAAGTAATCACAGAAAAATTCACTATAGATTTGATTTAACCTAAGATGAGAAAATTGTTTGGATGAATGAGAACAGTCGCTGAGTATTCCTTATCTTCTTCCCTTTCTTTTTCTCTTATTTTCCTGCCCTTTCCTCCTCTCTTTGAATCTCCTTTACTGCTGCAAAGTTTCTGTCCTTTTGCTATGATTTTTCTCTTTATTTTCACAGCCACCATTAGCCCCTATTTATAATTAGGATTTAGGTTAAGATAGGATTTAAGAAGCAAAGGTGCGCTGTAGGCTGATAAAGCCCATATGGGCTGAATTTGGTTGTCAGTCCAATAACCTCTCCCTTCAGCCCATAAGGGAGGCTATCCTTTTTGCTCCTCAATATAAATTCATGCTGACCAATTGTTGGTACATCTCATGCCTCTCTTTCGGTAAGGTCTTTGTCAACATGTCTACTCCATTATCATCTGTATTAATTTTTTGAAGTTGCAACTATTTCTCTTCAAGTATATTTCGAATCTAGTGGTATCTGACATCTATATACTTTGATTTAGAATAAAAAGTTGGGTTCTTACATAAATGGATGACACTCTGGCTGTCACAATACACCACATAATTTTTCTGTTTCATCCCTAATTCTTGTAAGAATTCTTTCATCCATAATATTTCTTTACAAACCTCTGTAGTAGCAATATATTTTGCCTTTGTGGTGGAGAGAGCAATACACCTTTACAATCTGGATTGCCATAACACAACTCCCCCTGCAAAAGTAAGTACAAAACTTGATGTGGATTTTCTCGTATTAATATCTCTAGCCATATCTGCATCTATATAATCCACTAGTACATGTGATCCTCCTCCAAAGTTTAAACAAACCTTAGAGCTTCCTTTGAGATATCTCAAGATCCACTTCATTACTGCCCAGTGTTCTTTGCCTGGATTTGCAAGAAATCTACTAGTAACACCCACTGTATATGCGATGTCCGGTCTAGTACATACCATTGCATACATTAAACTTCCAACTACTGAAGTATAAGGAACCTTTTACATTTTCTCCTTCTCCTCATCACTTGACAGACTCTATTCTGAGCACAACTAGAAGTGACCTAAAAAAGGAGAATCAACTGGCTTTGCATTGCTCATACTGAACCTTTCTAATACCTTCTCGATGTATTTCTCCTGTGACAACCAAATCTTCTTGTTTTTCATGTCACGAGAAATCTACATGCCTAGTATTTGCTTTGCTGGCCCTATGTCCTTCGTTGTAAAGGACTCACTCAGTTCCTTCTTTAACCTGTCAATTGTACACATATCTTTCCCAAGGATAAGCATATTATCAACATAAAGTAAGAGAATAATAAAATTCTCATCAAATCGTTTGATGTACACACAATGATCTGAAGTCATTCTTTTGTATCTATTTTCAGTCATAAATAAATCAAACTTCCTGTACCATTATCTTGGAGCTTGCTTCAATCTATATAAACTTTCTTAACTTGCAAACAAAATTTTCTTGACCTTTAACTATGAAACCTTTTGGTTGCTCCATATAAATTTTCTCCTCCAAATCATCATGAAGGAAAGCTATTTTTGTATCTAACTGCTCCACCTCCAAGTCCTGGCTAGTAGCAATACCTAGAGCAACATGAATAGAAGACATTTTAATAACAAGAGAAAAAATCTCTTCAAAGTCAATACCTTTCTTTTGACCAAAGCCTTTCACAACTAATCTGACTTTGTACTTTGGTTAAGAACAATATTCTTGAGTCTTCAATATGAAAACCCACTTGTTCTTCAAGGCCTTCATTCCCTGTGGTAGTTGCACCAAATCATATGTATGGTTCTTCTGTAGAGTATCCATCTCTTCCTGTATAGCAACTAGCCACTTCTTTTTCTGCTCACTTTCAACTACTTCCTAGTAACTCTCTGGTTCACCTACATCAGTAAGCATCACATATTCATCTGCAAAGTATCTTCTAGAAGGCTGACGTTGTCTAGAAGATCTTCTCAACTGAGGTTCTGTGGGAAGCTGCTCCTCAACTTCTTCTTGCTCAACATGTCCTACAGGTAGATTAACATCTGGTTCTACACCATCTTCCTGCATATCTCCCCCATCATCCTGATATACTGGAGGAATAACTGTGTCACAATCTGCTAATCCTTCTGCATAAGTCTTGGTTGGTGCCTCCATCAAATCTTCAAGGGTTTGATCCTCAAAGAAGACAACATCTCTGCTTCTAAACACCTTCTGTTTTTCTGGATCCCAAAGCCTGTAACCAAATTGATCATGTGAGTAGCCAAGAAAAATATATTCTTTTGTCTTACCATCCAGCTTGGACCTTTCATTATCTGGAACATGTGCAAATGCACGACAACCAAACACTCTCAAATGCTTATAGAAAATATTTTTCCTTGACCATACATACTCTACAACATCAGCATCTAGGGTTGTATAGGGAGATAAGTTGATTACATTAATTACAGTCCTGAAAGCCTTATCCCAAAACCTTTTGGGTAGCTTTGCCTATGAAAGCATACATCTGATCTTTTCCATGATGGTGCGGTTCATCCTCTCTACAATTGCATTATGCTAAGGTGTACCAGGAACTATCATCTCATGTTGAATGCCATATGACCTACAATAATCATTAAACAATCCTGTATACTCACCATCATTATCTGATCTTATGCATTTCAGTTATCTTTTTGTCTCCCTTTCAACTCTGGCATGAAACTCTTTGAAGACATCAATAACCTGATCCTTGGCCTTTAAAGCATAAGTCTAAATTTTCCTAGAATAGTTATCTATAAAAGTAATAAAATAAAATACACCACTGATGCCAAGAACATTAATAGAACCATTATGAGTTTTTGTCCTTAAAGGACCACATACATCTGTATAAACACGGTCCAAGGCATGTATTTTTCTAGACAAAGCAGGACTAGCAAAAGAAACTCTTTGTTATTTACCAGTCAAACGATCAATACAAGGGTTCAAACGTGTACCTCTAAGATCAGACAATACCTCTCTCTTGGAAAGAGCTTGCAGTCTCTTCTCGCTCATGTGTCCCAATCGCCTATGCCACAACTCTATGTTGAAGTCTTTCTCTATAGTATTTAGCTGCTCACCATAAGCTTTAGCCTGCAACCTGTATAAAGTGTGACATTTTTTTCCATTAGCTATAATAAGAGAACCCTTACTGATTTTTCATTACCCTCTATGAAACCTACTATCATAGTCTTCATCATCTAGTCTTCCAACTGAAATTAGATTCAGCCTCAAGTCAACCACATGCCTCACACCCTTAAGTACCAACTTGCAGTCAATGTTGATCTTTATGTGGATGTCACCCATGCCAATGATATCTGCTGTGCCATAGTTGCCCATCTTGACAACACTAAAATTTTCAGACCTATAGGTAGCAAAGAACTCCCTCCATGGTATAGCATGATAAGAAGCTCCTGTGTCAATTATCCACTCAAGATCCAGACACATACAAGAAAAAATATTATTAGAAGGGGACAAAATCAAATAATCACCACCCTGCACTATAGTTGTGGTATTCTCTTTTGACTCTGTAGACTCCACTTCTTTTTCCTTTTTCTTCTTTGGTTACTTATATTGATTCTTATAATGTCCTTTCTCACCATAGTTATAGCAAACAATATCTTTCCTTGATCTTGACTTGCTTCTACCCATATGTGAACTACTTCTATCTTTAGACTTTAACCTTCCTTTGTTCTCTGAGATAAGTGCCTGTGAATCAATCTGAGATGCTGTTGAGTTCTTTCTTCTTAGCTCCTCATTCAACAAACTACTTGTTACTTGACTCATGGTGACAATACCATCTGGCACAGAATTACTGAGGGAAACCACCAGTGTTTCCCAACTTTTTAACAATGAACTAAGAAGCAACAATGCCTACAACTCATCATCAAGAGACATTTTCATAGAAGATAACTGGTTAGCAATACTCTGCATTTCATTCAAATGCTCAGCAATAGAAGCACCTATTTATATTTTAGGTTCGCAAGTTTTTTGATAAAAAAGCTTTGTTACCAATTGTTTTTTTTTCATAGAGACCTTTCAACTTTTTCTAAAGAGAATATACAGAAGTTTCAGTAGAAACATAGTGAAAGACACTATCATCGAGCCACTGTCGAATAAACCCAATCGTTTTTTGATCTAACCTCTTCCACTCATCATCTGTCATAGTTATGGGTTTTTCACTATCCCCTTGTAAAGTTCCATACGAATCTTTACAATATAAGAGATCTTCCATTCTTGATTTTCATATTATCCAATTGTTTCTGTTCAAACTAATCATGCGAGAAACACTATCGGCCCACATATTCAAACACAAAAATTAAATCACCAAAACCTTGCTCTGACACTAGTTGATGGGATAAAATGATAACAAACAAGGAAGAACTTTTGTATATGAACAAATACTAGTAGGCCGTAATACACAGCAGAATTAAACAAAAATCATAATTAAATAGAACACCAAGATTTACATGGAAAACCCCTTCAACATGAAGGGTAAAAATCACGGGGCAAACCAGAGAAAATCCACTATAGAGATAATGAATATACAATTCTCAGAGTCTCTTGCCCAAAACCCAAGTAACAATCACAAGAGAACAACTATGATACAAGGATCACGTCACTGTGCACAATATCCAAAATCTCCCCATGTAATCATAGAAAAATTCACTGTAGATCTGATCTAACCTGAGATGAGAAAATTATTTGGATGAATGAGAATAGTCTCTAAGTGTTCCTTATCTTCTTCCTTTTCTTTTTCTCTTATTTTTTTACCTTTTTCACCTCTTTTTGAATCTCCTTTGCTATTGCAAAGTTTCTGCCCTTTTGATATGATTTTTCTCTCTATTTTCGTCCATTAGCCCCTATTTATAATTAGGATTTATGTTAAGATAGGATTTAAGAAGCAAGTGGGCTGTGGGCTGATAAAGCCTATATGGGTTGAATTTGGCTGTCAGCCCAACAGAGGGTGGGTAGACATATTATTGATGTGATCTACAATTTTTCAAGTTAAGCTGCATCATAACATTTTGGTCATTTATTTCATGAGTTGCTCTCCTTACGAAATGTACTTTGAGATGGGATAAGATGGCAGTTTAGTTGACCATGGAGAAAAGGTTTGACTAGGAACTTAGCTTAGTTCCTAGTTATTTCCTCTAATTGGTATGTGAGATCTAATATGGAAGCTTGTTGCAGTATAAAATGTCCTAGTTGGCTCCATTTCCCTTCATCGATCCATTCGAGAAGCAATATAGAAGCATAATTTGCAACCAGAGCATCATCTCGTCCTCGCTAGAAATGGCCATTCCAATCATCGATTTCTCGAAGTTGGAGGGGAAGGAAAGAGCTGAAACCTTGGCACGGATTACCAATGGATGCCAAGAATGGGGATTCTTTCAGGTTTGCATCTCATTTGTCTGGTTCCTTCTTTCTCCTTACAGGGATCTTTCTCAGTTGACGTTGGTACTAAAGTAGAGGAATCTACCTGACCCGTTTGCAGCTGGTGAACCATGGGATTCCGGTGGAGCTTCTGGAACGTGTGAAGAAGGTGTGTTCCGAGGGCTACAAGCTCTGAGCGGAGGGCTTCAAGGCGTCAAAACCTGTGCAGCTGTTGAACAAGCTAGTGGAAGAAGAAGGCGACGCAGCCGATGCTAAGCGCTTGGATAACGTGGATTGGTAGGATGTCTTCCTTCTCTAGGATGACAACGAGTGGCCGGCCAACCCTCTAGAGTTCAGGTGATCATTAACTTGTACGCAGGACTCATCAGGCTAATTGATATGTAGTTGTAAGTGCCTAACGTATGCTCTCTTCATGCGCAATCTTGTAGGGAGACCATGAAGTGTTGAGCAAGCAACACATTATTCAGCCCATATGGGTTTTAGTAGTCCATAGCCTACTTCTCTTTTAATCTAAACCCTAAAACTAATTAGGAGGCTAATGGTGATTGTGAAAATAAGATCAAAACTATAGCAAAAATGATAGATTTTTAGTAGTAGCAAAGTGATTCAGAAATAGGAGAAAAAGGCAGAAAAACAAGAGAAAAAAAGGAAAGAAGATAAGTAAAATGCAGAAATTATTTTCATTCATCCAAATAGTTTTCTCATCTCAGTTTAGATCAGATCTACAGTGAATTTTTACTGTGATTGCTTGGGGAGGTTTTAGATATTGTGCATAGAGACGTGATCCTTGTATCATAGTTATTCTCTTGTAATTATTACTTAGATTTTGGGCAAGAAACTTTATGAATTATACATTTATTATTCTTATAATAGATTTTCTCTAGTTTGCCCCATGGTTTTTACCATTCACGTTGAAGGAGTTTTTCACGTAAATCTTAGTGCTTTATTTGATTATGATTTTCATTTAATTCTGCTGTGTGTTACGGTCTACTAGTATTTGTTCATATACAAAAGTTCTTCCTTGTGTTTGTTATTATTTTTATCCCATCAACTAGTATCAGAGTAAGGTTTTAGTGATTTAATTTTTGTGATTGAATATGGAGTTTGGTAGTATTTCTCGTATGGTTATCTTGAACGGAAATAATTGGATGATATGAAAACCAAGAATGGAAGATCTCTTGTATTGCAAAAATTTGTATGGACCTTTACAAGGGGATTGTGCAAAACCCATAACTATGATAAATGATGAGTGGAAGAAGTTAGACCAAAAAACAGTCGGGTTTATTCGATAGTGGCTCGATGACAGTGTCTTTTACCATGTTTCTACTGAAAGTTTTATATATTCTCTTTGGAAAAAGTTGGAAGGTCTCTATGAAAGGAAAATAGCTAGCAACAAAGCTTTTTTGATCAGAAAACTTATAAAACTAAAATATAAAGAGGGTGCTTATATTGCTAAGCATTTGAATGAAATGCAGAGTATTACTAACTAGTTATCTTCTATGAAAATGTCTCTTGATGATGAGTTGCAAGCATTGTTCATTGCCAAAAAGCTGGGAGACACTGGTGGTTTCCCTTAGTAATTATGCATCAGATGGTATTGTCACCATGAGTCAGGTAACAAGCAATTAGTTGAATGAGAAGTTGAGAAGAAAGAATTCAGCAGTATCTCAGATTAATTCACAGTCACTTATCTCAGAGAATAGAGGAAGGTCAAGGTTTAAAGATAGAAGCAGTTTACGCATGAGTAGAAGCAAGCCAAGATCAAGAAAAGATATTATTTGCTTTAACTGTGGTGAGAAAAAACATTATAAGAATCAATGTAAATAACCTAAGAAGAGCAAGAAAAAGAGAAAAGAAGTGGAGTCTATAAAGTTAAAAAAGAATACCACAACAATAGTGCAAGGTGGTGATTATTTGATTTTGTCCCCTTCTGATGATATTTTTTCTTATGTGTGTCAGGATATCGAGTGGATAATTGATACAAGAGCTTCTTATCATGCTACCCTACTGAGGGAGTTTTTTTGCTACTTATAGGTCCAAAAATTTTGGTGTTATCAAGATGGGTAACTATGGTACGGTAGACATTATTAGCATGGGTGACATCCACATAAAGACTAACCTTAGATGTAAGTTGATGCTTAAGGATGTGAGGCATGTTGTTGACTTGAGGTTGAATCTAATTTCAGTTAGAAGACTAGATGATGAAGATTATGATAACAGGTTTCACAGAGGGTAATAGAGGCTCAGTAAGGGTTCTCTTGTTATAACTAGTGGAAAGAAATGTCAACTTTATACAAGTTGCAGGTCAAAGCTTATGGTGAGCAGTTAAATACTATAGAGAAAGACTTCAGCATGGAGTTATGGCATAGGCGACTGAAACACATGAACGAGAAGGGACTGCAAGCTCTTTCCAAGAGAGAGGTATTACTTGACCTCAAAGGTATACAATTGAACCCTTGTATTGATTGTTTGGCTGGTAAATAATATAGAATTTATTTTGCTAGTCCTGCTTTATCTAGAAAAATATATGCCTTGGACCGTGTTTATAAAGATGTATGTGATCCTTTGAGGACAAAAACTCCTAGTGGTCCTATTAATGTTCCTGGCATCAGTGGTGCACTTTATTTTGTTACTTTTATAGATGACTTTTTTAAGAAAGTTTAGGCCTATGCTTTGAAGACCAAGGATTAGGTTATTGATGTCTTCAAAGAGTTTCATGCTAGAGTTGAAAGGGAGACAGAAAGATAATTGAAATGCATAAGATCAGATAATGGTGGTGAGTATACATGATTGTTTAATGACTATTGCAGGTCACATAGCATCCAACGTGAGATGACAGTTCTTGATACACCTCAGCATAATGCAATTGTAGAGAGGATGAACCACACCATCATGAAAAAATTATATGTATCCTTTCATAGGCAAAGCTACCCAAAAAGTTTTGAGATGAGGCTTTGAGGGCTACAATTGATGTGATCAACTTATCTCCCTATACAACCCTAGATACTGATGTTGTAGAGCATGTATGGTTAGAGAAAGATGTTCCCTATAGACATTTAAGAGTGTTTGGTTGTCGTACATTTGCACATGTTCCAAACAATGAGAGGTCTAAGCTAGATGGTAAGACAAAAGAATGTATTTTTCTTGGCTACTCACATGATCAATTTGGTTACAGGCTTTGGGATCAAAAAAAGCAGAAGGTGTTTAGAAGCAGAGATGTAGTCTTCTTTGAGGATCAAACCCTTAATGATTTGAAGGAGGCACCAGCCAAGACTTCTACTGAAGGTTTAGCAAAATGTGATCCAATTACTCCTCTAATATATCAGGGTGATGGGGGAGATGTGGTATAGAACTAGATGTTAATCTACCTACAAGACATGTTGAGCAAGAAGAAGTTAAGGAGCAGTTTCCCACAGAATCTTAGTTGAGAAGATCTTCTAGACAACGTCAGCCTTCTAGAAGATACTCTACAGATGAGTATGTGATGCTTACCGATGCAAGTGAATCAGAGTGTTACCAAGAAGCAGTTGAAAGTAAATAGAAAAAGAAGTGGTTAGTTGCGATGCAAGAAGAGATGGATACTCTACAAAAGAACCACATATATGATTTGGTGCAACTACCATAGAGAATGAAGGCCTTGAAGAATAAGTGGATTTTCAAGTTGAAAACTCAAGAATATTGTTCTTAACCAAAGTACAAAGCCACATTGGTTGTGAAAGGCTTTGGTCAAAAGAAAAGTATTGACTTTGAAGAGAATTTTTTCTATTATTAAAATGTCATATATTCGTGTTGGTCTTGGTATTGTTGCTAGCCAGGACTTGGAGGTTGAGCAGTTAGATGTGAAGACAACTTTTCTTCATAGTGATTTGGAGGAGAAAATTTATATGGAGCAACCAAAAGGCTTCAAAGTCAAAGGCAAAAAAAATTTTATCTGCAAGTTGAGGAAGAGTTTGTATGGATTGAAACAAGCTCCAAGATAGTGGTACAGAAAGTTTGATTCATTTATGACTGAAAATAGATGTAAAAGAACGGCTTCAGATCATTGTATGTACATCAAACGTTTTGGTGAGGATTTTATTATTCTCTTACTTTATGTTGATGATATGCTTATCCTTGGGATATATATATATATATATATATATATATATATATATATATATATATATATATACAATTGACAAGTTGAAGAAGGAACTGAGTGAGTCCTTTGCAATGAAGGACATAGGGCCAACAAAGCAAATAATAGGCATGCAGATTTCTCGTAACAGGAAAAATAGGAAGATTTGGTTGTCATAGGAGAAATACATCGAGAAAGTATTAGAAAGGTTTAGTATGAGCAATGTAAAGCTAGTTGGTTCTCCTCTTTCAGGTCACTTCAGGTTATGCTCAGAACAGAGTTTGTCAAATGATGAGGAGAAGGAGAAAATGCAAAAGGTTCCTTATGATTTAGCAGTTGAAAGTTTAATGTATGCAATGGTATGTACGAGGTAGGACATCGTATATACAATGGGCGTTACTAGCAGATTTCTTACAAATCCAAGCAAAGAGCACTGAGCAGTAGTGAAGTAGATCTTGAGATATCTCAGAGGAAACTCTAAAGTTTGTTTAAGCCTTGGAGGTAGACCACCTATGCTAATGGGTTACACAGATGTAGATATAGCTAGAGATATTGATACAAGAAAATTTACATCAGGTTTTGTACTTACTTTTGCAGGGGGAGCTATGTCATGGCAATCCATATTGCAAAGGTGTATTGCTCTCTCTACCACAGAGGCAAAATATATTGCTACTACAAAGATTTGAAAAGAAATATTATATATGAAAGAATTCTTACAAGAATTGGGGCTGAAACAGAAAAACTATTTGGTACATTGTGACAGCCAAAGTGCCATCCATTTGTGTAAAAATTTAATTTTTCATTCCAAGTTAAAGCATATAGATGTCAGATATCACTGGATTCGAAATGTACTTGAAGAGAAGTAATTGCTAATGGAGTAGACATGTTAACAAAGACCTTACCGAAAGAAAGGTAGGAGATGTATCGACAGTTGATCGGCATGGCTTCACACTGAGGAGTCATGGGACAACCTCTCTTATGGGCTGAAAAGGGAGGTTGTTGGGCAGGTAGCCCATTATTCAACTCATATGGGCTTTAGTAGCCCACAGCTCGCTCTCCTTTTAACCTAAACCCTAACACTAATTAGGGAGCTAATGGTGGCTATGAAAATAAGATCAAAACTATAGCAGGGCAGATTTTTGGCAGCAGCAAGGTGATTCATAAATTGGAGAAAAGGGCAGAAAAATAAGAGAAAAAGAAAGGGAAGAAGATAAGGAAAACATAGAAATTATTCTCATTCATCCAAACAGTTTTCTCATCTTAGGTTAGATCAGATCTATAATGAATTTGTACTGTGATTGCTTGGGGAGGTTTTGGATATTGTGTACAATGATGTGATCATTATATATCAGTTATTCTCTTATAATTTTTGCTTAAGTTTTGGGCAAGAGACTTTGAGAATTATACATTCATTATTAATATAATGGATTTTCTCTAGTTTGCCCCGTGGTTTTTACTCTTCACGTTGAAGGGGTTTTCCACGTAAATCTTAGTGTTCTATTTGATTGTAATTTTCATTTAATTCTGTTGTATGTTATGGTCTACTAGTATTTGTTCATATACAAAAGTTCTTCATAGTGTTTGTTATTGTTTTAATCCCATCATGAAGGAGTACAAGGAAGAGCTGAGGAAGGTTGCGGAGAAAGTGATGGAAGTAATGGATGAGAATATGGGGTTCAAGAAGGGCTCCATCAAGAATGCATTCTTCGGAAACGATGAGCATTAACCCTTTTTCAGCACCAAGGTGAAACACTACCTGACGTGCCCATACCTGGACCTGGTGAATGGCCATCGCGCCCACATCAACACAGGCGACATCATCCTCCTCTTCCAAGATGACCAAGTGGGTGGCCTATAGATCTTTAAAGATGGGCAGTGGATCGACTTACAGCCAATGGCCAATGCCATCATCATCAATATGGGAGACCAGATCGAAGTCCACAGCAACAGGTGGTACAAGTGCGTGTGGCATCGCGTGCTGATGACCAGCGATGGCAACCGTCGCTCCATCACTTCCTTCTACAACCCCCTCCTTAAAGGCCACCATCGCTCTAGGGACCAACAAGTATGACTCTGCTACAGCGCTGTACCCCAAGTACACTTTTGGGGACTACATGGATGTGTACGTGAAGGAGTTCTTGGCCAAGGAGCCATGGTTCACGGCAGTGAGAGCCGTGTGAGGACAACAAAAATGGACGTCGATGATCATGCAAGTTGTGTCATTAAGATATGTTGTTCCTTCGATTTAATTCTTCGTATGAGAAGAACGATTGTTTGTATCAGATTAATTCTTTATGTAATGAATAAAATGTTTGTTTATATGTTAGTCGTCTGCCTCTCGACTTTGATCATATATGTTCTGATTTTTTCTTTGTTATTTTATGTTGATAGAAGATGACAAAGATAAATATGAAATAATTTTTTTATATTTTTATATCCTTAATAAATATATGATTTAAACATCAATCATAAATTTAAATGTATGATTTGATTGATTAATTTAAGTATATAATTAAAAAAATCTCTCTCTAAATCATCACTCTTTACAATAAGTTCTTCAATTAATAATGGTATCAAAGCTCTCCTCTTCTCAAGAAGATTTTTTCTTCCTTTTGGACTATGGTAATCTTGCCTCTTTGTTAACCTACCATGGCGATTACCTCGCTACCAATTTCTTTTTTTGTTCGACAGTTCTCCCAAACTAGATCTATCGTAGATTTGTTCTTCTTGCCCATCATCATCCGCCACCGATGATTTGTGTAACCGTTCCTTATTCATTATCATTATTTTTATTTATTTTAGAGAATGTAATCGTTCTCATTAAGTTCATAATTCATTATCATCTATTTCTCCATTATTATGATTTAAATATTTTAGTTTTTCATTTATTATAAATTAATTATTATTATTAAATTTTATTCATTAGCATTAAAATTCTTAATTATGTCCAAATGTTACAAACTTGAATTAGTTCTTGAGCGTTATGAATTTGGTGGTAATAAATATTCTTGATGGAAGAACATCCATATAAGTGAGATTTTTGGTCCCTAAGCTCTATCACTCTCTCAAGTCTTTAGGATTTTCTACACCATCTAAAGTGAGAGTTCTGAGCCGAGAAATATCAAAATACTCAGAGAAATCATTGTAGAAATTTCTCGACAATAATGGCTGGAGGTATGTAATTTCGTTTATGCATTAGTTTCATTGTGTTTCTATTATAGGGATTTAGAAACATATTTTGTTCTTAAGTTTTCTTACAATTTGCTCTTCTTGCTGACCTACTTGATATAGCTTCCTCTATTGCTCCTCTTCATCCACCGCTTTTGTTGTTGTTGCAACAATGACATCATCACCTCCTCTACAGCAACAACAGAACCAATCGTCGTCAATCTATATAGCAACACCGCCTCCTCGTTGCAACAACAATGACAATGTGATCTCCTCTTTGTGTTATGCTCTGTAGCAACAGCAGCATCAGTCATCACTGATCTACTACAATAGCAGCAATGCCTCCTTGTTGCAGTAAAAACAATAGTGCGATCTCCCCTTCACAATTTGCACAATAGATTTTCTCCACCACCTTGATGATTTGATTAATCCTCTGATCTGATTTACCACCTTTGATGATCGTTCCCCTCTCCATTACTGACATAATCAATCATCCACCTCGCTAATCTGACCAGTTCTCCAAGAATCTATAATAGATTCTTCCACTCTCTAACAATTTGTTCTGATCAGTCCTTCATTCTTTCCCTACAAAGACTTCTCCACTCATCTAGAATATGCACCAGGACACCTTGTTGATCTACTACCTCGTTGCTACACTGATGATTCTTCCTCCTCCCTAAATCAACAACATTAGTCATCAGTTGCTTCCTCCCAACTATCTTTCGTTGGCTTCTTCAATGGCATCATCATTTCGTGTGACCCGCCACATGGGTGCCAAGGCCATCTGTGACATTGCACAATGTTCCATCTCGAATGTGTCAAACTTTACATCATCTGCTACTGTTTACTACTCTTGCGTGTCATCTCTTCTGACTATTTAACAATCATATCTTCTTCCTTTTGTAACTTTGACGCTTGGATGATTATTCCCAATATTTGTTCTTCACCTATAGAATTCATCACTTTTAATACAATAATTTTGATCCTCTTCAAACTCTCCAAATATAGTAACTATGCATCTTGATAAGTTTAGTTTATTAAACTTTTTTTCAAATATGATTTGTTGAGCTACATCAATGACTTCTTCAATTATCCATCCAAAAATATTCAAATAATAGAGGAATCAATCTTAAGGGTAAATCCTAATCACACATTATGGTTACATTAAGATCATCTTATTTAATAAATTATTTAAGCCTTTGTTATTATTTTGTAGCACTATTAATCTCTTTATACGTGACAAGAAGCATAATCTAAGTTACAAACTATCTTCATGAATCGTTCTCGCACTCGCATGCTAAATATTTTATCTACCTTGATAAAAATAACTCAAGAGGAAAGTATTATTGTTGATTATGTTGAGACTCAGATTTTGATGATGAAACTAATTGATTGTGTTTTATTGTCTAACTACGTTTTAAGTTACATAGGTCTACTCTCGATTAAAATTAGACAGTTGACACAGGAGGAATTGATGTTGCGATAGAAGAAATCATGTTAGAATATTCGATGTCGATCCGGAGGTTCGATCGATAATCAGCAAAAGGCTTCGGACATCGGGCATCTGGCTAAGAAGAGTGGTGTTGCATCAAGGAGTTCGAGGTTGCGGAGGTCAATCGTCGATTGGGTAACATGCCACAAGATAGGACGGTGTGCCAAAGAACTGGACGAAGCGTCGACCAATGATGTACCGAGCAACAAGAGGTTGATTCGTATAACTGAGTAGATCGAAGTAGAGTTAAGGTAAATTAATGTGCAGGATTAACTACAATAATGATGAAGAATTAAAGTGAAATAAAGTGCCAGAGTCAAGTATGATCGAGTCGTTGGGAGTTCGAGAGTTCGACAGAAATCTGAAGATTCATCGGAAGTACTATCGGAACTGGCCGAGAAAGTGGTTTTGATAATATTTTCGACCTCCAACATGAAGCATGGCTTTTATATAAAAACTTGAACATGCTTACATGAGGTCAATCACATAAAATAAAACACATAAAAATTGAAAATGTGATATCATGATGTTTTTTTTTTGTGTTTGGTCTTGACGGTTTTATGATGAAACTTATGTCTTGTTTTTAAATATTGATACATGTTTTTA
The DNA here is from genome assembly GCA_024322285.1 of Musa beccarii. NCBI lineage: Eukaryota > Viridiplantae > Streptophyta > Magnoliopsida > Zingiberales > Musaceae > Musa > Musa beccarii. Next base: position 61,688,354 of record CM044395.1, on the reverse strand, counting down.
TAAAAGACTTGAACATGCTCACCTTAATTGAAACACATAAAAAATAAGAAGCAAAATATATTATCATGATGAATCAAATCTTTTCCTTAAAGATGCTTTATGTGGTTGCTTTTGATCACTTTTATGATGAAATTTTTAGATGTTAGGTCCTATTTTTGGTCTTGATGGTGAAACTTGTGTTTCGGTTTTGAACTTGACATACATCTTTTATACAAAAAGGCTTGAGCATACTTACATGTAATCAATCTATGTTGCTCTTAATAAATTTTTTGAATGAAATATTTTGATGATAATTTTGGATTTATACGATAATGCAAATTATGATTTGTTTTATGAAAATTTCCTTTAACTATTGAATGTGATACTCGTTTTTATTAAAAACAAAGGCATACTTATATGAAGTAAATCATAAAATGGAAATGCATGTTTTACTATCTCTAAAAGTTTTTGATTTTTCATGAAAGATAAGTGATAAATTCATTTATGATATTTTGTGAATCACTTGAATTATGAATAAGATTTTGATGATGTGTTAAAGAATCCATTTATATGAATATGTGAAAATGATTTTAATGATAAGTATGAAGTAGTCGAGTTGAATTTGAATTAGACTTATCAATGATTCTTGACTCTTTTCTCAATCTCTTGGAATCATCACCTTTATATATATATATATATATATATATATATATATATATATATATATATATATATATATATATATATATATATATATATATATATATATATAATGCTTGAATCAAGTTCTAAAAGATTTTATTTTACTATAAAATTTTTTATTGAAATTATGATCTTGACAATTATAACATAAAGTTCTTTATATATCAAGATCGTTTATTATACTTCTTTTGGTTATCAAAAGAAAATTTTTTATATGAAATACAACTTGTCTTTTGATTTCTCAGAACTTAATATTTAAATTTTTATGAATTCATGATGTTGATATCTTGATAATTGAATTTTTGTATATAATATGATCTTGGTATCTTGATACTTTGAATTTATTTTTGTGAAATCTTGATGAGAATTCCTATGCATGAATCAAATTGCTCTTTGTGCTATCTATTTTCAAATAAATTATGAGCCTTGATATCATATCTTTTATGGCATAGAAATGATAAGATTTCTTTGCCTTGTATGCCTTATGTGATGATTGAAAATTGATGTAAAAGAAATTTACTTAATGATTAAATCATTGATTTATTCTTTTTATCATGGCTTGAAAATGAATGTAAATAAAATATATTTAGAATTTGTTTTAAAATCATAATCTTAATCTTGCTAAAAGGAATATTTACCATGAATGATATCTTAGATCTTGATCTTACTAAAAACTTGATTTTTTTTAAAATGATGTAAAAAGAAAGAAAACTATGTCCTTCTTTTTTTTTTAACATTAACAAAGGGGGAGAAGGGTTTGCTAGCTTGCACATTACTAATAAAAATAAACATAGCTAGCTAGAACTTGCAAAAAGGTAAAACTTGCACTTCTCAAAATGAGAAGAAAGAAATTACAAAGTTGCATTATTTTTTTTAACTCATGAGCTTACATGTTTAAAATATTATAAATTTTACAAAAATTACTAGCTCATTATAAACAAAAAGTTGATAGCTTACAAAGGCAAAACTTAGTTGTAAAAGAGAAAAATTGAAAGGGAGCTAGCTTGCGTATCGCTAGCTTGCTTATTATTATTGCTTGCTTGTTTATCATCAATTTTCCTCCTATCATGATTTATTTATGACTCCTTTGAATTCATGACTTGATATAATAAAAATTCATGATGCAAATTTATTATTTTGTCATGATCAAAGCATTATTGTAAAAGATTATTTGTATTCCTCCACTTTCTTTTGACAATGACAAAGGGGGAGCAAGAATTGCTAGCTTATACACTTAAATGAAAAAACTTACTATCATGAACACTACCAACAATTGCAATCTTGCAATCTCAAGAGGAGAAAAATTTATATCTCAAAAGAAGCAAAAATGCAAACTTAGAAAATTTACAATCCTACACTTGCTATGCTTAAATGTTGTATGTTGTGTGTTGAATATCTATCTTGATAGCTAGTATAATTGTAAAATTTGCATATCCTTAATACTAGCTATAATACAACTCTTTTTTGTTGATGACAAAGGAGGAGAAGTAGATTGATGAACTCATGCAATGTAATGTTGATTGAATATTTTATATATTTGCATGATGTTTTTGTTGACATGATTTTGATACATATTGCTTGGATTTGGGATAATCCAAGTGTTCTATCAATAACATATTGATAGGGGGAGTTTGTGTAAACTCCAGGAGTTAAGGTTAACTCAGTCATTAATTAGTTACAATCATAAAAAAGGGGGAGACTATTGAGTATCATATTTTGATGATGAAACTAATTAATCATGTTTTATTGTCTAACTACGTTTAAAGTTATACGGGTCTACTCTCGATCATAATTAGACAGTTGACACAGGAGGTGTTGGGAAATCCTTCAGGGGAGCGACATCACATGCACAGTGGAAGAATAGAAAACAAAACCCCAGATTTCCCGTAGAAAGTTTTCGTCATCGTGCGAAGATCGATACGTCAAAAAAAATCCTCAAAATTGCACATGCGAAGAAGATACCTAGGGAGATCGTATATCCCTAAATTCCTATAGATCTGTGGGAGAGGATGAAGGAGGTCAAGCGTCCTCCTCTCTAGCGGTATCCATATGGCAGGGATTGCAATGATGTACTTCTCTCTCTAGGGAGAGGAGAACAGGAGGTGGCTACCAAAAGAAACCCTCAGCCTATAGAGCTTTAATTCCATCCTATTTATAGAGGCCCCCCTGAAAACCCTAATGGATCTTTTGCCCTATTGGGTATTAGATCTCTATCCAATTACCCAAGCCTCTTGGACTAGTGGGTCTCTACCCAATAATCTCTTATTAGCAATTATTGGATCTCATCTCAAGATCCAATAATTCAGGGGCTTAATGGATATCCAATAAGATATGGGGTTCAGCGGATATCTCATATCCGAACCTCTACTCGTTGCAACACCTACCATATGTGTGTGACCCTCTAGGCCCAATATCGAGCTGACCGTAAGTCATACTTGTCAGAACTCTTTCTGACTTAGTGAATTATTATCTCTATAATAATTCACTCAACTCATCAACTGCGGACGTACCATGCCACTACACCACAACCCCCAGACGATACAGGGGAATCCAATCCTTTGGACCTATCTATCCTCAGTTATCATGTATCTATAGTCCCTCATCCATCCAATATACCAGAGACCCTATACCGAGTATGGTGCTGTCAGGCCCATACGGTCTCTCCTCGAGTCTTGCTCTTGTCGGATTCTCCCAGAGAACTCTTTCTCCTTCAATCCAAATAACCTTGGCCAAGGATTTGTATGAGCAAGAACACATGGGATATTCCTCTGATGATACCGAGAGCGGAAGATCTTCTATTGACACTCAAGAGCCCTCGTAAAGTTGGCTACCACTCCCAATAACCGGTTGTACTAGATCTGGAACTTTCCAAACCTATAAATATGGTATCAAAGAGTGGAGTACTCATACAGGACATCCTTGGTGTCTCAAGTCTAAGGACCAAATACACTACTAGGACTACGGAATCATTGTCTGACGTGAGGTATCATTAACCATCCAGCATTCCGTAGGCGGATCAATCAGTGAACTCATTCCCCAATGAGCACCTGCACTATACCCTTAGTGTCCCCACACGAGTAGCTCTGAGACCAGCTACCTCCATCATATAGATGGGTATTCAGCACACCAGTCTATCCGGTTATCTCGATGTCCTTCTTGAGTAACCTATGACCAGGATAATCCAGGGTCCGTGTTTAAAGGTGAATCGGTCTCATTATCGTGATCTCATCACAATCCGATTCCCATTGCACAGATCCAAGGACATCACAATATATACAACACACAAGATAAAGTGATAAAATGTCTAATAATAAGTAAAGAGAAAAAGTGCATATCAAGTCACAAGTGCTCTCACTCATGTGATTGGCTTGTTGGGCACATATGACTAGCAATCTCCCACTTGACCTAAAGCCAATCACCAATATGTCTGATCCCCATCAGACCTCTGTGACACTCAAAGATAATCTGAGTCAATGGCTTTATCAATGGATCTGTAATGTTATCTTCGGATGGAACTCTTTCCACTATTACATCTCTTCGGGCCATGATCTCTCTAATAAGTTAGAACCTCCTCAGAACACTTCTGATGAGACCCGAGTTCCCTTATTTGAGTAATCATCCCGTATTTGTCGTAATATAAAGGAATCAGCTTCTCGCTGCTTGGGATGACTCCTAGATCTGTGATGAACTTCTTCATCCAGACTCCCTCCTTTGCTGCCTCTGCCGTAGCAATGTATTCCACCTCTGTGGTCGAGTCAGCAGTAGTGTCTTACTTGGAACTCTTCCAGCATATTGCTCCTCCATTCAGGGTGAACATATACCCTGAATTAAACTTACTATCATCGACATCGGACTGGAAGCTCGAGTCCATGTAGCCCTCAACCCTGAGGCTACTACCTCCATATACCAATAAAAGATCCTTAGTCCTTCTCAAGTACTTAAGGATACTTTTTACTGCTTTCTAGTGCTCCAAGCCTGGATCTGCCTGATATCTGCTCGTGACACTCAGAGCATGCGCTATATCAGGCCTGGTACATAGCATAGCATACATGATAGATCCTATCGCTGATGCATATGGTATCATATCCATGTGTACCCTTTCTTTAGGAGTCTTTGGGGACATACTCCTAGAAAGTGATATTCCATGTCTTATTAGTATGAGACCTCTCTTGGAATTTTTCATGCCAAACCTTTTGATAATGGTGTCTATGTACCTGGACTGGGACAAGCCAAGCATCCTCTTGGATCTATCTTTATAGATCTGTATCCCCAATATGCATGATGTTTCCCCTAAGTCCTTCATGGAGAAGTGCCTAGATAACCAAGTCTTTACTATGGAGAGCATTCCTACATCATTCCCAATGATCAGGATGTCATCCACATATAATACCAAAAAGGTGATAGTGCTCCCACTTACTTTTCTGTACACACAAGGCTCATCTTCATTCTTAACGAAGTCATAAGATCTGATCGCATCATCAAATCTTATGTTCCAACTTCGGGAAGCTTGCTTCAATCCATAGATGGACCTAAGTAACCTGCACACCTTATCTGGGTTATTCCTGGATAGGAATCCCTCAGGCTGTATTATATACACTTTCTTGAGGTTACCATTGAGGAATATGGTTTTGACATCCATCTGCCAGATCTCATAATCGTAGTGTGCTGCAATAGCCAATAGAATTCGAATGGATTTTAGTAGGCTACAGGTGAGAAAGTTTCGTTATAGTCAACACCTTGTCTTTGATGATACCCCTTAGCCACTAGTCTTGCTTTATAGGTCTCTACTTTTCCATCTACTCCAATCTTCTTTTTTAAGATCCACTTGCAACCAATGGGTACAATACCCACGGGTGCATTAACTAGGTTCCAAACCTTGTTGGAGTACATGGAATCCATTTCTGAATTCATGGCTTTTTGCCATTTCCCGAAGTCTATGCTCATAATAGCCTCCTCGTAGGTCTGAGGATCAATATCCTCAACATCCTCTCTTCTGATATGTCCCACATATCTCTCAGGAGGATGGGATACTCAATCAGACCTACGTAAAGTTGGAACTTGTGTGTTAGGTATCTAAACAGACTTTGGCTGTGGAATGGTGCTTAAGCTAGGTTCTCCAACCTCACTCAATTCTATCATGCTCCCACTATCTCCACCAAGAATGTGTTCCTTCTCAAAGAACACTACTCTCTTAGCTACAAAGACCTTTTGGTCCTCAGGGTGATAGAAATAATACCCACAAGTTTCCTTGGGGTATCCCACGAACTTTCACCGTTCCATTCTAGATTCTAACTTGTCAGGGTTGTGTCTCTTAACGTGGGCAGGGCAGCCCCAAATCTTAATAATCTTAAGATCATGCATCTTCTCATTCTATATCTCATATAGAGTAGATATCACTGACTTGGTTGAAATTCTGTTCAGAAGGTAAGCAGCGGTCTCTAGGGCATATCCCCAAAATGAGATGGGTACATCGGTGAAACACATCATGGAACGTACCATGTCTAACAATGTGCAATTCCTCCTTTCTAATACACCATTAAGCTATGGTGTATAAGGAGGTGTCCATTGGGATAAGATCTTATAGTCTTTGAGGAACCGGGTGAACTCTGTACTCAAGTACTTACCTCCTCGATCTGATTGAAGGGTTTTAATATTCTTTCCTATTTGGCTCTCCACTTTATTTTTATATTCCCTGAATTTTTCAAAAGCTTCAGACATGTACTTCATCAAGTACACATGTCCGTATCTTGAGAAATCATCAATGAAAGTAATGAAGTAGGAGTAACCACCTATGGCATGAGTTGACATGGGACTGCATACATCAAGTACACATGTCCGTATCTTGAGAAATCATCAATGAAAGTAATGAAGTAGGAGTAACCACCTATGGCATGAGTTGACATGGGACTGCATACATCACTATGTATGAGTTCTAGTAACTCAGTGGCTCTCTCTCCAGTTCCACTAAATGGAGAGTTGGTTATCTTTCCCCGAAGGCAAGGTTTACATGTCGCATATAACTCATAGTCAAATGGATCTAGATATCCATCTTTTAGCAACTTTTGAATCCTTCCCTCGTAGATGTGACCTAGCCTATAATGCCAAAGATATGCATTGTTTATCTCTTCTTGTTTCCTCTTAGACTCACTTACACTCATGATATGTGAAGCTGTATCTAGCATAAATAAACCATTATGCAATGTTCCTCTCGTGATGATCTGATCATCTAATATTATTGAACAACCATTGTTATCAAAAACTAATTTATATCCAATAACTATCAAACACGAAATAGAAATAATATTTTTTATAATAGAAAGAATATAATAGCATGCATCTAATGCAATAATAGCTCCGCCAAGCAGATGTAAAGTGACCTTGCCAACAGCCACTGTAGTAACCTTTGCTCTATTGCCTATTTTAAGGTTCATCTCGTCTTTGTTCAATCTCCTAGGTCCTGCCAGAACCTGCAACGAATTGCAAATATGATAAGCACTCTCGGTATCCAATACCCATGTGTTATCAAAAGATTCTGACAAATGGAGATTGATCATGAATGTACCTGAAGCTTCTGTAAGTTTTTGTTTTGCCCTCTCTATAAGGTACTCTTTGTAGTTCCTCTTCCAGTGCCCATCTTTGCCGTAGTGGAAGCACTGACCTTTGTCCTTTGTTGGGTCTTTCTTGGCAACCTTTGCCTTACCCATTTTGCCCTTGCCCTTACCCTTCTTAAGGGTCTTCTCAGCCTTCCTTTTCTTTCTGGTCTCACCAGCATAGAGAACTGGCTTCTCTTTCTTGATGGTGCTCTCTGCTTCTCTCAACATATTGAGGAGCTCTGGGAGGGTCACCTTAAGTTTGTTCATATTAAAATTTATCATGAACTGAGAAAAGGAATCTAGTAAGGACTGAAGCACAAGATCCACACATAGGTTATCCTCTAGGACCATTCCTAGACCTGTGAGTTTCTCGATCCACTCAATCATCTTAAGGACATGATTCTGAACCAGTGTCCCCTTAATCATCCTAGAATAGAAAAGACTCTTTGATATCTTATATCGCTGAGTTCTTCCCTGTTCCTCAAACAATTTGCGGAGATGTAGGAGTATGGACTTAGTATCCATATTTTCATGCTCTCTCTGTAACTCAGTAGTCATAGAGGCCAACATATAATACTGAGCAAGATTGGAATCATCTAAGTACTTCATATAACGAGCGATCTCATCCTCGCTTGCCCCTTCGTCGAGCGAAGGGATCATATATCAAGGATATACGCGATTTTCTCCGTCGTGATAATGATTCTCAGATTGTGAAGCCAATCCGTATAATTTGGACCAGTGAGGCGGTTGGCATCAAGTATGCCATGTATAGGATTTGAAAGCGATATTTTTTGAAATTAAAGATGTAGCAAAAATAAATAATATGCAGACTTTGTAAAAATTAAATAGTTAAGATAAGGACTTCTATCTTAATGTACTCCCACTAATTTTTCACGAGACACACAACACCCTCCGGTATGTGAATCGGAGACCCCCGGTGGATCTCTAGTGGGGATCGGGATCCAGTCGGCATCTTAACGTTACCTCGAGTGACTCGAACAATCACGTTAAGCCCGTAAAGGTAAGCAACACTTATCAATCACAACTCCTTGTGATTCCCGTTCTGTTCGGCCTTCGAACCACCATAGCCTCGAGGGACTCGACCAACCATGATGTTCGGTTAAGTCATTACCATCGTTACAAGATGAGTCTGATTCGGTGATATACTCTCGAGGGACTCAACCAAGCATAACATGTCCTCAGGTCATCGGTGACATCTCTATATCGTAGATAAGATAGCGAGACGCGATATAGGTGAGTCTCGAGAGACTCGACTAACTCAACCTATACCGAGAATCGGTTCCTAGCTTAATGATGATAGGCCATGTGGGTCAATCTAATTGCCTCACGTTTACCGACTTAATATTATTAATGAAGAGGATTTTTTATTTGGTCTCCTAACATAATGTGTCACACATATACGTATTTAATATATATATATATATATATATATATCTATATCACATGCAAATATATATATACATATCTAGTAGGTGTATATCTAACCACACATCACATGAGCAATCACACCAGATGATCATGGACCACATCCTAATATGATCAGGCTCGAGCCAGTGGGCCCAATCACTCACATCAAGATCTATATGTACTTCGGCGCATCTCTATGCCCTGTGATCGTCCATCTCGTTTCGTCGGATCCGTCGGTATCTCAACGCATCTTCATGCATCGGATCGTCCGTCTTGACCTCGTGAGTCACGCTATCGCTGTGCCTCCTCATGTAATTACAACATAATTACAGGTATGCAAGTCTGACAATAAATGAGAAAAGAATAGAGGCTCGTAAGCTCCAATAATAATAATCACATATACACACATCACATCATATGTCCATGATCATCTATCTACATCATACATCACATGTATATGTTATTTTATAGGATTACTGGACAAAAATAATAGTTAATTAAACTATTTAATTAATATATTTAATTTTTTTGAAATTAGGGACATAAAAGAAATTTTTGAATTCCTAGGGGTATTTTGGTAATTTGATCAAAAAGGGTATTTTGGTAAATCTATCAAAGGGGACAGAATCTAAAATTTCTAAAATTCCGAGGGTATTTTAGTAATTCCATCAAAAGAGATAGAATCTGAAATTTTTAAAATTCCTAGGGGCAAAACCATCTTTTGCCCTAAAACCATAATCCCTCATCCTTACTGTGCCTGCAACCACCACCACCATGCCGGCGGCGCCCCTTGCATGCTGGGAAGGCGACGTCGCTGCCCTACAGGCGTAGCGCTGGCGCCTCTGCGACGCTGTCCCATAGGCGCAGCGCCCTCCGGCGCCCTTATGGGCGGGCCGCAGGCCGCCGACGCAGGCAGCCTACCTACGGCCAACAGCCCGTCGGCCAGCGACTATTGCCTGTGTAGGCAGCAAGGCTGCAAGCCTTGCAGCCGCTACACGAGCGCAGCAAGGGCAGCAACAGTTGCTGCCCTTCCTGGCCCTTTTGCGCCAACGATTTTAGCGTCAAAAGCAGATCTGAAACACAACACACGTAGTTTAAGATCTGATCTTCGCACGAACAACCTGGCTCTGATACCACTGTTGGAAAAGCCTTCAGGGGAGCGCTCACATGCGCAGCGGAAGAACAGAAAACAAAACCCCAGATTTCCCATAGAAAGTTTCCGTCGTCGCGCGAAGATCGGTGCTTCAAAAACAAATCCGCAAAACTGCACGTGTAAAAGAAGATACCTAGGGAGATCATATATCCCTGAATTCCTACAGATCTGTGAAAGAGGATGAAGGAGGTCAAGCATCCTCCTTTCTAGCAGTGTCCACAAGGCAGGGATTGCAATGATGCACCTCTCTCTCTAGGGAGAGGAGAACATGAGGTGGCTACCAAAAGAAACCCTCAGCCTATAGAGCTTTGGTTCCCTCCTATTTATAGAGGCCCCTTGAAAATCCTAATGGATCTTTTGCACTATTAGGTATTGGATCTCCATCCAATTACCCAAGCCTCTTGGATTAGTGGGTCTCTACCCAATAATCTCTTATTAGTAATGATTGGATCTCATCTCAAGATCTAATAATTCAGGGGCTTAATAGATATCCAATAAGATAGGGGGTTCAGCGAATATCTCATATCTGAACCTCTACTCGTTGCAACACCTACCATATGTGTGTGACCCTCTAGGCCCAATATCGAGCTAGCCGTAAGTCATACTTGTCAGAACTCTTTATGACTTAGTGAATTATTATCTCTATAATAATTCACTCAACTCATCAACTGCGGACGTACCATGCCACTACACCGCGACCCCCAGACGATACAGGGGAATCCAATCCTTTGGACCTATCTATTCTCAGTTATCATGTATCTATAGTCCCTCATCCATCCAATATCCCAGAGACCCTATACCGAGTATGATGCTGTCAGGCCCATATAGTCTCTCCTCGAGTCTTGCTCTTGTCGGATTCTCCCAGAGAACTCTTTCTCTCTCAATCCGAATAACCTTGGCCAAGGATTTGTATGAGCAAGAACACATGAGATATTCCTCTGATGATACCGAGAGCGGATGATCCTCTATTGACACTCAATAGCCCTCGTAAGGTTGGCTACCACTCCCAATAATCGACTGTACTAATCTAGAACTTTCCAAACCTATAAGTCTGGTATTAAAGAGTGGAGTACTAATACAAGACATCTTTGGTGTCTCAAGTGTAAGGACCAGATACACTACTGGGACTACGAAATCACTATCTGACGTGAGGTATCATTAACCATCCAGTATTCAATAGGCGGATCAATCAGTGAACTCATTCCACAGTGAGCACTTGCACTGCACCCTTAGTGTCGCCACACGAGTAGCTATGAGACCAGATACCTCCATCATATGGAAGGGTATACAGCACACCAGTCTATCCGGTTATCTCGATGTCCTTCTCGAGTGACTTATGACTAGGATAATTCGTTGTCTATCCGGTTATCTCGATGTCCTTCTCGAGTAACCTATGACCAGGATAATTCAGGATATGTGTTTAAAGGTGAATCGGTCTCATTATTGTGATCTCATCACGATCTGATTCCCATTGCACAGATCCAAGGACATCACAATATATGCAACACGTAAGATAAAGTGATAAAACGCCTAATAATAAGCAAAGAGAAAAAGTGCATATCAAGTTATAAGTGTCATCACTCATGTGATTGGCTTGTAGGGCACATATGACTAGCAAGAGGAATCGATGTTGTGCTAAAAAAATTATGTCAGAATATTGGACATCGAGCTGGAGGTTCGGTCGACAATCGACAGAAGGCTTCGGACATCGGGCATCGGGCCAAGAAGAGTGGTGTTACGCTAAGGAGATCAGGGTTGCGAAGGTCAACCACCGATTGGGCAATAGGCCATAAGAGAGGATAGTGCACCGAAGAATTGGACGAAGCACCGACCAATGACATGTCGGGCAATAGGAGGTTGATTTGTATAACTGACTCGATCGAAATAGAGTTAAGATAAATTAATGTGTAGGATTAATTACGATAACGATGAAGACTTAAAGTGAAACAAAGTACTGAAGTCAAGTACAATCAAGTTATTAGGAGTTTGAGGGTTCGATGGAAGTCCGAAGATTCATTGGGAGTACTATCGGAACTAGCCGAGAATGAGTAGGGAGCTTGTCGAAGGGTTTTCAAAAGTTTGCCAGAAAGATTCGTCGAAAGTTCATGGAGCTCATCGAGAAAGATCGAAGCTTGCCAAAGAAGCTTGTCGGAACTATTCAAGATCATCGTGAAGTCCAGGAGCTTGCCGGGAGTCCGCAGAATGATATCCGAGGGTTCGTCGGAATACCACCGAAAGTTTGTCGGAAGCTCGTTGGAGGAAAACTTGATGTGCCAGATTTTGTATTAGCTTAAAAAAATATCTTTAATTTAGTAGTTAGCACGTAATTAGGGTTAGGATTATGTGTTAATCCTATAGCCCTGGTAGGGGCCAACTGGGCCCGATAATGGACTGGTTTGGGCTGGATTTAAGGCCTAACCAAAAGTGCTAAACCCTATCTGGCGGTGGCACCGGCCCAAGTTCAACTCCCTAGGATATACTAGGCAGTGGTACCGCCCAGTGTCAGAGCACCTGGGCGATAGTACCGCTTAGTACATTGACCGTGGCAGTGTGTCAAGCGATAGTACCATCGGGTGTCAGGGTCAAATAGGCGGTGGTACCGCTAGTGACAAGCAATGGTACCGCTAGTGACAAGCAATGGTACCGCTAGTGATAGGCGGTGGTACCACCAGTACTCGATAAATCTAGGATGGAAATATTTTTGGCTCTAAGTTTGAATCCAATTGGAGCTTATAAAAACCCCTCCCATCCCTGGGTTGAACATACAAGCACACAAACCTTGAAAGTAAGAAAACGTTATAGAATTCTCTTTAAAAATCCCTCCTTTAGCTCTTATTCATTTTTAGCAAAAAGAGAGGAGTGTGTGAGTGCTTATAAGGGTCATCTCCTAAGCCTATCAAATGGATAAGGTGTTGTAAGGGGCTTTGTTTTTGCCCGTTGAAAGGAAGACAGCTAGTGAAATACTAGTGGCCTCAAGAGAAGTGGAATCGGGAGTAGACGTAGGTCGTATAACCGAACCACTATAAAATTAGGTTTATACTTCTATTCTTATTTATCTTTGTTGCAAGCCTTTACCTTACTATAATTATTCGAATCCTTCTCATTCTTACGAATTACTTCAACTTTACATCTTTCCAATATCCACAATCGAAATCAATTTTTATTGAAACGAAGTTTTCAATGTATGAGGTTTTTTAAAATTATTTTAAATCATTAAAATTTATTATTCTTAACCCACTAATTCACACCCCCCCCCCTCTTTTAGTGCCACTCTAGATCCCAACAGATTATATATATAATTTAAAAATTATTATAAATGACTTCAATTTAATAGTCATCTCCCAAGTGATGAAGCAATCATTGTTCATAATCTCAATAGTCTAGGAAACGAATATAAGAAACTAACTATAACAATTCGGACATATGACTCACTAATGTCATTTGAAGAACTATATGACAAGATAATTGATTAGGAAACATATTTGAAACAAAGAGAGAGGAATATGAGACTAATTATCACAACTCAATTCAATCAAAAAACTAAAAGAAAAGATAATCAAAACAATAATAACTTTAATAAAGGATCAAGAAGTCTCATAAACACATGAGTACACAGAGTTATCATCCTCCATTATACTATTAACTCTTCAACCATGATGATAAATTTAACACAAACAACTCACAATAATTTCAACGAAATAACTCCATTACACTATTGACTTTTCCATGACTCATTTATTGTAAAAGATCTAAGCACAAGGGCATCTTTGGTTTGGAATCAGAATAAAGGCAACATTTATAAATGATTGTCAACTTCTTAAATCACCCAATCAATCGTTTTTATTTTAGTTACTGCTCTAATCAATGTATGACATTATCGCATTGGTCATCTATCATCATTCATTCAATAATAGCTAATCTATTGTTATTTTCTTCTAAATTTCAAATCAAGTATAATTACAACTCATTATGATGATTCTTCATACTTCTGACCAATTAGCAAATTTTTTCATAAAGCCTTTCATTCATTAGATGTTTTAATTATATTAATCTAATATTGATATTCTTGATAAAAGCTCAATTTTACGAGGGCATGATGGAAGATCGCGAAAGAGGTAAATATAGAAAAAATATTCTTACATTTCTTATATCTTCAATCAATCAATAATTTTAGAATCAATTGTATATAATTGTATGATTTGATGGAAAAATAATAATTTGAGTATAGTACACTCAAAACTTGTATAAATGTAATGAAGAAACGAAATATGTCTTATAGTTAAGATCGAAACCAGCAAGCCACATTTAAGGTTCATAGTCAAAACCGATGGGGAGGGGCTACGGGGTAGACACCTTATCGATGTGACCTAACATTTTCCAATGTCGACCTGCATCATAACGTTTTGATCGTTTATTTCATGAGCTGATCTCCTTGTGATAAAATGACAGCTTAGTTGACCATGGAGAAAAGGTTTGACCAGGAACACGGCTTAGTTCCCGGTTATTTCCTCTAATTGGTATGTGAGGTCTGATATGCAAGCTTGTTGCAGTATAAAAGGTCCCAGTTGGCTCCGTTTCTCTTCATCGATCCATTAGAGAAGCAATACAGAAGCATAATTTGCAACCAGGGCATCATCTCATCCTCACTAGAAATGGCCATTCCAGACATCGATTTCTCGAAGTTGGAGGGGAAGGAAAGAGCTGAAACCTTGGCACAGATTGCCAATGGCTGCCAAGAATGGGGATTCTTTCAGGTTTGCATCTCATTTGTCCGGTTCCTTCTTTCCCCTTACAGGGATCTTTTTGAGTTGATGCTAGTACTAAAGCAGAGGAATCCACCTGACCTGTTTGCAGCTGGTGAACCATGGGATTCCGGTGGAGCTCTTGGAACGCGTGAAGAAGGTGTGATCCGAGTGCTACAGGCTCAGAGCGGAGGGCTTCAAGGCGTCCAAACCTGTGCAGCTGTTGAACAAAGCTGGTGGAAGAAGAAGGCTACGCCGCCGATGCTAAGCGCTTGGATAACATGGATTGGGAGGATGTCTTCCTTCTCCAGGATGACAACGAGTGGCCGGCCAACCCTCCAGAGTTATAGGGTATTTCCTTCATGGTCTCCCTACAAGATTGCGCATGAAGAGAGCATACATTAGGCACTTACAACTACATATCAATTAGCCTGACGAGTCCTGCGTGGAAGTGTAACGATGGTGATGACTTAATCGAACATCATGGTTGGTCGAGTCCCTCGAGGCCATAGTGGTTCGGAGGCCGAACAGGATGGGAATCATAAGTTGTGATTGGCAAAAGTTGCCTACCTTTATGGGTTTAACGTGATTGATCGAGTCCCTCGAGGTTACGTTAAGACGCCGATTGGATCCTGATCCTCACTAGAGATCCGTCGGGGGTCTCCGATTCACATACCGGAGGGTGTTGTGTGTCTCACAAAAAATTAGTGGGAGTCCATTAAGATAGAAGTCCTTATCTTAACTGTTTAATTTTTTACAAAGTCTGCATATTATTTATTTATGCTACATCTTTAATTTTAAAAAATATCGCTTTTAAATCCTTTACATGGCATACTTGATGCCAACTGCCTTACTGGTCCAAATTATACGGATTGGCTTCGCAATCTGAGAATCATTCTCACGGCGGAGAAAATCGCGTATGTCCTTGATACAGTGATCCCTACACCCGACGAAGGGGCAAGCGAGGATGAGATCGCTCGTTATGTGAAGTACTTAGATGATTCCAATCTTGCTCAGTGTTATATATTGGCCTCTATGACTACTAAGTTACAGAGACAACATGAAAATATAGATGCTAATTCCATACTCCTACATCTCCGCAAACTGTTTGAGGAATAGGGAAGAACTCAACGATATGAGATATCAAAGAGTCTTTTTCGTGCCAGGATGACTGAGGGGACACCGGTTCAGAACCATGTTCTTAAGATGATTGAGTGGATCGAGAAACTCACA
Organism: Musa beccarii; assembly: GCA_024322285.1. Classification (NCBI taxonomy): domain Eukaryota; kingdom Viridiplantae; phylum Streptophyta; class Magnoliopsida; order Zingiberales; family Musaceae; genus Musa; species Musa beccarii. The sequence continues at coordinate 61,672,524 of CM044395.1, read as the reverse complement.
GGTTTAGGAATGGTCCTAGAGGATAACCTGTGTGTGGATCTTGTGCTTCAGTCCCTACCAGATTCCTTTTCTCAGTTCATAATGAATTTTAATATGAACAAACTTGAGGTGACCCTCCTAGAGCTCCTCAATATGTTGAGAGAAGTAGAGAGCACCATCAAGAAAGAGAAGCCAGTTCTCTATGCTAGTGAGACCAGAAAGAAAAGGAAGGCTGAGAAGACCCTTAAGAAGGGTAAGGGCAAGGGCAATATGGGTAAGGCAAAGGTTGCCAAGAAAGACCTAACAAAGGATAAAGGTCAGTACTTCCACTACGGTAAAGATAGGCATTGGAAGAGGAACTACAAAGAGTACATTGCAAAGAGGGCAAAATAGAAGCTTACAAAAGCTTCAAGTACATTCATGATCAGTCTCCATTTGTTAGAATCTTTTGATAACACATGAGTATTGGATACCGGGAGTGCTTATTATATTTGCATTTCATTGCAGGATTTGGCAGGACCTAGGAGATTGAACAGAGGTGAGATGGACCTTAAGATGGGCAATGGAGCAAAGGTTGCTATAGTGACTATTGGTAAGGTCACCTTACATCTGCCTAGCGGAGCTATTATTACATTAGATGCTTGCTATTATGTTCCTTCTATTATCAAAAATATTATTTCCATTTCATGTTTGACAGTTATTGGATATAAATTAGTTTTTGAGAACAATGGTTGTTCAATAATATTAAATGATCAGATCATCACGAGAGGAACATTGCATAATGGTTTATTTATGCTAGATACAGCTCTACATATTATGAGTGTATGTGAGTCTAAGAGGAAACGAGAAGAGGTGAACAATGCATATCTTTGGCATTGTAGGCTAGGTCACATCCACGAGGGAAGGATTCAAAAGTTGCTAAAAGATGGATATCTAGATCCATTTGACTATGAGTCATATGCGACATGTGAACCTTGCCTTCGGGGAAAGATGACCAACTCTCCATTTAGTGGAACTGGAGAGAGCTACTGAGTTACTAGAACTCATACATAGTGATGTATGCGGTCCCATATCGACTCATGCCATAGGTGGTTACTCCTACTTCATTACTTTCACCGATGATTTCTCAAGATACGGACATATGTACTTGATGAAGTATAAGTCTGAAGCTTTTGAGAAATTCAGAGAATATAAAAATGAAGTGGAGAACCAAACGAGAAAGAGTATTAAAACCCTTCGATCAAATCGAGGAGGTGAGTACTTGAGTACAGAGTTCACCCAGTTCCTCAAAGACTATGGGATCTTATCCCAATGGACACTTCCTTATACACCATAGCTTAATGGTGTATCAGAAAGGAGGAATCGCACACTATTAGACGTGCGTTCCATGATGTGTTTCGCCGACCTACCCATCTCATTCTGGGGATATGCCCTAGAGACCGCAGCTTACCTTCTGAACAGAATTCCAACCAAGTCAGTAATGTCTACTCTATATGAGATATGGAATGGGAAGATGCCTGATCTTAAGATTGTTAAGATTTGGGGCTACCCTGCCCACGTTAAGAGACACAACCCTAACAAGTTGGAATCCAGAACGGAACGGTACAAGTTCGTGGGATACCCCAAGGAAACTTGTGGGTATTATTTCTATCACCATGATGACCAAAAGGTCTTTGTAGCCAAGAGAGTAGTGTTCCTTGAGAAGGAACACATTCTTGGTGGAGATAGTGGGAGCATGATAGAATTGAGTGAGGTTGGAGAACCTAGCTCAAGCACCATTCTACAGCTAGAGTATGTTAAGATACATAACACACAAGTTCCAACTTTATATAGGTCCGATAGAGTATCCCATCCTCCTAAGAGATATGTGGGACATATCAGAAGAGAGGATGTTAAGGATATTGATCCTCAGACCTACAAGGAGGCTATTATGAGCATAGACTCCGGGAAATGGCAAGAAGCCAGGAATTCTAGGCACTTCTCCATGAAGGACTTAGGGGAAGCATCCTGCATATTGGGGATACATATCTATAGAGATAGATCCAAGATGATGCTTGGCTTGTCTCAGTCAAGGTACATAGACACCATTGTCAAAAGGTTTGGCATGGAAAATTCCAAGAGAGATCTCATACCAATGAGACATGGAATATCACTTTCTAGGAGTATGTCCCCAAAGATTCCTAAAGAAAGGGCACACATGGATATGATACCGTAGACATCAGCGATAGGATCTATCTGTATGCTATACTATGTACTAGGCCTGATATAGTGCATGCTCTGAGTGTCACGAGCAAATACCAAGCAGATCTAGGCTTGGAGTATTGGAAAGTAGTAAAAAGTATCCTTAAGTACTTGAGAAGGACTAAGGATCTTTTACTAGTATATGGAGGTAGTAGCCTCAGTGTTGAGGGCTACACGGACTCGAGCTTCCAGTCCGATGTCGATGATAGCAAGTCTAATTCAGGGTATGTGTTCACTCTGAATGGAGGAGCAGTATGCTGGAAGAGTTCTAAGCAAGACAATACTACTGACTCGACCACAGAGGTGGAATACATTGCTGCAGCAGAGGCAGCAAAGGAGGGAGTTTGGATGAAGAAGTTCATCACAGATCTAGGAGTCATCCCAAGCAGCGAGGAGCTGATTCCTTTATATTTCGACAAATACGGGATGATTACTCAAATAAGGGAACCCGGGTCTCATCAGAAGTATTCTAAGGAGGTTCTAACTTATTAGAGAGATCGTGGACCGAAGAGATGTAGTAGTGGAAAAAGTTCCATCCGAAGATAACATTACAGATCCACTAACAAAGCCATTGACTTAGATTGGCTTTGAGCATCATAGAGGTCTGATGGGGATCAGACATGTTGGTGATTTGCTTTAGGTCAAGTGGGAGATTGCTAGTCATATGTGTCCTGTAAGCCAATCACATGAGTGATGGTACTTGTGACTTGATATGCATTTTTTCTCTTCACTTATTATTAGGCGTTTTATCACTTTATCTTGCATGTTGCATATATTGTGATGTCCTTAGATCTGTGCAATGAGAATCAAATCATGATGAGATCATGATAATGAGACCGATTCACCTTTAAACACAGACCCTAAATTATCCTGGTCATAGGTTACTCAAGAATGACATCGAGATAATCGGATAGACTGGTGTGCTATATACTTGTCCATATAATGGAGGTAGCTGGTCTCATAGCTACTCATGTGGGGACACTAAGGGTACAGTGTAGGTGCTCATTGGGGAATGAGTTCAGTTCACTGATTGATCTACCTACGGAATGCTGGATGGTTAATGATACCTCACGTCAGACAGCGATTCCGTAGTCCTAGTAGTGTCTCTGGTCCTTAGACTTGAGACACCAAAGATGTCCTGTATGAGTACTCAACTCTTTGATACCGGACTTATAGTTTTGGAAAGTTCCAAATCTAGTACAACCGATTATTGGGAGTGGTAGCCAACCTTACGAGGGCTATTGAGTGTCAATAGAGGATCATCCGCTCTCGGTATCATGAGAGGAATATCCCATGTGTTCTTACTCAAACAAATTCTTGACCAAGGTTATTCGGATTGAGAGAAAGATTTCTCCGGGAGAATCCGACAAGAGCAAGACTCGAGGAGAGACCGTATGGGCCTGACAGCATCATGCCCGGTATAAGGTCTCTGGTATATTGGATGGATAAGGGACTATAGATACATGGTAACTGAGGATAGATATGTCCAAAGGATTGGATTCCCCTGTATCGTCTGGGGGCCGCGGCGTAGTGACTTGGTACGTTCGTAGTTGATGAGTTGGGTGAATTATTATAGAGATAATAATTCACTAAGTCAGAAGAAGTTTTGATAAGTATGACTCATGGCCAGCTCGATATTGGGCCTAGAGGGTCACACACATATGGTAGGTGTTGCGATGAGTAGATGTTCAGATATAAGATATCCGCTGAACCCCATATCTTATTGGATATCCATTAAGCCCCTGAATTATTGGATCCTGAGATGAGATCCAATAATTGCTAATAAGAGATTATTGGGTAGAGACCCACTAATCTAAGAGGCTTGGGTAATTGGATGGAGATCCAATACCCAAATAGGGCAAAAGATCCATTAGGATTTTCAAGTTGCCTCTATAAATAGGAGGGAACCAAAGCTCTATAGGCTGAGGGTTTTCTTTTGGTAGCCACCTCCTGTTCTCCTCTCCCTAGAGAGAGAGGTGCATCGTTGGAATCCCTACCGTGTGAATACCGCTAGAGAGGAGGACGCTTGACCTCCTTCATCCTCTCCCATCGATCTGCAGGAATTCAGGGATATACGATCTCCCTAGGTATCTTCTTTTACACGTGCAGTTTTATGGATTTGTTTTTGACGCACCGATCTTTGCACGACGACAGAAACTTTCTATGAGAAATTTAGGGTTTTATTTTTTGTTCTTCCGCTGCGCATGTGATGTTGCTCCCTTGAAGGATTTCCCAACAGTAACTATAGCTTGTGGGTTGGATTTGGTATTGGACTGGGTTCTCCTGGGATGTTGAGCATGCAGGTGGACAATGGAGAGAGCCGTCAATGTAGCCTAAGAGGTCATATCTAAATAGAAGATTAGAAAATTATGCATGCCAAGATTCGTAGTTCCCGCCTTTGGATAATTTGAAAGGAATGAGTGCCGCAGCATTGATAGTGATAAGGCCTGCAGGTTGAGAAGTGCTATGGTTCCCTGCAAGGACAACGACTGGAGAGGTAGATGACGAAGACATTTAAGGATACGATGGCGTCAATTAGTTGTAGAATTTGTTGGATGTAGACTATCGGATGTGGACGACACTAGGTAGCAATCTGTGTGTTTCAAAAGGAGCCAAAGACTGCAGGTAGGGGTGGCAATTCTTGTAGCACCGACACCTCGATGATGCACCTTAAGCTGAAGGTGTAACTCCCTCGATGTCCTGCTATAAACTGTCACAGAAAAGCCCTAATGGGGCTGACACTCCACGTGAGCTGCGGAGATGTGGGACTCGATAGAGCCTGATTGGCCCGTGGAGGAGGCGTAGCTTCTCGACACCTCCTGGGGCGCCTTCAGAGAGCAGCGGTAGAGAGCTGCGATAGCTCTCTCTCATCTCTGGTGAGGCAGATCAGAAGAGGACGAATGCTGTTGTGTCTTTTACATGAGAAGCTTCGGCTGTTTGATGCAAATTAGGCGATGATGACTGGGATTGATGTAGACCACAATGTTTAGGCTGGTTTGATGACTGAAGGGGCAGTGGAGAAGAGCCCTCGGCAGAGGAGTTAGTTGGCTCCGATGGGTTGCAGGAAGGAGAGCAGAGGAGTCAGACGGCTATGGAGGGCAGGGGTTGCAACTGTGGCTGTGACCCAAGGAGGCAGTAAGGGGGAAGAGCATCGAGACTGCTCTGTTTCTGAAATCCGCTTGAAATGGACTGCACTCGATCATAGGATCGAGGTCGACGGCGGTGGTGGCGCAACTGGGAGGAGATGCTATTTGCAGCTGAGGCGGCTGTAGAGATGCTGAGGACCGCGGCTGGAAAACTCGACGGTGGCCCTTTCTCGCTTGAGCAAGATGGGGAGCGGCTGCCGAGGTAGAGAGAGTGCTCTGCTTCTGCCGAGGAAGGAGAGCAGTATCACCCCGCTAGTCCTTGCCGACTGATCCGGCCATTGCTGGGCCTAGATGGGGTGCTCGTTTGACGTGGCCACCGGCGACTGCGGGTCCGACTAGGTGGAGTGCAATGGCGTCGGGGCTGCTCTCTGTTGCTCCTTCAGTCATCGAACCAGCCTGAACACTGTGGTCTACATCAATCGCAGTCGTCGTCGCCTAATTTGCACCAAACAGTCGAAGCTTCCCATGCAAAAGACACGATAGCATTCTTCCTCTTTTGATCTGCCTCACCAAAGATGAGAGAGAGCTGTCGCAGCTCTCTACCACTGCTCTTTGAATGCTCCCCAGGAGGTGTCGAGAAGCTGTGCCTCCTCCACGGGCCAATCGGGCTCCGTCGGGTCCCACATCTCCGTGGCTCACATGGATTAAATTGTAATAAAAAAATATGTTACATATCGAGCCATATGAATCTTATTTATATACATAAGAAGAGAGGGAAGAGAGGATTTCTCTCTAATTGTCCATCGAGATTTCCTCATGCGGTTGAGAAAATCCTATATGTTATCATTTTCTTCCTCTCTAACGACGAGAAATCAATGACTGGAATAGTCATTTCTAGCGAGGATGAGATGATGCTCTGGTTGCAAATTATGCTTTTGTATTGCTTCTCGAATGGATTAATGAAGGGAAATGGAGCCAATTGGGACCTTTTATGCAGCATCAATCTTCCATATCAGATCTCACATACCAATCAGATGAAATAACTGAGAACTAAGCTGTGTTCCTGGTCAAACCTTTTCTCCATGGTCAACTAAACCACCATCTTATCCCATCTCAAATTGCATTCCAAAAGGAGATCAGCTCATGAAATAAATGACCAAAACGTTATGATGCAGCTCGACTTTGGAAAATGTTAGGTCACGTCCATAAGATGTCTACCCCACAGCCTCTCCCCAGAAACCCCCACCATACCAAACGTTGACTGGCTTTGACTATGAACACTACTCAAGGCCTCGTGGTTTCTATCACGGCTGATGTACTCAAGTTATTTAATCAAATTATATATCTAAATATAAGATTGATTGAGAAAATAAAAAAATATAAAAATATTTTTTCATATTTATCTCTATTATGATCTTCTATCATGCTCTCACAAAAATGAGCTTTCGTCAAAGATGTCAATCTTGAATCATTATTTTAAAAAATAGTTAGTAACTTTTATTACTAAGATAAGTATCATAATAAATTATTATTCTATTTGATTTTAAATTTAGAAGAAAGTAACGAAAGATTAACTATTCTTTAATGGATGATGACACACCAGAGCAGTGGACAATAACAGATGATGTAAAGTTTGGCACATTGTGCGATGTCACTGATGGCTTTGGCACTCCTACGGTGGGTCATAAGAAAAGATGATGGCCGAGGAAGGGTAATCAGGAGGAAATGCTTACGCTACACTAATGGCTGATGTTGTTAATCTAGGGAAGAGAAAGAATTATTGGTGCAACGACGAGGCAACAGATCAACAAGTAATCCCAATGCAAATTGTAGAGGAGTCTTTGCAGGGAAAGGACTGATCAAATCAGATTTTCGGAGAGGTGAATGATCTACTGTAGATTGCTGGAGGACTAGTCAAATCAGTGAGGTGGATGACTGATCATATCAGCAATGGAGAGGGGAACAATAATCGAAGGCAGCAGATCAGATCAGCATCACCGGAGGATTGATAAAATCATCGAGGTGGTGGAGTGTTGCACAGATTGCGAAGGGGACTGTCAGTGTTACTGCGGCGAGGAGGCGGTGCTGTTGTTGCACATTAGCGATGACTAGTGTTGCTATTACTACAGAGCAGATCACGCAGGGGAGATCGGATTGTCATTACCTATGGGTGAGGAGTACCTATGGGTGAGAGGAGCAACAGAGGAAGCTGTACTGAGTAGGTCAGCGAGAAGAGCAAATCAACGATGGAGGATAGTGGTGGGCGAGAAGAATAAATCTGTGATAGATTTGACATGGGAGGACCGTTGGGCAAAAGAGAAAATCGAAAGTGAGGTAATCGTCGTGGGAGGTCAACGAAAAACGAAAAGTGTGTTGGGCTGATAGTTCAAATTCAGTCTATATGGATTTTATCATATCACAACTCACCTTTTTCTTTTAAATTTTAATTTAACTTAAACTTTAATTTAAATAGGGGCTAATGGTGGTTACGAAAATATAGATTAAAAATCACAGTAAAGGGCAGAAACTTCACAGCAATATTAGGGATTCAAAGAGAGGAGAAAAGGGCAGAAAAATAAGAGAAAACGAAAGAGAAGAAGACAAAGAAAATACAGAAATTATTCTCATTCATCCAAACAGTTTCTCATCTCAGGTTAGATTAGATCTACAGTGAATTTTTTTGTGATGGCTTGAGGAGGTTTTGGATATTGTGCACACTAATGTGATCCTTGTATCCCAATTATTCTCTTGTGATTATTGCTTGGGTTTTGGGCAAGAGATTCGAGAATTGTACATTCATTATTTATATTGTGGATTTTCTCTGGTTTGCCCCATGGTTTTTACCCTTCACGTTGAAAGGGTTTTCCACGTAAATCTTGGTGTTCTATTTGATTGTGATTTTCATTTTAATTCTGCCGTGTTACGACCTGCTAGTATTTGTTCATATATAAAAGTTATTCCTTGTTTGTTGCCTATCCTCCTTTTTATCCCATCAATTGGTATCAGAGCAAGGTTTTAGTGATTTAATTTTTATGTTTAAACATGGAGGCCGGTAGTGTTTCTTGCATAATTAGTTTGAACAGAAATAATTGGATGATATGGAAACCAAGAATAGAAGTGTAACATCCCTCATTTTTTAAAAATTTAAAAGGACTTATTTGTAAATATGAAGATTTCTTTTAATAATCCTTTAGCACTAAATATTTTTATATTGAAAGTTTTGTGTTAGGGACCAAAATATGAATATTAATAATTATATAAGATTTATGAAAGATTGATATTCAGTTTTTTTTTAAAAAAAAAGAAAGAAAAAGAGAGGACAAGTGGCATTAGATAACATTAGAATGAGCCACTTGTGTTAATTAGGTGGATGACACATGTTTTGCTCATGCATGCTTTCCACCTATCCTTGCATTAGCCAAAACTTAAACAAATAGATATGGAGTTAAGAAGACTTAACATAGGAAGCTTGCTGCCAACGTAGAGGAGAAGAAGAAGGAATTAAAGGAAAAGGAATTGAAGGAGAAAGAAGAACTTTTGTCTTAGCTAAAGGTTTTACATCAACTCTCCATAGTTGGGAATCAAACTCTTGTAAGGCAAGTGTTCTAACCCCATCCTAGAGATAAATTTTGATCCTTGTTTTCATCTTGATTCTAAGAAAATTGGGAGGTTGTGGCTTCATGTAAGAAATCTATGCCATTTATACATCAAATGTTGGACCTGGAATTTTTCAGATTGTTGACCTTTCAGTATTCTTATAGCCATAACTTTTTGCACCAAATTCTGATTGAGAAAAAAACTATTTTCATACGAAAGAAGACTTATAGAGCTTTTATTGGATATAAAAAATGAAAGATTTGGAGTAAATTTACCTATCCAAATATATGAATGAAAAGACCTCATGTATTCGGTGAAACAGATACTACAGCTCCTAACCTTCTGTTACTAAATGGCTCATAACTCTCTGATGAAAATTCTGAATTATGAAAAACTTAATTCTTTAGAAATTAGATTCATATATATTTCTTTTTATATCTAATATGGAAATTTTGAAGTATGTCTGCCCTTTGAAACATCTGTTTAAATTGATTCTACTAATTCTACAAAATAGATATGATCAATTCTGACCTTTCTTTACTCTATTTGTTGTAACTTTATGTTAGGAACTCAAAAATTTATAAATATGAGTTCATTTGAAAATAGATTGATACAGATTTCTAATGACACCTATTATAAGTGAATTGGAGCATATTTGGTCACTCAAAAAATTTCGGAAACGTACCTCTCAAATTTTACCGGAGTTGAAACTTTATTGAGTTTTGCCTATTCAAGTTCCATCCTATTGGAAATCAAATTTCTGCTAAATTCTTTTTCAATTGAGCTTTATATTAGTCCTTTGAAAGTCTTGTATTATTCATCCTGAAATTATTTGTATACCTGAAATCTAGTATGTAATGTTCATGTTTGCATTACTTTGTTTCGTAAAGGTACACGCATATTTTCGTTGCTCCGCATGTGCTTCCGATATGTGTCAATGTTATTATTTGTACTACCCTTTTGTACTCTGATGTCTTGTGAGATAATGTGAACCTTTACCAGAAATGGTAAAGGGAGTTATGCTTAGAGCCTGTGATTGCTCTGCCGACCCCGTTGACTTCACTCAGACGTGGGTGGATGGAGCTCCCAGACGTGGGAGACTAATGTTTGGTGATCATCCAGAAATGGATGAATCACGTTATGTATGTGATCCCACAGCGCCCTCTATGTTTTTTTGATATGATATCCAAAGCTTTGCTTATGAGATTATATTTATGCTTTGGATAAAAAATGGAATGCATGCTACATCAAAAATGACATACAAGCTTGTGTTTGTTATTCGGTTCACTTTTTATACTTTGAAGTGCATCGTATGTCATTGTTATTCTCCCAAACACTCCTATGTCTTTGATATGCACCTAATTGATTTTTTTGCTAATGAAATGCTCCAATTTTCTTTCTTCTATCATTATGTATAATGCCAGTTTCAAATAAGATAACCCTTTGTGATTTTATATCATATGAGATGCTTTTCATTGAACACTTGTAGTTATGCTTTTGTATTTTGATACCAAGCCTGCTTGAATTGCTCCTATCGCCATGGATATGTTAGTCGCTTGCTGAGCTCTTTATGCTCACCCCGTTACTATATAAAATTTTCAGGTTAGCTTGTCACGCATCAAAAAGCTAGAATTGGGTTGAAGCAGAGAAAGGCTAGAAGATTTTTAGGCTAATCTTTGTTGGTTGATAGGTTTTTGTTATATAGTATATTTTACTTCTGATGAAATATTAAGGATATGTTTATACTTATATGTTGTAAAAGTTTAAAGGACCGCTCATGTTGATGGAATGATAAGTTTAAATTGTATAAGGATATGAACTTGTGGTAAATATTATTTTTGTGATTGTATATACTTCTACGATTATGGATATGTGTTGTGGTTGATGTTTAGTTGAGTTGGCTTTGGATTTTATGAATCTCTTAAGGAAGTGAAGTATGATTTTAAGAAATGTACAGGTTGATGAATTGTGAATGTTTATTTGAATGGTTTTTAGTATCCTCAAATTGTTAGAATGGATCCTGGATTTGTATTGTTGTTAAAATTTTAACGTTATGGATTTTAAGATAGGGTCACACCTTCTGAACGAGATTAAAATTCAGGGGGGCATGACAGTAATGGTATGAGAGCATGATTTGAGGATTTCTAAGAATTTTGATATGCTAGATGCATAATAAAATTTGAGGTTTAGTGATTTCTATTTAGAGACTGATCAAAAGCTTCCTTTTTGTTATTTTTAGGAAGTAAGAATGATGAGGTCATCTAGTTCTCCTATTGCATCTACTTCTGATCAATTGAGTGGTATTATGAAAACTCTAGAGGCTATGACACAAGTGATGCAACAACAAGTCCAACAAGGAAGAAATGATGAAGCGAGGACTTTAAACCAGATTGGGTTGGGAATTGAACAGTTTAAGAAACTCAATCCTCCTAGTTTTAGTGGTGAGCCTGATCCAATGATGACAGAACAATGGATGATGTAGATAGAGAAAATATTTGATGTTTTAAATTGCCCTGATGATAAGAAGGTTTCTCTTGCTACTTTCATGCTAGAAGGAGAGGCTGAGCACTGGTGGAGAACAATGAAGAGGATTTCTGAAATTAGATATGAGTCAATCACTTGGAAGGTATTTACAGAAAAGTTCAACAATAAATATTTCCCAGATTGTATTAGAGAGCAGAAATAATTGGAGTTCCTGAATCTCATCCAGGGAAATTTGATAGTAGCCAAATATGAGTCTAAATTCACTGAGCTCTCTAGATTTACCACGCATATGATTGACGATGAATCTAGGAAAGCAAAAAGGTTTGAAAGGGGACTAAGGCCAGCAATAAGAAGCCGGATATCAGCTTTAAAACTCCAGGTATACACTGACATAGTAGAAAGAGCTTTCATACTTGAAAAAGACTTGGAGGAGATCCAAGAAATTAGGGACAAGAACAGCAAGGATAAGTTTGTTGGTAGAAGTAAGAGAGAAAATGAAGTAGAAAGAAATAACAAGAGGGTAAAGATACCTAGATTTGAGAAAGAAAATCCATCACAAAGAACTCTATCATATACAAAATGTGGGCGTAATCATAAAATGAGTGAGTGTTTTCGAGTGACTGAAGCCTGTTTTGCCTATGGAAAGTTGGATCATAAAGTAAGAGACTGCCCACTAAACAAGAAGAAAGAGCCACAGCCCCCTAAGCCAACAGCCCATGCTAGAGTCTATGCTATCACAAAACAAGATTCCAGAGCCTCTAAATCAGTGGTTGAAGAAGATATTCTATATATTTTTAATAGAAATGCAAAAGTTTTGTTTGATCCTGGTTCCAACTTATCTTTTGTTTCACACTATTTTGCTTGTCACTTGGGCATTCAACCTAAACCACTGGACTATTTGCTACATGTAACTACTGCTGTTGGGGATTCCTTGACTACAAATTTGGTTTATCCATCATGTTTGATTTCTATTGGAGAACATGAGCTCTTTGCTGATTTGATACTCTTAGAAATCCAAGGTTTTGATATTATACTGGGCATGGATTGGTTATCTTCCTATCATGCTAGTCTTGATTGTTATACAAAAAATAATTACTTTCTGTATACCAAATCAGCCTATCTTCTACTTTGAGGGTATTAGGCATGATTTGCCTCCTTGCTTAATATTGGCACTTCAAACTCAATGCCTTATGCAGAAAGGATGTTTTTGTTATGTTATATACGTAAAGGAGCATTCAGAACAAGAAACTCACCTAAACAAAATTTCTGTGGTTAAAGAGTTCCCTGATGTATTCTCGGAGGATTTGCTTAGACTACCTCCAGACAGGGAAGGTAAATTTGTTATTGATTTAGTCCCCGGGATAACCCCAATATTTAAACCTCCCTACAGAATGGCACCACTCGAGCTCGAGGAATTGAAGAAGCAAATACAAGAGTTATTAGATAAGGGTTTCATTCGACCCAGCGTTTCATCGTGGGGTGATCTAGTGCTATTAGTTAAGAAGAAGGATGTGACGTTGAGGCTTTGTATTGATTATAGACAGTTGAATCAGGTGACCATCAAAAACAAGTATCCCCTACCCAGGATTGATGATTTATTTGATCAATTGCAGGGTGCACAAGTATTCTCCAAGATTGATCTAAGATCAGGTTACTATCAGTTGAAGGTCAAGAAGGAGGATATTCCAAAAACAGCCTTTAGAACTCAATATGGTCACTATGAATTTTTAGTAATGCCTTTTGGCTTGTCTAATGCCCCTGCAGCTTTTATGGAACTGATGAATAGAATATTTCAGCCACTCTTAGATAATTGTGTAATTGTATTCATTGATGACATATTAGTATATTCAAGGAGTAATCAGGAGCATGAGAAACACTTGAGAAATATATTATCCATACTAAGAGAAAAGAAGTATGCAAAGTTCAGCAAATGTGAATTTTGGTTGAAGGAAATTACTTTCTTAAGCCATGTGATTTCAGGAAAGGGCATATCTGTTGATCCAAAGAAGATGGAAGCAGTAGTTAATTGGGAAGTACCAACAAATGTAACTGAAGTTAGAAGTTTCTTGGGCATGGCAGGTTATTATAGGAGATTTGTGGAGGGATTTTCTCAAATTGCTCATCCCCTCACCAAACTGACTTAAAAGAATATGAAATTTGAATGGAGTGGTGATTGTGAGCAATGTTTCCAAGAATTAAAAAGAAGATTGACTAGTGCCCCTATTCTCACTATTCTGAGTGGTAATGAAGGATTCGTAATTTATACTGATGCTTCAAGAAAGGGTCTTGGATATGCTTTAATGCAAGAAGGGAAAGTAATTGCTTATGCTTCTAGGCAGCTGAAGAGTTATGAATTGAATTATCCGACTCATGATTTAGAATTGGCAGCAATCATCTTTGCTCTAAAGATTTGGAGACATTACTTGTATAGATGGACATTTGATATCTTTACTGATCATAAGAGTTTAAAGTACATTTTTACACAGAAAGAGTTAAATATGAGACAGCGAAGATTGATAGAACTTCTAAAGGATTATGATTGTACCATCCGTTATCACTCAGGTAAAGCAAATGTTGTAGCTGATGCACTTAGTAGAAAATCTATAATTTTTATAGCTAGTCTGGTTGTGAAACAATGGAAGCTATTAGAAAGAAATTATGATTCGAATGCAATGAGGAAAGGGCAAGATTCAATAATGTTGATGGCCTCTATCCAAGTGCAAACTAATCTCATTCAATAAATTAAAGAAGGACAACTACGAGATCCACATTTAATATACTTGAGGAATGAAGTTGAAAAGGGATTGAAGTTAAATTTTTAAATTTCAGATGATGGCCTATTGAGATTTGGGGATAAAATATGTGTTCTAAATGACCCAGATTTCAAGAACCAAATCTTAAAGGAAGGTCACAATTCAAAGTACACCATGTATCCTGGTAGCACTAAAATGTATAGAGATCTCCAAAGTCATTATTGGTGGAAAGGCATGAAGAAGGAGATTGCAATATATGTTTCAAGGTGTTTGATATGTCAACAAATCAAAGCAGAATACTAGAGACCTGGAGGTTTATTACAGCCCTTAGATATTCCTGAATGGAAATGGGAATGCATTACTATGGACTTTGTTTCAGGACTACCCAAAACCTCTAGAAAGCATGATGCTATTTGGGTCATTAGTGATAGATGAACCAAATCTGTACATTTCTTACCAATCAATATGACTTATTCCCTTGATAGGCTTGCAGATTTGTATGTTGATGAAATAGTAAGACTTCATGGTGTCCCAAAGGAGATCATCTCGGACAGAGACTCCAGATTTCATTCTAGATTATGGAGGAGATTACAAGATTCTATGTGCACCAAAGTAAAGTTTAGCACTGCCTATCACCCTCAGACTGATGGTCAATCTGAAAGAACCATTCAAGTACTTGAGGATTTGTTTAGAGCCTATATTATGAATTAGAGAGGTGAATAGGATAAAGATATTTCTCTTATTGAGTTCACTTATAATAATAGTTACCATTCGAGTATTCAGATGGCTCTTTATGAAACATTATATGGGCGAAAGTGCAGAATGCCTAAATGTTGGGAGGAAGTTGGTGATAGAAAGTTGTTAGCACCAGATAAAGTACAAGAGACTACTGAAAAGATTCAAGTTATCAGAAAGAGGCTAAAGACTGCTCAGAGTCGGCAAAAGAGCCATGTTGACAATAGAAGACGAGATATCGAGTTCCAAGTAGGGGATTTTGTATTCCTAAAGGTATCTCCTTCTAAAGGCATTGTAAGATTTGGAAAGAAAGGAAAGTTAAACCCAAGATTTATTGGACCCTTTGAAATCCTTGAAAGAATTGGCTCTGTCGCTTACAGGATTGCCTTGCCACCATCGTTGTGTCATATCCATGATATATTTCATGTTTCAATGCTCAGAAAGTATATACCTGATCTCTCTCATGTCATTGAGTATGAGCCGATTATGATTGAGAAAGACTTGTTTTACAAGGAAGAGCCCATTCGGATTATTGATAAGAAAGAAAAGATCTTAAGAAATAAAATCATTACTCTAGTTAAGGTAATTTGGAAGTATCATTCTACAAATGAAACGACCTGGGAGCTAGAGGAAGAAATGAAGAAAGCTTATCCTCATCTTTTCATCGAAAGAGGTATGACTAATTTAGAAGACTAAATTTTCTTTTAAGGAGGGGAGAGTGTAACATCCCTCATTTTTGAAAAATTTAAAAGGATTTATTTGTAAATATGAGGATTTCTTTTAATAATCCTTTAGTACTAAATATTTTTATATTGAAAGTTTTGTATTAGGGACCAAAATGTGAATATTAATAATTATATAGGATTTATGAAAGATTGATATTCAGTTTTTTTTAAAAAAAAAAGAAAGAAAAAGAGAGGACAAGTGGCATTAGCTAACATAAGAATGAGCCACTTGTGTTAATTAGGTGGATGACACATGTTTTGCTCATGCATGCTTGTCACCTATCCTTGTATTAGCCAAAACTTAAACAAATAGATATGGAGTTAAGGAAACTTAACATGGGAAGCTTGCTGCCAACGTAGAGGAGAAGAAGAAGGAATTGAAGGAGAAAGAAGAACTTTTGTCTTAGCTCAAGGTTTTGCATCAACTCTCCATAGTTGGGAATCAAACTCTTGTAAGGTAAGTATTCTAACCCTATCCTAGAGATAAATTTTGATCCTTGTTTTCATCTTGATTCTAAGAAAATTGGGAGATTGTGGCTTCATGTAAGAAATCTATGCCATTTATACATCAAATGTTGGACCTGGAATTTTTCAGATTGTTGACCTTTCAGTATTCTTATAGCCATAACTTTTTGCACCAAATTCTGATTGAGGAAAAACCATTTTCATATGAAAGAAGACTTATAGAGCTTTCATTGGATATAAAAAATGAAAGATTTGGAGTAAATTTACCTATCCAAATATATAAATGAAAAGACCTCATGTATTCGGTAAAACAGATACTACAGCTCCTAACCTTCTATTACTAAATGGCTCATAACTCTCTGATGAAAATTCTGAATTATACAAAACTTAATTCTTTGGAAATTAGATTCATATATCTTTCTTTTTACATCTAATTTGGAAATTTTGAAGTATTTTTTCCCTTTGAAACATCTGTTTAAATTGATTCTACTAATTCTGCAAAATAGATATGATCAATTCTGACCTTTCTTTACTCTATTTATTTTAACTTCCTGTTAGGAATTCAAAAATTTATAAATCTAAGTTTATCTGAAAATAGATTGATACATATTTCCAATGACACCTATTATAAGTGAATTGGAGCATATTTGGTCACTCAAAAAATTCTGGAAACGTACCTCTCAAATTTTGCCGGAGTTGAAACTTTATTGAGTTTTGCCTATTCAAGTTTCATCTTATTGGAAATCAAATTTCTGCTAAATTCTTCTTCAATTGAGCTTTATATTAGTCCTTTGAAAGTCTTGTATTGTTCATCTTGAAATTATTTGTATACCTGAAATCTAGTATGTAATGTTCATGTTTGCATTACCTTGTTTCGTAAAGGCACACACATATTTTCGTTGCTCTGCATGTGCTTCCGATATATGTCAATGTTATTGTTTGTACTACCCTTTTATACTCTGGTGTCTTGTGGGATAATGTGAACCTTTGCCAGAAATGGTAAAGGGAGTTATGCTTAGAGCCTGCGATTGCTTTGCCGGCCCCATTGACTTCACTCAGATGTAGGTGGATGGAGCTCCCAGACGTGGGAGACTAATGTTTGGTGATCATCCAGAAATGGATGAATCACGTTATGTATGTGATCCTACAGTACCCTCTATGTTTTTTTGATATGATATCCAAAGCTTTGCTTATGAGATTATATTTATGCTTTGGATAAAAAATGGAATGCATGCTACATCAAAAATGACATACAAGCTTGTGTTTGTTATTCGATTCACTTGTTATACTTTGAAGTGCATCATATGTCATTGTTATGCTCCCAAACACTCCTATGTCTTTGATATACACGTAAATGCTTCTTTTGCTAATGAAATGCTCCAATTTCCTTTCTCCTATTGTTATGTATAATGCCGGTTTCAAATAAGATAACCCTTTGTGATTTTATATCATATGAGATGCTTTTCATTGAATACTTGTATCTATGCTTTTGTATTTTGATACCAAGCCTGCTTGAATTGCTCCTATCGCCATGGATATGTTAGTCGCTTGCTGAGCTCTTTATACTCACCCCATTGCTATATAAATTTTTCAGGTTAGCTTGTCACGCACCAAAAAGCTAGAATTGGGTTGAAGCAGAGAAAGGCTAGAAGACTTTTAGGCTAATCTTTGTTGGTTGATAGGTTTTTGTTGTATAGTATACTTTACTTCTAATAAAATATTAAGGATATGTTTATACTTATGTGTTGTGAAAGTTTAAAGGACCGCTCATGTTGATGGAATGATAAGTTTAAATTGTATAAGGATATGAACTTGTGGTAAATATTATTTTTGTGATTGTATATACTTCTACGATTATGGATTTGTGTTGTGGTTGATGTTTAGTTGAGTTGGCTTTGGATTTTATGAATCTCTTAAGGAAGTGGAGTATGATTTTAAGAAATGTATAGGTTGATGAATTGTGAATGTTTATTTGAATGATTCTTAGTATCCTCAAATTGTTAGAATGGATCCTGGATTTGTATTGTTGTTAAAATCTTAACGTTATGGATTTTAAGATAGGGTCACACCTTCTGAACGAGATTAAAATTCAGGGGGCGTGACATGAAGATCTCTTGTATTGTAAAGATTTGTATGGACCTTTGCAAGGGGATAGTGAAAAACCCATAACTATGACAAATGATGAGTGGAAGAGATTAGATCGAAAATCGATTATGTTTATTCGACAGTGGCTCGATGATAATGTCTTTCACTATGTTTCTATCGAAAGTTCTGCTTATTCTTTTTGGAAAAAGTTGGAAGGCCTCTATGAAAGAAAAACAACTGGCAACAAAGCTTTTTTGATCAGAAAACTTATGAACCTGAAATATAAAGAGGGTGCTTCTATTACTGAGCATTTGAATGAAATGCAGAGTATTACTAACCAGTTATCTTCTATGAAAATGTCTCTTGATGATGAGTTGCAGGCATTGTTACTTCTCAGTTCATTGCTAGAAAATTGGGAGACACTAGTGGTTTCTCTCAGTAATTCTGCGCTAGATGGTATTGTCACCATGAGTCAAGTAACAAGCAGTTTGTTAAATGAGGAGTTGAGAAGAAAGAACTCAGCAGCATCTCAGATTGATTCACAAGCACTTATCTCAAAGAACAGAGGAAGGTCAAAATCTAAAGATAGAAGCAGTTCACGCATAGGTAGAAGCAAGTCAAGATCAAGAAAAGATATTGTTTGCTATAACTGTGGTGAGAAAGGACATTATAAGAATCAATGTAAGCATCCTAAGAAGAGCAAGAAAAAGGAAAAAGAAGTAGAGTCTACAGAGTCAAAAGAGAATACCACAACTATAGTACAGGTTGGTGATTATTTGATTTTGTCCCCTTCTGATGATATTTTTTCTTGTATGTGTCAAGATCTCTAGTGGATAATTGACACAGGAGCTTCTTATCATGCTATACCACGGAGGGAGTTCTTTGCTACCTACAGGTCTAAAAATTTTGGTGTTGTCAAGATGGGCAACCATGGCACAGTAAACATCATTGGCATGGGTGATATCCACATAAAGACCAACCTTGGATGCAAGTTGGTGCTTAAGGATGTGAGACATGTGGTTGACTTGCGGCTGAATCTAATTTCAGTTGGAAGATTAGATGATGAAGACTATGATAGCAGGTTTCACAGAGGGCAATGGAAACTCAGTAAGGGTTCTCTTTTTATAGCTAATAGAAAGAAATATCACACTTTGTACAGGTTGCAGGCTAAAGCTTATGGTAAAAAGTTAAATGCTACAGAGAAAGACTTCAGCATAGAGTTGTGGCATAGGCGATTGGGACACATGAGCGAGAAGGGACTGCAAGCTCTTTCCAAGAGAGAGGTATTGCCTGACCTCAGAGGTATACGTCTGAACCCTTGTATTAATTGTTTGGCCGGTAAACAACATAGAGTTTCTTTTGATAGTCCTACATTGTCTAGAAAAATGCATGTCTTGGATCGTGTTTATATAGATGTATGCGATCCTTTGAGGACAAAAACTCCTAGTGGTTCTACTAATGTTCCTGGCATCAGTGGTGCACTTTATTTTGTTACTTTTATAGATGACTTTTCCAGAAAAGTTTGGGCCTATGCTTTGAAGACCAAGGATTAGGTTATTGGTGTCTTCAAAGAGTTTCATGCCAGAGTTAAAAGGGAGACAGAAAGACAACTGAAATGTATAAGATCAGATAATGGTGGTGAGTATACAAGATTGTTTAATGATTATTGTAGGTCAAATGGTATTCAACTTGAGATGACAGTTCCTAGTACACCTTAGCATAATGCAATTGTAGAGAGGATGAACCGCACCATTATGGAAAAGATCAGATGTATGCTTTCATAAGCAAAGCTACCCAAAAGGTTTTAGGATGAGGCTTTGAGGACTGCAGTTGATGTGATCAACTTATCTCCTTGTACAGCCCTAGATGTTGATATTGCAGAGCATGTTTAGTCAGGGAAAGATGTTTCCTATAAGCATTTGAGAGTGTTTGGTTATCATGCATTTGCACATATTTCAGACAATGAAAGGTCCAAGTTGGATGGTAAGACAAAAGAATGTATTTTTCTTGGCTACTCACATGATCAATTTGGTTATAGGCTTTGGGATCCTAAAAAGCAGAAGGTGTTTAGAAGCAGAGATGTGGTCTTCTTTGAGGATCAAACCCTTGAGGATTTGAAGAAGGAGGCACTAGCCAAGACTTCTACAGAAGGATTAGCAGATTGTGACCCAGTTGTTCCTCTAGTATATCAGGGTGATGGGGGAGATGTGTAGGAAGATTATGTAGAGCCAGATATTAATCTACCTGTAGGACATGTTGAGCAAGAAGAAGTTGAGGAGCAGCTTCCTGCAGAACCTCAGTTGAGAAGATCTTTTAGACAACGTCAGCCTTCCAGAAGATACTCTACAGATGAGTATGTTATGCTTACTGATACAAGTGAACCAGAGAGTTACCAGGAAGTAGTTGAAAGAGCAGAAAAAAATGTGGCTCGTTGCTATGCAGGAAGAGATGGATGCTCTACAGAAGAATCATACATATGATTTGGTGCAACTTCCACAAGGAATGAAGGCATTGAAGAACAAGTGGGTTTTCATGTTGAAAACTCAAGAATATTGTTCTCAACCAAAGTACAAAGCCAGATTGGTTGTGAAAGGCTTTGGTCAAAAGAAAGGTATTGACTTTGAAGAGATTTTTTCTCTTGTTGTTAAAATATCTTCTATTCGTGTTGCTCTAGGTATTGCTGCTAGCAAGGACTTGGAAGTGGAGCAATTAGATGTGAAGACAGCTTTCCTTCATGGTGATTTGGAGGAGGGAATTTATATGGAGCAACCAGAAGGTTTCAAAGTCAAAGGTAAAGAAAAGTTTGTTTGCAAGTTAAGAAAGAGTTTGTATGGATTGAAGCAAGCTCCAAGACAGTGGTACAGAAAGTTTGATTCATTTATGATTAAAAATGGATACAAAAGAACGGCTTCAGATTATTGTGTGTACATCAAACGGTTTGGTGAGATTTTATTATTCTCTTACTTTATGTTGATGATATGCTTATCCTTGGGAACGATATGTATACAATTGATAGGTTGAAGAAGGAACTGAGTGAGTCCTTTGCAATGAAGGACATGGAGCCAGCAAAGTAAATACTGGGCATGCAGATTTCTCATGATAGGAAAAATAAAAAGATTTGGTTGTCACAGGAGAAATACATCGAGAAGGTATTAGAAAGGTTCAGTATAAGCAATACAAAGCTAGTGCATGAACCATCATCAAATATAACTGAGTATTCATCATCTATCAATTGTCCAACACTTAATAAGTTATATGATAAACTAGAAACAAAGAAAACATTATCAAGATACTTTACCTTCCCTTGACTTGTCTTCACCTCAATTATTCCTTTTCCTTCTACTTGGATTTGTTTATTATCTCTAAGTCTAACATTCAACTTGTGAGTTTTATCAATATCTCTAAATATTGATCTTATGCCTAACATATGATTAGAACATTCACTATTCAAAAATCAAATATCATTTGAGATATCATTAACTTGTGAATGAGTCATAAAATAACTTACTATTTTCTTCATTTTCCTCCACATAACTTGCTTGTTTTTCTCTTTTCCAGCAATCTGCTTTCATGTGACCAAACTTTTTACAATAATGATATTGAATTCTACTCTTGTAATTTTTTTGTTCATTATGCCCATCAAAGTGTCCTCTTCCTTTTCTTCTTTCATTTCCTCTATCACGAAATCCTCCTTTGTCACGTCTTCTTTCTACTAAATTTTTATCTTCTTTTGAAGTAGAAGACTCCCCCTTAACCTAAAATATTTTTTCTTCACTTTTCTCAAGTGACCTGTTCAATCTTACTTCGTGTACTTGCAGGAAACCCATTAGCTCATCAAATGAATATGTAAATAAATCTTTTGACTCCTTAATTATGGCAACAACATGATCAAATTTTGGAGTTAAACTTCTCAAAACTTTTGCAACAATTATATGATCATGAAGATGTTCACCATAAGATTTTATTTATCTAACAATTTCAGTCACTCGAGAAAGAAAATCTTGCACTGATTCATTGCTTTTCAGGAACAAAATTTCAAACTCACGATGAAGGGTTTGAAGCTTTATCGTAATCATCCTTGATGAGCCTTAAAATTCATTTTGAAGTATCAACCAAGCTTGCTTTGAGGTTGTCGCTGTTGCAATTCTTGAGAAGATTGTCTCATGTACAGCTTGTTGAATGAAGAACAATGCCTTTGAGTCCTTTCTATTCTCCTTTAGCCTGGTTTCTTCATCTAGATCTGCATATCCATTCTCTATTAAGTCCTAAAGATTTTGAGACTTGAATAGAGTCTTCATCTTGATACTTCAAAATTCATAGCATTTACCTGAGAAGATGAGAATAAGGGGTTGAGACATGGAATTACTATTGAATGCCATAATACTCAGTTCAGATTGAACCTGGCTCTGATACCATAAATGTTAGGGTTGGAGGAGCAAGAAAAATAATAAAAGACATAATACTACGATGCAATCAAGAGAGAATGCTCTTAATTAAGAAAACTGATGTAGTATTAAAAATAAAAGGAACGATATAGAACACTTACTAGATTTACCCAAATACACACCTCTACCTTGTAGGACCTAGTTGTAACCACCTCACTCCATCATGTCACCTATGATTTAGTTGTAGGAAATACCCTATAACTTCTAGATCATGGGTCACTTCTTAGAACATGTCTATAACTATCTAGAACATGACAACTACCTAGATAACTACTATGAATCAATTTCTAACAATGCGTTCTTGTTGGAACCCTTCTCGAACCCCAGATTCTCATCCATTACTTCCATCACTTTCACCGCCAGCTTCCTCAGCTCTTCCCTGTACTCCTTCATGGTCTCCCTACAAGATTGCGCATGAAGAGAGCATACATTAGGCACTTACAACTACATATCAATTAGCCTGACGAGTCCTGCGTGGAAGTTGATGCTCTTTCACTTGATGTTTCACCAAACATCGATGAGCCGGCCAAAATTTTTATCTTTAATAAGATGAGTCTGATTCGGTGATATACTCTCGAGGGACTCGACCAAGCATACCATGTCCTCAGGTCACCGGTGACATCTCTATGTCATAGATAAGATAGCGAAACACAATATAGGTGAGTCTCGAGGGACTCGACCAACTCAACCTACACCGGGAATCGGTTCCTAGTTATAACGATGGAAGGCCACGTGGGTCAATCTAATTATCTCATGTTTACTTAATATTATTAATGGAGAGGATTTTTGATTTGGTCTCCTAACATAATGTGTCACACACATACGTATTTAATATATATATCTACATCGCATGCAAATATATATATATACATATCGAGTATGTGTATATCTAATCACACATCACATGAGCAATCACACCAAATAATCATGTACCACATCCTAATGTGATCAGGCCCACGCTAGTGGGCCCAATCACTTACATCAAGATCTATGTGTACTTCAGCGCATCTCTATGCCCTGTGATCATCCATCTCGCTTCATCGGATCCGTTGGCATCTCCATGCGTCAGATCATCCGTCTCAGCCTCGTGAGTCACGCTACCGCTATGCTTCCTCATGTAATTACAACACAATTACAGGCACGCAGGCCCGACAATAAATGAGAAAAGAATAGAGGCTCGCAAGCCCCAATAATAATAATAATCACATGTACACACATCACATCACAAGTCCATGATCATTTATCCACATCATACATCACATGTATATGTTATTTTATAGGACTACTAGACAAAACTAATAGTTAATTAAACTATTTAATTAACATATTTAATTTTTTAAAATCAGGGACATAACGAGAATTTTTGAATTCCCATGGGTATTTTGGTAATTCAGCCGAAAGGTATTTTGGTAATTCTTTCAAAAGGGATATAATCTGGAATTTTTAAAATTTCGAGGGATATTTTCATAATTCTGTCAAAAGGGATAGAATCAAGAATTTTTGAAATTCCGAGGGGCAAATGTTGAATCTCGGATTTTGATGATGAAACTAATTGAGTGTGTTTTGTTGTTTAACTACGTGTTGAGTTACGCAGGTCTATTATCGATCAGGATTAGACAGTTGACGCTGGAGGAATTGATGTTGTGCCGGAAGTAATCACGTCAGGATATTGGATGTCGAGCCGGAGGTTCGATCGACTATCGGTAGGAGGCTTCGTACGTCGGGCATTGGGCCAAGAAGTGCGGAGTTGTGCCATGGATATCGAGGTTGCGGAGGTCAACCGTCGATTGGGCAACAAGCCGCTAGAGAGGGCGATGTGCCGAAGGATCGGACGAAGCGCCGACCAATGATGTGCCGGGCAACTGAATGTCAATTCGCGTTGTAATAACTGTCTAGATCGAAGTAGAGTGTTTGGTGTTTGTTTGTGCAAGAGTAACTACGAAAGGGATGAAGACGTAAAGTGAAACCAAGGGCCGAAGTCAAATGCAATGGATCGTTGGGAGTTCAAGAGTTTGACGGAAGTCCGAAGATTCGTCGGAAGTTCGCGGTGCTTGCCAAGAAAGATCGGAGCTTACCAAAGAAGCTCGGGAGAACTCGCCAAAATTATCGTGGAGTCCGAGAGGTTGCCGGGAGTCCGCAGGATGGTTTCCGAGGGATCATCGAAAAACCGCCGGAAGTTCGCCGGAAGCTCATCGGAAGAAGACTTGACTTGCGGACTTTGTAATAGCTTAGGAATGTCTTTAATTTCATAGTTAGCACATCAATTTAGGTTAGGATTAGGGGTTAATCCTTTAACCCAAGTATAGGCCCATTGGGCCTTATTCGGAATCGGTTTGGGCCAAAGTTTTGGCCCAAACCAAATGTAGATTTATGTTGGGCGGTGGAGCCCAGCAGCCAATGTGCCCAGCAGCATGTGTGCATGCATGCATGCATGCTGGGCTACGTGCATGCATGCTGGGCGGTAGCACCGCCAGCAGCATGCGTGCTGCTACGTGCATGCATGCTGGGCGGTGGCACCGCCCAGCAACTTGTGTGCTGGGGCGGTAGCACCGCCCGGCTACTATAGCCAGCGGTAGCACCGCCTGGCTAGGGCAGTAGCACCGCCTGCTGTGTCAGTCTGACACTATGCAAGCGGTGGCACCGCCTCTGATAGGCGGTAGCACCGCGTGGCATCGGGAAACACCAATTTGAGTTCAAATTTGGAGCCCAAATTTGAAACCATTTTGGATCTATAAATACCCCCTCTTTCTCAACTGAAAATTAAACCCTTTGAGAGCTAGATTTTGAAAATAAGTCTTGGGAAAGTCTTGTTCTTCATTTGCTTAAGTGTTCACCTCATTTCCTTCTTCTTGTGAAATCTTGTAAGAGTGTGAACCACTTATAAAGGGTTGTAAGAGGGGTATTTGGTCCTTCCCCTACAAAAGGATTTGCTAGTGGAAGTTGGGAGCCTCATCGGAAAAGGCTTCGGAAGTGGATGTAGGTCACTTTGACCGAACCACTATACATCGCTGCGTCTTGATTGTGTGAGTGTTTAAATTTCTATTTTACTTTGTTGTAAGTCTTTACTTTACTTACTCCACTTCCTTTTTATCTTTGTACGCATGCTTTAAAGTTAGAACGCAAAAATCGATTTCAAACGAAACGTTACTTTCATTGTACGAAGTTTCCGAAGCTTGTTTTAAATCGCTGAAAAATCCATCGTTTTATCCGCTGCACTAATTCACCCCCTCTTAGTGCCACTCGATCACTAATTCATCTTTTGCCCTAAAAACTCTAATCCCACGCCCTTACTGCACTTGCGACCGTCGCCACCCTACTGGCGGTGTCCCTTGCGCGTGGGGAGGGCGGTGCCACCGCCGCTGCCCCGCGGGCGCAGTGCCCACCGCCGGTGCCTGCGAGTGTGGGCGCCCAACACCAGCGCCTCTACGATGCTGGCCTGCGGGCGCAGCGCCCGTCGGCGCCCCTATGGGTGGGCCGCAGGCCGCCGGCACAAGCAGCCCGCCGATCGGCGGTTGTTGCCTGTGCAGGCAACAAGGGCAGCAACAGTTGCTGCCCTTCCTGGCCCTTTTACACTAAAGATTTTGGCGTCAAAAGCATATCCAAAACACAACACACGCAGTTTAAGATCAGATCTTTGCACGAACAACCTAGCTCTGATACCACTATTGGGAAATTCTTCAGGGGAGCGACATCACAAGCGCAGCAGAAGAACAGAAAACAAAACCCCAGATTTTTCGTAGAAAGTTTCCATCATCGTGCGAAGGTCGGTGCGTAAAAAATAAATCCACAAAATTGCACGTGTAAAAGAAGATACCTAGGGAGATTGTTATATCCCTGAATTCCTACAGATCTGTGGGAGAGAATGAAGGAGGTCAAGCGCCCTCCTCTCTAGCGATATCCACACAGCAGGGATTGTAACGATGCACCTCTCTCTCTAGGGTGAGGAGAACAGGAGGTAGCTACCAAAAGAAAACCCTCAGCCTATAAAGCTTTGGTTCCCTCCTATTTATAGAGGCCCCCTGAAAACCCTAATGGATTTTTTGCCTTATTTGGGTATTGGATCTTCATCCAATTACCCAAGCCTCTTGGATTAGTGGGTCTTTACCCAATAATCTCTTATTAGCAATTATTGGATCTCATCTCAGGATCCAATAATTCAGGGGCTTAATGAATATCCAATAAGATAGGAGGTTTAGCGGATATCTTATATCTGAACCTCTACTCGTCGTAACACCTACCATATGTGTGTGACCCTCTAGGCCCAATATCGAGCTGGCCGTGAGTCATACTTGTCAGAACTCTTTCTGACTTAGTGAATTATTATCTGTATAATAATTTACCTAACTCATCAACTGCAGATGTACTAGGCAACCGCGCCGCGGCCCCCAGACGATATAGGGGAATCCAATCTTTTGGACCTATCTGTGCTTAATTACCATGTATCTATAGTCCCTCATCCATCCAATATCCGAGAGACCCTATACCGGGCATGGTGTTGTCAGACCCATACGGTCTCTTCTCGAGTCTTGCTCTTGTCGGATTCTCCAGGAGAACTCTTTCTCTCTCAATCCGAATAACCTTGGCCAAGGATTTGTTCGAGCAAGAACACATGGGATATTCCTCTCATGATACCGAGAGTGGATGATCCTCTATTGACACTCAATAGCCCTCGTAAGGTTGGCTACCACTCCCAATAACCGACTGTACTAGATCTGGAACTTTTCAAACCTATAAGTCCGGTATCAAAGAGTGGAGTACTCATACAAGACATCTTTGGTGTCTCAAGTCTAAGGACCAGATACACTACTGGGACTACGAAATCGCTGTCTGACATGAGGTATCATTAACTATCTAGTATTCCGTAGGCGGATTAATCAGTGAACTCATTCCCCAATGAGCACCTGCATTGTACCCTTAGCGTCCCCACACGAGTAGCTATGAGACCAGCTACCTCCATCATATAGACAGGTATACAGCACACCAGTCTATCCGGTTATCTTGATGTCCTTCTTGAGTAACCTATGACCAGGATAATTCTGGGTCTGTGTTTAAAGGTGAATCGATCTCATTATCGTGATCTTATCATGATCCGATTCTCATTGCACAGATCCAAGGACATCACAATATATGCAACACATAAGATAAAATGATAAAATACCTAATAATAAGCGAAGAAAAAAATGCATATCAAATCACAAGTGCCATCACTCATGTGATTGGCTTGTAAGGCACATATGACTAGCAGCTACGTCAAGATCGCCTCATCCTCCAAGTCATTCAAGCCTCGGTCGCTAGGTCCATCGCCCCACTAATATATTCGTGTACAACTGCTGCTGAAGCATGGTCCAAGTTGCAAACCACCTTAGCAAATTGCTCGCATACTCACATGCTCGGCCTTTTATCTAATCTAATGAAAGTGAAACAAGAGGGAAGTACTATTGCTGATTACTTACAAAATATCAAAGTTATCATCGATGACTTGACTTTGATAGGTCATTCCCTTAGTGAAGAAGAATTCCTAGTCCATACCCTTAACGGCCTAGGAGACGAATACAAAGAACTGGCAGTCACAATTCGGGCATGCGACTCACTAATATCATTCGAAGAACTTTATGATAAGTTGACTGACTACGAGACATATTTGAAGCGTGATGACAGCTTGCCTGAACCAACTATCACCGCTCAAGTCAGTCAAAAATCTAAGAGGAATAGCAACCAGTACAATAAGCACATCAATCAAGGTCCAACTAAGCTGCCTCCTGACCCTATGGGTCCCACACCAAACCTCCCTCCTCCACCTTATCAACACTTTCATCGTCACCATCAAGATGGTAACCCCTATAATCATTAGCCTTGGCGTCCTGACCTCAGAAGCCATCACCGAATCGTCTGTCAGTTGTGTGATAAAGTTAGGCACTCTGCGAAAGTCTGTCGATCTCGACCTCGACTCCCTGCTCCAACACAGTGGCCTCAGGCTAATCTCATGACTACTTCGATAACTAGCCAATCTAATTGGATTGTGGACTCTGGTGCATCACATCACATCACCTCCGATCTTCAGAACTTGTCTATCCACAACAACTATGGCAGAAATAAAGATATCATCATCGGTGATGGTAAAGGAATTCCTATCACTCATACTGGTTCCATAATGCTTAATTCACTTACCACAACCTTCATGCTTGATGATGTTTTATGTGCCCCTCACATTAAACGAAACCTCATTTCTGTCTCTCAATTCTGCAAACAAAACAATACCTTAATTAATTTTTTTCCTGATTCCTTTCTTATCAAGGATTTAAGCATGGGGGCATCCTTAGTCCAAGGTCAGAACAAAGACAACATTTATGAGTGGCCATCAGCTTAACAAGTAAACCAGCCCAATGTTCACTCTTCAGTTGCAGCTCTAATTGATGTGTGGCATCGACGTCTTTGTCATCCCTCGTCCTTTATTCAGCAAAAGTTATTTTCTCATTATTCACTTCCTACCTCTACTACTAGCAGCATTATAACTTATTGTGATGTTTGTCGTAGTAATAAAAGTCATAGACTATCTTTTGGAACATCCACTATATCTTGCTCTAAACCATTCGAAATTATTTGTAATGATGTTTGGGATTCTGCCCCAACCCTTTCTTTTGATAAGTTTCGATTTTATATCATTTTTATTGACTATTTCACTAAGTACACATGGTTATATCCCCTCCGTTATAAATCTGAAATTTCAACAATCTTTACCAACTTTAAAAAGTTAATCGAGAATTTCTTTCAGTCTTCCATTAAAACAGTTTACTCTGATGGTAGAGGCAAATATCAAGCCCTCACATCCTGTCTTACAGCTTGTGGTATATAATACCTCAAGTCACCCCCTCATACTCCCTAATTAGTTGGTTCTGCTGAACGCAAACATCAACATATAGTTGAAACTGAGCTCACACTTCTACACCAGGCCTCCATGCCATCAACTTTTTAGACAGCAGCCTTTCAAACTGTTGTCTATCTCATTAATCATATGCTCACTCTAGTCCTACAATACAAGTCACCATTTGAGAAACTATTCCACAAGCTTCCAAACCTTCATAAACTCAAAGTCTTTGGTTGTCTATATTATCTATGGCTGCATCCTTATACCTTACATAAGCTAACACCACGATCTAAGCCTTGCACTTTTATTGGATACTCTCTTGAATATAATTCTTTTCAGTGCTATGAACCACAAACTCAAAAAGTCTTTTTGTTACGCCACGTTATTTTTATGGAGTCTTCTTTTCCTTTTGAAAATCATGAGTATCCTACCGTGCAAGCTACTCTGACAAACAAACATCACTGGAGTATCTCCTTAATTCCGTCACATGAACCTCCCACAACACCATCCAATCCTAACCCTCATGGTCAGTACACTCCTCTTGTTCAACAGCTCCTCACTCCCCCCATTATTTCTCCAATCCCTTCTTCATAAACTTCCCATATTAATAAAGCAATGCCCGCAGCTATCTCGTCATGTGCTATTGAAGTATCGCAGACTAGTCTGATTGATCTTGGTGACTCACCACTGACTATACCAACAACCCAACCTACTACTTCCATAGCTCCTAGCCATCAAATGACAACACGCTCCAAAAGTGATATTTTTAAACCATGTTAAGTCCTTGATCTATATGCTATAACGAACTCTTCCCTTAAGGCTAGTGAACCCACCACGATTACTCAAGCTCAAAAATCTCCTCATTGGCATAAAGTCATGTGTGAAGAATATGATGCTCTTCTTCATAACTCTACAAGGACTCTAGTGCCCTCTTATCACACACAAAATATCATCGGGTGTAAATGGGTTTTTCGAATTAAGCGGAATCCAGATGGATTTATTGCTAGATATAAAGCACGTCTAGTCGCCAAAGGGTTTCATCAACGACTTGGCGTTGACTTCACCGAGACGTTCAGTCCAGTTGTCAAACCCACAACAATCTGGCTTATCTTGAGCTTGGTCATCTCAAAAAGCTAGCATATATGATAATTGGATGTTAGCAATACCTTTTTACAAGGGACTCTAACTGAAGATATCTTCATGCAGCAACATCCTAGCTTCGTTCATCCACAATATCCAAGGCATGTCTACAAACTACAAAAGCTATTTATAGACTTCATCAAGCTCCAAGAGCTTGGTATAATGAACTTGAAGCATTTTTAACATCAACGGGCTTCATCAATTCCAAGTCTGATACCTTGTTACTCCTACGACAACAAAATGAAAACACAATTTATCTTCTGGTGTATATAGATGATATTGTTGTCATAAGCAATAATCTTTGGAGATCCAAGTATTCTTAAAGCAACTAGCTGTTAGATTCTCCCTAAAAGATCTAAGCACCTTGAGCTACTTTCTAGGAGTTGAAGCAACATTCACCTCTTCAAGTCTCCTCCTATCATAGAAAAAGTATATTCAAGACTTATTATCAAAGACAAATATGCAGAATGCTAAAGAGGTTGCAACTCCCCTCTCTACTAGTGAATCACTGAAATTATGTGATGGAAGCCCTGCTACAGACTTTACTCAATACCGACAAATACTCAGCTCCTTACAATACTTGGCTCTCACCCGTCCAAATATCTCATTTGCAGTCAATAAATTATCACAATTCATGCATCGACCATCTAATATATATTGGTCTGTGGTCAAACGAATCTTGCGATATCTTAAGGGTACTCTCAATCATGGCCTCTTTCTCCGCAAACACGCCCTGCTTCATCTTCATGCCTTTGCTGATGTTGATTGAGCAGGCAACTTTGATGATAGAACGTCCACTTCTGGGTATATTATCTTCCTTGGAGCTAATCCAATCAGTTGGAGTTCTAAGAAATAAAAGACAGTTACACGATCCACAACTAAAGCTGAATACCGTGTCATCGCCATAGCTACTGCTAAACTAAATTGGATCACAAATCTGCTCAAGGAACTCAATGTCAACTCTACCTTTCCTCCTACAATATACTATGATAATGTTGGAACTACCTATCTATGTGCTAATCCAGTATTTCACTCATGCATGAAGCACATTGCCATTGACTTCCACTTCGTATGAGATCAAGTTGTCAGACATTAACTACATGTTTCTCACGTATATACAGCTGATCAACTAGCAGACTCACTCATGAAGCCCCCTTGCTCATAAATTATTTTCATTGCATCGGTCCAAGATCAGTGTCCTTGACAGGAGCACAATCTTGTGGGGGCATGATAACATATAGGATTTCCTCAACCACATGAGGAAATCTCGATGGACAGTTAGAGGGAAATCCTCTCTTTCCTCTCTTTTTATGTGTATAAATAAAACTCATATGGCTCGATATGTTTTTTTTTTTTTTTCATTACAATTCAATTCAACAGGAAAGAGCTGAAACCTTGGCACGGATTGCCGATGGATGCGAAGAATGGGGATTCTTTCGGGTTTGCATCTCGTTTGTCCGGTTCCTTCTTTCTCCTTACAGGGATCTTTTCGAGTTGACGCTGGTACTAAAGCAGAGGAATCCACCTGACCTGTTTGCAGCTGGTGAACCATGGGATTCCGGTGGAGCTCTTGGAACGCGTGAAGGTGTGCTCCGAGTGCTACAGGCTCAGAGCGGAGGGCTTCAAGGCGTCCAAACCTGTGCAGCTGTGAACAAGCTGGTGGAAGAAGAAGGCTACGCCGCCGATGCCAAGCGCTTGGATAACGTGGATTGGGAGGATGTCTTCCTTCTCCAGGATGACAACGAGGCCGGCCAACCCTCCAGAGTTCAGGTGATCATCAACTTGCACGCAGGACTCATCAGGCTAATTGATATGTAGTTATAAGTGCCTAACGTATGCCCTCTTCATGCGCAATCTTGCAGGGAGACCATGAAGGAGTACAGGGAAGAGCTGAGGAACCTGGCGGAGAAGGTGATGGAAGTAATGGATGATAATCTGGGATTCGAGAAGGGCTCCATCAAGCACGCATTCTCGGGAAACGTCGAACAACAACCCTTCTTCGGCACCAAGGTGAGCCACTACCCGCCGTGCCCGCGCCTGGACCTGGTGAACGGCCTTCGGGCCCACACCGACGCAGGCGGCGTCATCCTCCTCTTCCAAGACGACCAAGTGGGCGGCCTGCAGATCCTTAAAGACGGGCAGTGGATCGACGTGCAGCCAGTGGCCAATGCCATCGTCATCAACACGGGAGACCAGATCGAGGTCCTCAGCAACGGGCGGTACAAAAGCGCGTGGCACCGCGTGCTGACGACCAGCGACGGCAACAGCCGCTCCATCGCTTCCTTCTACAACCCCTCCCTGAAGACCACCATCGCTCCAGGGACCAACAAGGACGACTCTGCTACAGCGCTGTACCCCAAGTACGTTTTCGGGGACTACATGGATGTGTACGTGAAGCAGAAGTTCTCGGCCAAGGAGCCGCGGTTCGCGGCGGTGAGAGCCGTGTGAGGATGGCAAAAATGCACGTTGATGATCGTTTAAGCTGTGTCATTAAGATATATTATTCCTTCCATTTAATTCTTCGCATGAGAAGAACGTTTGTTTGTATCAGATTAATTCTTCATGTAATGAATAAAAGGGGTCGTCTGCCTCTCGACTTTGATCGTATCCTTTCTGACTTCTTCGGTTCTTTCATCATACGTTGGATTGCTGCAGTGGTGTAATTGATATACTACGGAGCCTCTCCAATGTACGGTGTATATATATATATATATATATATATATTAGTTGGGTTAAGTTTATAGAGACTGTTTGAGAAAAAAAATTTATTTCCCAAATAATTATATTTTGCACTCTCCTATGGTAAATGACCATCAGCAGAAAATAACTATACTCATTTTTTTATATTATAAATACTAATTATGTTTTCATATTATACTCTCCTATTCTGCTTTTAATGTCTCTTTTTTTTTTTTTGCCTAGTTTCCATTGCCGTCATATTAATGAATGGATTTACACCTAAATCAGGTTTGGACAAATTAAAAATGATCCATAGGTTTCTTGATATAGAAATGTTCAAAAATAGTTGGTGAGTATTTAGATTGATGTGGAGATTGGTTAATTAGCACCTACAATTATGTCATTCAAGATTTAAGGATGTGCCCCTAAAGAATTAGGCTTGTAGAATTTTTATTCGATATATTTTTTCCTCTCTAAAGAAAGAATGTATATCTAAAACATTAATCTCGTGACAATGCATTAAGCTCATTTAGTAAGAATTTAGGTTTCAAGACACAACATATCAACTAGTTTTACTGGTGGAGAGATATCTGATTAATGGAATTAAATCTCATATTACACTCAACAACAACAACAACAACAACAACAATAACAACAATAATAATTTAAAGAAATTAGATTAGGTATACATGAAAGGTTAGGCAATGACAAAGGCAGTACGAGTTGATGAGTTGGATATGAATCATCGTGGAAGCCTGTCATTTTGTTCTCATCCATAGCGAGGCCCGGCCGCCCGTGGCCGTAGCCACCTTATTAACGTGATGAACATTCTCCTTACCGAGTCAAGCATTCTCATGCAAAGCAATCGTTTTGTCCATTTATCTCATGAGTGAACGGCTGTGACTTTTTGATGCTTACCGTGTGGATGTACTGGTGGTCAACGTCTCGTACTACAACCGCGGAAAGAAGTTAGACCTGCAACTCCTGGGGCTACTTCCTGGTTGCTTCTTCTGATTGGTACGTAAGATCTGAAACCCATGCTTTGTGCACTACAAAAGGCCCCCAGTTGCCTCCATTTCCTTTCATCGATCACCATTCGAGAAGCAATATAGTAGCAGAGTTGGCAACCAGAGCACCCCATTTGTCTTTTGGAGAAATGGCCATTCCAATCATCGATTTCTCGATGTTGGAGGGGGAGGAGCGAGCCGAAACCTTGGCACAGATTGCCAATGGATGCGAAGAATGGGGATTCTTTCAGGTCTGTTATCATGGCTTTGCTTTCGTTTTCTGCGGGTCCTCTTCTTTCTTCTTCCGATGTTCTTATGAAGTCGATGCGTTTGCAGCTGGTGAACCATGGGATCCCGGTGGAGCTCTTGGAACGCGTGAAGAAGGTGTGCTCGGAGTGCTACAGGCTCAGAGCCGAGGGCTTCAAGAGGTCCAAGCCTGTGCAGCTGTTGAACAAGCTGGTGGAGGAAGAAGGCGAAGCTGCCGACGCTAAGCGCTTGGACGACGTGGACTGGGAGGATGTCTTCCTACTCCAGGACGACAATGAGTGGCCGTCCAACCCACCAGAGTTCAGGTAATCATCAGCTTCCAGTCGGGACTTGTTAGGCTGATTGATATGTGGCTGAACTCCGTCTGTCCAAGTGCTGAAAGTTTGCACGATCATGCAGGGAGACCATGAAGGAGTACAGGGAAGAGCTGAGGAAGCTGGCGGAGAAAGTGATGGAAGTAATGGACAAGAATCTGGGCTTTGAGAAGGGCTCCATCAAGAGTGCATTCTCCGGAAACGGGGAGCATCAACCCTTCTTCGGCACCAAGGTGAGCCACTACCCGCCGTGCCCGCGCCTGGACCTGGTGAACGGCCTTCGCGCCCACACCGACGCAGGCGGCGTCATCCTCCTCTTCCAAGACGAACAAGTGGGCGGCCTGCAGATCCTTAAAGACGGGCAGTGGATCGACGTGCAACCAGTAGCCAATGCCATCGTCATCAACACGGGAGACCAGATCGAAGTCCTCAGCAACGGGAGGTACAAGAGCGTGTGGCACCGCGTGCTGACGACCAGCGACGGCAACCGTCGCTCCATCGCTTCCTTCTACAACCCCTCCTTGAAGGCCACCATCGCTCCAGGAACCAACAAGGACGACTCTGCTGCAGCGCTGTACCCCAAGTATGTTTTCGGGGACTACATGGATGTGTACGTGAAGCAGAAGTTCTCGCCAAAGGAACCCCGCTTTGAGGCAGTCAAAGCTCTGTGAGGATCGCACAATTGTTACAATTTACTTCTCTTATATATATATATATATATATATATATATATATATATATATATTTCCTTATTGTAAGCTTACGGTGAATGATTCTTTGTGCTGTTTTATAAACATGTGTAATTTAATTAATGCTTTTGTTTTGACTTGGCAGAATAAAAATAAAACATTTTATGTTTGATTTTGACATACGTGAGTGATTTTCTTTAAATTAAAAATTTTTGTCAACTAAATTAGTTAGTGATAGCATATGAGATTTTTCCAACTACATGAGGAAATCTCGCTGCTCAGTTGTGGAAAATTTTCTCTCCCAATATGTATAAATAGGTATTACATTCGCCTGATTGAAGTGTGTTTTCATTTTTACATTTCAATTTATCATGGTATCAGAGCTTCCCTGGAGCAAGATCTCTTCTCACTATTCGATAACAGTAATCACTCCTCACCGAATCCTGTCACATCTTGGAAGCTACATTCTTCTTCTCACTCATTGCCAGCACTCGCTTCTCCAACTTATCGTAGCAATTAATCCGTTCCATCGAGTTGACGCCGAGAACCCTCTCTCCTCTGCCTTGGTGCATCTCCGGCAACATTGATATGAAGCGACAAAGGCTGTCCTGCTGACGTTGCTTTCTTTCCTGCGATACTTTCTCAATAAAAAACGACTGACTTCTCTCGTTGTCACTCTACGCTGCCGCCTCTATACCATTCTCCAGCCGAAGCACTTCAGTGGAAGATTACGGTCCATGTTCAGGTGCAGTACCACCAACCACTCCTCAATCGGGTTTGACTGTAGATCCACACTGCATGATCCATTAAGCAGCTAATTTTCCTTCTTTGCAAGAGCATAGCATTGGCCATCTCACCACTACCACTCCTCTTCGCTGTCGCATCCTTACTCTCAAGCCGCAGCTCCGCTAGCAATGGGAAACCATTGGATGACATCCCAGAGGCAACAAACATGACCAGCCCCGAGTGTTCACCCTTCCTCCTCTCTATCGTCGTCGATCCTCCTCACTGATATCGTGGAACTCCGATGAAGCGCACCCTCTTCTTCCTCACCAACCGCTACACCTTGCCGATCACTGCTCCAAGTGCTCTCTGCCTCGATCATCTTATTCTTCCTTAGTGGCAAACATCGCATCCCAACAGTAAGGATCGAGATAGATGACCGCCATGTGTGGAGTGACGTTTGCTAGGTCATTGCTCCCTGACTCTGAAGTCAGCCACCAGACACATCTTGGCGTTGTCGATCTCTCACACTGCTCACAACATTGCTCATAGATCTATAGCCATCAATGCAACACAATAGATCTAGTCAATCCAACGACGTGCTCACCCGGGTTGTGTGGGTTTCATTGCATGCTCCCCACTGCTCCTTGTCATTCGTCGCGCTATCCTCTTATCCATCACAGCAGTCTACATCCACCTCTCTATCAAAAGCAATCGCTAGACCCAATTTGCACCATTATGCCTCTCGACTGCTGACCTTTCCCTTTGCCTCTCGTTCTCCTGCACCAGCAAATTTCATAGTTGCCATTGCATCCGCACAGTCTGACTGCCCAGACAACAATCCATGGCAAACTTCACCACAAGCACCGCTTGTAGCAGAAGCCACCCTCCTCTAGGACACACCCTCATCCCATCAAGAGCTACCCAAATCTACGGATTTGAGAACTTCTATGCCCAAAGCTGGAGCATTTCTGGCAGCCAGCTTCACTACAAACAGCAAAGACGTTTCATGTCGCATCGTGAAACAGAGATACTAGCTTCACCTCTTACTCCCACCATTGTTGCTGCAGCACTATTGCTGCCCTCTAGTGACGTTCTAATTCCCTTGCTGCCCATCATTGCCCTCCAGCAAACTCATGCTACAACACCTCAATTGCAGGAATACCTAATTCCCTTGCTGCCATCATTGTCATTGCTGCTATGCAAGGAAGAATAGTTCTTTCTCACTATCAAAGTGTTGGGGTTGGAGGAGTAAGGAAACAATAAAAACAGAATACTACGATTCAAGAGAGAATGCTCTTAATCAAGAAAACTGATGTAGTATTAAAAATAAGAGGAACGATATAGAACACTTACAGGATTTACCCAAATGCACCTCTCTACTTTGCTTCATGAACTATGGTCCTATTTATAGGACCTAGAGATAACTACGGCCCTCCACCATGTCACCCATAATTAAGGTAGTTATAGGAAC
The DNA here is from genome assembly GCA_024322285.1 of Musa beccarii. Taxonomy (NCBI): domain Eukaryota; kingdom Viridiplantae; phylum Streptophyta; class Magnoliopsida; order Zingiberales; family Musaceae; genus Musa; species Musa beccarii. Next base: position 61,634,771 of record CM044395.1, on the reverse strand, counting down.
TACCCTATAACTTCTAGATCATGGGTCACTTCTTAGATCATGCCTATAACTACCTAAAATATGATAACTACCTAGATAACTACTATGAATCAATTTCTAATACTCCCCCTTAATTCATAGTTACATACACCAATTTAAGACATAAAATAAACATGCTTTTGAACTAGAAGTGACTTGGTGAGTATATCCACAACTTGTTCATCTATGCCATAATACTTCATTGCTATCGCTCCATTTGCTACAAGATCCCGGATGAAATGATAGCGTATCTCTATATGCTTCGTTCTTTCATGAAATGTTGGATTCTTCGTCATTGTAATTGTAGCTTTATTGTCGCAAAATATTTCCATTGCTTCCTTTTATTCTTGATGAAGATCTTCAAGAAGCCTTCTAAGCCATATTGCTTGACAAGCTGCTGATGTTGCAGCTACATATTCTACTTCCGATATCGATAATATAGTTGTTACTTACTTCTTTGAACTCCAAGATATAGCACCTAATCCAAGGCTAAAAATATTGCCCGAAGTACTTTTTCTATCATCTAAATCTCTTGCCCAATCACTATCAGTGAAACCAAATAATTTACATTTAAAATTATGAGAATACCAAATGTCATAATCAGTAGTTCCCACAATATAACACAGAATTCTTTTAATAGCTCCGAGATGATATTTGTTGGGGCTTTGCATAAACCTAGATACTATACCAACAGAAAAGGTAATATCTAGTCAAGTATGAATTAGATAAATCAAATCTCCGACCAAACTTCTGTAGTATCTTGCATTTGTCAAACATATTCCATCTTCAAGTTTCAGTTTCTCATTTATATTCATAGGCGTTGCTGCAACTTTACAATTAATCATGTTAGATTTTTTGAGCATATCCATTGCATACTTTCTTTGTGAAATAAAAATTTCATCTGATCCTTGCTTCATTTCCAACCCAAGAAAATAGTGTAGTAGACCTAGATCTGACATTTCAAACTTATTCATCATGGATTTTTTAAATTCTGCCACAAAAGAGTTAGATGAACCCATATATATAATATCATTAATATAAAGGCAAACCATTAGAATATTATGTTCACCTTCCTTCTTTAGATAAAGAGTAGGTTCATTATTGCTCCTCTTAAATCTATTTTAATGAAAATAATAATCAATTTTACTGTACCATGCTCTTGGAGCTTGTTTAAGCCCATAAAGAGCTTTCTTTAGCTTATACACCTTTTCTTCATGTCTCTTAACCAGAAAAACTTCAGGTTGAGTAACAAAAACTTCTTCATATAAATCCTTATTTAAAAACGTAGATTTAACATCGAATTGATAAACATGCCAACTCAAGTGAGCAGCTAAAGCCAAGAAAGTCCTTACAATTTCGAATCTAGTAACTGGAGAAAAAGTATCATCAAAATCAATACCTTGTTACTGTGAATATCCTTTTGCTATAAGCCGAGGCTTATGTTTTTGGATACTTCCATCTGCATTATATTTTGTTTTGAACACTCATTTCAATCCAATAGCTTTCTTTTCCTTTGGTAGATCCATTAGCTCCTAGGTTTTATTCTTCTTAATTGACTTGATTTCTTCCTTCATTGTTTTCGTCATTCCTCTTTTTCAACTGCTTCCTCAAAAGTTATAGGATCTGAAATAAATATTTCAATTAGTGATCAGAATCTTCCTGGAGGGGTTTCATCTGAGGAATCAGAATTTGAACTGCTATTAGGTGAGGTTGACGATGAACTTGTTGAAGCAGGATTCGTTACTTGATTCTGTGGAGTGACTAGTTCTGTTGGAATCTGAGTCTGTATTTCACCTTCATTTGACTTTCAATTCCAATTTGCCCTTTCATCAAACATAACATTTCTATTAATAATTACTTTGCCACTAATAGGATTATACAATCGATATGTCTTGGATTGTAAGAAATAACCAATTAAAATGTATTTTTCAGATTTTTCGTCAAGCTTGTGATGGTTTTGTGAATTTACCAAAGCATAAGCAATACAACCAAAAATTCTTAGTTGGCTTACACTTGGTTTTATACTATACCAAGCCTCAAAAGGAGTTCGATTCATAAAAGCCTTTGTTGGTGAAATATTCAACAAATAAACTGTTGTTGCAACTGCTTGTGCCCAAAACTGATTTGGAAGATACTTTCCTTTAAGCAAACTTCTTGCTATTTCTATGATTGTTCGATTTTTACGCTCAGCTACACTATTTTGTTCCAGTGCATATGGTGCTGTCAATTCTCTGCGAATACCATTTTCTTTACAGAAAGAATTAAACTCATTAGATAGAAATTTATCAACTCTATCTGTCCGAAGTGTCTTTATGCATCTACCACTTTGTCTTTCTACCAATGCCTTGAATTTTTGAAAATTATCAAATGTTTCATATTTCAATTCCAGAAAATATACCCAACTCATGTGGCTATAATCATCAGTAAACAATAAAAAATATCGACTTTCACCAAATGATTTTATATTCATAGGTCCACGTAAGTCAGTATGAATTAATTCAAGACAATTAGATGCTCTCCATGATTTTCCAATAGGAAATGATTTTTTACTTTGTTTACCATAAATACATCCTTAACATACATCAAGTGTATTAATTTTGGGTAATCTAAAAATCATTTCTTTTTTGCTTTAACAACCTTAACCCCTTAATATTAAGATGTCCATATCTTAAATGCCACAAATTAGACTCATTCTTTTGAGTTGCAATAAGAGCATGCTTTTCAATATTTGAAACATCAAGTGAAAACATCTTATTTTGTGTCATGCAAACATTTACCATAATCAAACCAGATTTTTTATCTCTAATAGTGCATGAACCATCATCAAATATAACTGAATATCCATCATCTATCAGTTTTCCAACACTCAATAAGTTATGTGATAAATTAGAAATAAAGAAAATATTATCAAGGTATTTTACCTTCCCTTGAATTGTCTTCATCTCAATTGTTCCTTTTCCTTCCACTTGGATTTGCTTGTTATCTCCAAGTCTAACATTCAACTTGTGAGTTTCATCAATATCTCTAAATATTGAACTTATGCCTGACATCTGATTAGAACATCCACTATCTAAAAACCAAATATCATTTGAGATATTATTAACTTGTGAATGAGTCATAAACAACTTACTATTTTCTTCATTTTTCTCCATATAGCTTGCTTGCTTTTCTCTTTTCCAACAATCTGCTTTCATGTGATCAAACTTTTTACAATAATAACATTGAATTCTGCTCTTGTAGTTTTTTTGTTCATCATGCCCATCAAAGTGTCCTCTTCCTCTTCCTCTTCCATTTCCTCTACCACAAAATCATCCTCTGCCACGTTCTCTTCCTGCTAAATTTTTGTCTTCTTTTGAAGTAGAAGACTCCCCCTTAACCTGAAATGATTTTTCTTCACTTTTCTTAAGTGATCTGTTCAACCTTGCTTCGTGTGCTTGCAAGGAACCCATTAGTTCATCAAATGAATATATAGATAAATCTTTTGACTCCTCAATTGTGGCAACAACATGATTAAATTTCATAGTTAAACTTCTCAAAACTTTTATAACAATTATATGATCATGAAGTTGTTCACCATAAGATTTCATTTTACTAACAATTTTAATCACTCGAGAAAGAAAATCTTGCACCAATTCATTGCTTTTCATAAACACAAACTCACAATGAAGGATTTGAAGCTTTACCGTAATCACCCTTGATGAGCCTTGAAATTCATTTTAAAGTATCAACCAAGCTTGTTTTGAGGTTGTCGCTGTTGCAATTCTTGAGAAGATTGTCTCATGTACAGCTTATTGAATGAAGAATAATGCCTTTGAGTCCTTTCTATTCTCCCTCAGCCTGGTTTCCTCATCTAGATCTGCATATCCATTCTCTATTAAGTCTCAAAGATCTTGAGACTTGAATAAAGTCTTCATCTTGATACTCCAAAATTCATAGCATTTGCTCGAGAAGATGGGAATAAGGGGTTGAGACATGGAATTATCATTAAAAGTCATAATGCCCAGTTTAGACTGAAACCTGGCTCTGATACCACAAATGTTGGGGTTAGAGAAGCAAAGAAATAATAAAAACAGAATACTACGATTCAAGAGAGAATGCTCTTAATCAAGAAAACTGATGTAGTATTAAAAATAAGAGGAACAATATAGAACACTTACAGGATTTACCTAAATACACATCTCTACCTTGCTTCATGAACTATGGTCTTATTTATAGGACCTAGTGGTAACTACCTCCCTCCACCATGTCACCCATGATTGAGGTAGTTATAGGAACTACCCTATAACTTCTAGATCATGGGTCACTTCTTAGATCATGCTTATAACTACCTAGAATATGATAACTACCTAGATAACTACTATGAATCAATTTCTAACACAAATCACCCACGCTACAGCACCTGCACTGCCCTCTAGCGGAGTCCAATTCCCTTACTACCCATTATTGCCCTCCAGCAAAACACCCATGCTGCAGCACCTTAGTTGCAAGAACTCCTAACTCCTATGCTGCCCATCATTGTCATTGCTGCTATGGAACAATAGTTCTTCTTCACTAGCAAAGCACCCACGCTGCAGCACCTACACTGCCCTCCAGCGGAGTTCTATGCTGCAATAATCTTCATGTTCTTCATCGCCTAGATCCTCAGTTGTAAGAACTGTTAAACGAAGATCTGCAACTTTACTCAATATCCTACAGACTACATCCACTGATCTACTTTCGTCGCTGCAACAATAGTCCCCAGGATGAAGCGTGACACATCATGCCTAGTCACTGCCATTTTCTTACTCTCATTCTATAATTGAAGACGCCCATCTTGCTTCCTCAAATTGGTACATAACCTCAACATATCTTCATTGTCTACCTCTGTCACTCCAATTACTGTCCCCGTAGGGAACCATAGTACAACTCAATTTTCAAGTCTTATCTCCATCAATGTTGCAATTCTCATCCCCTTCAAGTTATCTAAAAGTAGCAACTACGCATCCTGGCATGTATAATTTTTTAATCTCTTATTTGGCTATGATTTACTATGCTACGTCGACGGCTCTCTCCGTTATCCACCAGCAATGCTAAGCATCCCAGGAGCACCCAGTCCAGTACCAAATCTGGACCACAAACTATGGTTATGCCAAGATCGTATCCTCTAAGCAATTTAAGCCTCAATTGTTGGATCTCTCACCTTACTCATATCTTCATGTGACACTGTTGCTGAAGTCTGGTGTAAATTGTAAACCACCTTGGCAAATCGTTCATGTACTCGTATGCTCAGTTTTCTATCCAGTCTCATGAACACAAAACAAGATGGAAGTCCTATTACTGATTATTTACAAAATATAAAATTTATCATCGATAACTTGGCCTTGATAGATCATTACCTCAGTGATGAAAAAGTTGTTGTCCACATCCTTAATTACCTAGGGGGTGAGTACAAGGAACTGGTAGTAGCAATATGGGCATGCGACTCACCGATGTTATTTGAAGAACTCTATGACAAGTTGACTAACTATGAGATATATCTCAAGCACATGAATAAATTGCTATGACCATCCATCACAGCTCAAGTCAGTCAAAAATCTAAGAAGAGGAGCAACCAATATAACAAGACCATCAACAAAGATTTAGCCAGAATACCGCCTAAACTTATGAGCTCCAAACAAATATCCTCTCTTCCACATCATCAATGTTTTAGTCATAACTATCAAGACGGCTACTTCAATTATCCTCAATCTTAGCGTCCTAACCATACAAATCAACAAAAAGTTATTTGCCAACTATATAACAAATTTGGCCACTCTGCCAAAGTTTGTCGATCTCGACCCAGACTTTTTCCTCCCTCACATTGGCCTCAAGCAAACCTCACGACTACTCTAAATACTAGTCAACAAAATTGGATTATGGGCTCTGGCACATCTCATCATATCATCTCTGATCTACAGAACTTGTCCATCCATAACAACTATGGTGGAAATGAAGATATCATCATCGATTATGGTGAAGGAATCTCTATTACTCATACTGGTTCCACAATGCTTAATTCACATAGCACAACTTTTACACTCGATGATGTTCTATGTGAACCTCACATTAAACGAAAACTCATTTTTGTTTCCTAATTTTGCAAACACAGTAATACCTCAATCGAATTTTTTCCTAATTCTTTTATTGTCAAGGACTTGAGTACAAGGGTATCCTTGGTCCGAGGTCAGAGTAAAGATAACATATACATGTAGCATTGTCGTCTTGATTATCTCTCATCCTCTATCCAATAAAAATTACTTTCTCATTATTCTCTTTCAAATATTAAAACTAGTAGCATTATAACTCACTGTGATGCCTATTTTAGTAATAAAAGTTAGACTCCTTTTTGAAATATCCTCCATATCATGTTTTAAATCATTTGAAATTATTTATACTGATGTTTAGGGCCTTGCCCCAATCACTTCTTTTGAAAATTTCAGATTTTATATTATTTTCGTAGATTATTTTACCAAATACACATAGTTATACCCTCTCCATCATAAATCTAAAGTTTCAACAATCTTTACCAACTTTAGAAAGTTAGTCGAGAATTTTTTTAGTTTACAATTAAAATAGTTTACTCTAATGGTAGAGGTGAATATCAAGCCCTCATATCATGTCTCTCAGCTTGTGGCATATAATACCTTAAGTTGCCCCCACATACTCCTCAACTAGTTAGCTCTGCTGAACGCAAATGTCGACATATCGTTGAATCTTGTCTCACACTTCTACATCAAGCCTCTATGACAACCACCTTTTGGTCTGTAGTCTTTCAGACTGTCGTCTATCTCATTAATCATATGTCTACTCTAGTCCTCCAATACCAGTCATCTTTTGAAATACTATTTTATAAGTCTTCAAACCTTCAAAAACTTAAAGTATTTTGGCTATTTATGTTATCCATAGCTACGTCCCTATACCACACATAAGATAATATCAAGATCTAAACCTTGCATTTTCATAGGATACTCTCTTAAACATAATACTTTTCGATGCTATGAACCCTAAACTAAAAAAGTCTTTATATTATGTCATGTTATTTTTATGGAATCTATCTTTCCATTTCAAAACCATGAGTCTTCTACCATGCAAGACACTCCAACAAATATACATCATTAGAGTATACCATCAATCCCATCAAACGAACCTCCTACAATATCATCTAGTCCTTTACCTCAAGATTTGCACTCTCTTGTTCTTCCGGTTCAAAGCCTCACTCCCTCCATTGCTCCTCTCCCTTCTTCACAAGTTTCCTCTACTACTAAAGTAATGCTCTCGGGAACACAACTACTTTTTTTACCCTCTTCTGGATCCAATGACACTAACATATCTAAGCCTGGCTTAACCTATGTCAGTGCCTCTCTGCCACCCATACCAATAATACAACCTATAGCCCCTGGACATACAATAACCACACATTCCAAAAGTGGTATCTTCAAAACACATCAAGTCCTTGACCTATATACTATCATAAAATTCTCTCCTTAGACCAGTGAACCTACCACAATTACTCAAGCCCAAAAATCACAATACTAGCGTAAAGTCATGTGTGAAGAATATGATGTTCTCCTCCATAACTCTACATGGACCCTTGTACCCTTTCATCCCACACAAAAATATTATCGGGTGTAAATGGGTCTTTCGAATTAAGCAAAACTCAAACGAATCCATTGCTCGATATAAAGCATGTCTAGTAGCCAAATGGTTTCATCAACGACCTAGCATTGACTTCACAGAGACATTCAATCTCATTGTTAAACCCATAATAATCTGGCTTATCCTAAGTTTGGTCATTTCAAAAGGCTGACACTTACGACAACTAGATGTTAACAATGTCTTTTACGAAGGACTCTAATTAAAGATGTCTTTATATAGCAATCCCTTGGCTTCGCTCATCCTCAGTATCTGTGACATGTTTGCAAACTATAAAAACTTATTTTTGGATTTCATCAAACTCCAAAAGCTTGGTATACTGAACTTGGTATTTTTCTGACATCAACTGGCTTCATCAACTCTAAGTCTAATATCTCATTATTCCTAATGACAACAAAATGGTAAACACTTCTAGTGTATGTAGATAATATCATTGTCACAAGTAATAATCCCTTAGAGATTCAAACATTCCTAAAGCAATTGGTTGATCGATTCTCTCTTAAAGATCTGGGACCCTTGAGTTACTTTCCGAGAGTGCAAGCAACATTTACATCTTCAAGTCTCCTCCTTGTTAGGGATCATGCGGCACTAAGAGAGAGGGTGAATTAGTACAACGGTAAAGAATGATAAACTTTCAGCGATTTAAATCAACTTCGGAAACTTCGTATGATAGAAATCAATATTTTGTTTGAAACCGTTTCGATTGCGTTTTAACTTTAAAGCATACGTAAGAAAGTGAGGAGGAAGTAGAGTAAGTAAGGCAGTAAAGTAAAGATGGTTTGCAGTATAGTAAGTTACAAGAAAGTAAATACAAACTGATTTATAGTAGTTCGGTCATCTGACCTACATCCACTCTCGATTCCTCTTCGCTTGAGGCCACCGACTTTCCACTAAGTATCCTCCTTCTAATGGGCGAGGATGAATTCCCTTATAACTCCTCTCCTTTTGACGGGTTTAGGAGATAACCCTTACAAGCACTCTTACCCCTCTCTTGGACTAGAACACTCTTAAAACTTAGAGAGAAGATTTGACACACTTTCAAGAGAGTTTCCCCCTTCTTTTTTTCAGTCTAGAACCCCCTTTCATCCATGAATGAGAGAGATATTTATAGGCCTCAAAAGGATTCAAATTTGGAGCCCAAATTTGGACCACATAATTCGAATCACATTGGTTTTCGCATTCTGGCGGTACTGGGCGGTGCCACCGCCCATCCAGCGATGCCACCGCTGGTGCCTTCGGGTGCTGGGCGATGCCACCGCCAGCCTGGGGTGGTTCCACCGCCCAGCTCTTGGCCTCTGGGCGGTACCATCGCCCAAGTCATTTCAGTACATTGGTTTCGGCCGAAACAGGTCCAAATGAAGTCCGAATTGGCCCAAATTTGGTTTATAGGATTAACACCTAATCCTAAATTAAATTATGTGCTAACTATAAATTTTAAAGATATTTTTTAAGCTATTACAAAGTCCACAAGACAAGACTTCTTTTGGTGAGCTTTTGGCGAACTTCCGACGGTCTTCTGACGAACCCTCAGAAACCATTCTGCGGACTCCCGGCAAGCTCCCGGACTTCACGATGATCTTGGCGAGTTCCAATGAGCTTCGTTGGCAAGCTCTGATCTTTCTTGGCAAGCTTCGTGAACTTTTGACAAACCTTTCGGCGAACTTCTAAAAACCCTTCGGCAACCTCCCTACTCATTCTCGGTCGTTCCAACAACACTCCCAACGAATCTTCGAACTTCCGTCAAACTCTTGAACTACCAACAATCCATCACACTTGTCTTCCTGCACTTTGTTTCACTTTATGTCTTTATCGTCATCGTAGTTAATCCTACACACACAAACAAAACTCTACTTCGATCTAGACAATTATTACAACACGAATTGACATTCAGTTGCCCGGCACATCATTGGTCGGTGCTTCATCCGATTCTTCGGCACATCGTCCTCTCTTGTGATCCGTTGCCCAATCGACGGTTGACCTCCATAACCCCGATATCCTTGGTGCAACACGCTCTTCTAAGCCCGATGCCCGATGTACGAAGCCTTCTGTCGATTGTCGATAGAACCTCTGGCTTGACATTCAATATCCTGACATGATCACCTCCGGCGCAACATCAATTCCTCCAGCGTCAACTGTCTAATCCTGATCGCTAGTAGACCTGCGTAACTTAAAATACAGTTAAACAATAAACCATAATCAATTAGTTTCATCATCAAAATCCGAGATTCAACACTCCTATCACAAAGAAAGTATATTCAAAACTTATTATCAAAGACAAATATACAGAATGTAAAAGAGATTATAACTCCCCTCTCTACTAGTGCATCACTCAAATTATGTGATGGAAGCCTTGCTACAGACTCTACTCAATATCGACAAGTACTTGGCTCCTTACAATATTTGGCTCTCACTCGTTCAGATATCTCTTTTGTAGTAAATAAGTTATCCCAATTTATGCATCGGTCATCTACTATACATTGGTCTACGGTCAAACAAATTTTACGGTATCTCAAAGGGACCCTTAATTATGACATCTTTCTCTACAAACGCAACCCACTTAATCTCCATGCTTTTATTGATGCTGATTGGATAGAAAATTTTGATGATAGAATATCTACATCAAGGTATATTATCTTCCGTGGAGCTAATCTAATCAGTTAGAGTTCTAAGAAGCAAAAGACAATCGCACGATCTACAATTGAAGCTGAATATCGTGTCATCGCCACCGTTGCTACTGAACTCAATTGGAACACCAATCTCCTTAATGAACTCAACGTCAACTCTATACTCTCCTACAATTTATTATGATAACATTGGAGCTACCTACTTATGCGTCAATCTAGTATTCTATTCACACATGAAGCACATTGTCATCGACTTCAACTTCATACGAGATCAAGTTGTCAGACATCAACTATGTGTCTCTCATGTACATACAATTGATCAACTAGTAGACTCGCTCACGAAGTCTCTTGTCCGTAAACTATTTTTGTTATATCGGTCCAAGATCGACATCCTTAATAGGAGCTCAATCTTGCTGAGGCATGATAGTAGATGAGATTTCTCAACTACATGAGAAAATCTCACTGTTTAGTTTAGGAAAATTCTCTCTCTCAACATATATAAATAGACATTATATTTACCTGATTGAAGTGAGATCTTTACATTTCAATTTATCAGTTAGCATCAAAATATTATGGAGGACAAAATATTTCAGTAAATCTGAAATTTCAAAAAAAAAAAAATCCCCTACCCAGCCGGGCCCAAAAGAATAGTTCATAAAATTAGAAGAATCTGATTGTGTTTCTAATGAGATTTTATCTGATACAATTAAATGGAGTCTGAGACAGCAGTTGACGGGAACCCTACTTGTTCTCTTGTCCCCATCTCCAACCCGCAAATCACAATCTTATCTGCCTGTTGGGTGTGCCGTGTCCTTCCTTAGCTTGCCTTGAACCGCCGGCAGGCGCATTCAGGAATGAGTGCACGGAATGGTCGTGGGCGGCTAAGCTCTTACTGACGTAACCAATAACGATGCTGATGACGTGCGATGGTGAGAAATATCTCCCTAATTTGGCCAATATTGAATCTAAGAAATATATTGGATCCTCTGCAACATTATTTTCGCTGGTCCTTCCTTTGAAACTAAAAGGAAGCTGGACTAGTGCTGACGTGACCAGATATAATATGTTCAGTAAATTTATTATTATCAAGATTTATGGTATCATGATATATGAATAATATAAATCGATTCAATAAAAAAAAATTAATATGAATGATACATCGATTTATCAATATATTTGATTATATTATGTGTTGGTATATTAATATATATCATATCGATAATCAATATAAATTATATTTATTATCTCTGAAAGTCATAATTCATTTATGTTAAAATTTTAATTGATTAAAAATAATAATTTAAAAATAATAATAAGATTTAATTCCTTTCTTTCTTGACAAGACATCATGCCTTGGGATTGCTTTACTGCTTTAGTGTTGACCATCGACGAACACCTCCCCCTCAATCGCCGTCACAGATTTTCTCACTCATCCTCTATGGCCATCAGTCTTTCTCACTCATCACGTGAAGTAGGCGTCACGGGCCTTGTCGAACCCAACGCCACGTGGACCCCATCCCCGTAGCGACCACAAAAGTCCAACCCCACCACTGCGTCTCTCTCCCACTTACCCAGATCGTTTGCTCCTCCACCACCACGAAGACCACATTGGTCATGTTCGACTGAGACGTCGTGACTCGATTAGTAACTTGTGTGACCACAACCTTCAAACTTTTCTAATCTATTTTGTTCACCAATAGAATGAGATATTTTTTATTTTAGAATATTTTTATTGACAATCAATTTTTTACTATTTATCATCATAACTTACTAGATGTTTCTTTATAAATGAATATAAATATTATTAACTTATCACTTAATTTAAATATTTTTTCAACTACTTCCAGACAACTTATTTCTTTACTATCTTTCCTCTTTCTCTTCTTTTTATCATGCTTTCTCTTCTACTAATTGTCGAAGATGATCAGAGGAGATTCACTTATCGTTTCAATATAGATGCTTACCAGGATGTTTGATCGGTGGATAAAATAAGTTATATAAGATAAAAGTAATTGAGGGGTAGTAGAAAATAAAAATATGATTGATAATTCAGTGAATATATTAATAAAATTATTTTTTATAATTTTAGATTATTGTGTGACGTAAAGGATTGCCTCTAACAAAAATGGGATTGCCTATATATATATATATATATATATATATATATATATATATATATATATATATATATATATATATATATATATATATATATATATCCTTTGAGTTACTATTCATTAAATAATTATTAGAATTGAATAGGGGCATTCAAATCAAACCGAAAAATCTAAACAAACCAATATCAAATATGAACTGAATCAGTTCATCGATAATTCAATAATTATTTCAGTTTGGAAGGATATTCTTCTTCGATTTAGATCAAACCAAGTTGATTTTAATTTAAAAAATATCAACTCAATCCAAATGTCTTAAATATGTTAAAATCCCTCCCTCGACAAGTTCATTGCTCTACCTTCATCTATGTTATTTTTCTTTCTTGTCCTCTTCTTGGCCTTGCTCTCTCGTTTTATGTATGAATCCTTTTTTTTTATCATTCTTCTTCATTAATAATCTTTTTTATTGATTTATATCAATTTCTTTATTAATTTATATGCATCACTATATGTCTTTATTATCAAGGAAAAAAGTACTATGTTGTTATTCATGGAAGGCATTTTTCAATAAAAAAATAAAAGACTATTTGTGCATAGGTCTAATCGTTAAGAATGTTTAGAATAATACTCATTATATAAATTTTTAAGAATATAAGTCCAGTTGAATCAAAATTTTAATTTACTTTAATTAAATTAAATTGATTCACCAAACCGAAATGATTCATTGGATATATATATATATATATATATATATATATATATATATATAAATATATATATAATTTAAAAATAGATTAATTGAATCGGATTAATTAGTTTTGAATCAATTCGATTAGATGGGTCTGAAATGATTCTTGTTCGAAGTTTTTTGCTTTAATCGAATCGAACTATTTTTCAAACACCCCTATGATTGATATATTTGACTTTAATTAAAACCTTTGCATGTTAAACCCATTTGTAATCTCTTATGCTTTTAAGATTATTGATAATCTAATGATAATTATCATGATAAATCATAAGTTCAAATATTACATCTGTTCTTTTTGTTTTACCTAATATATTTAAATAAAAATATTTACAAAAAACTCCATTATTTGAAAGTACACCATTCTTTTGAGTTAAGTTCATGAGTCCATCTTACATAATTGGATCATTTCCTGATAGCTTATGCCATTGAAATTATCATTCGCTCGTCCAAAATATCTTACATATTAATGGCGTCATATATGTTTATTAAATTTTAAATATTCTTTTGATTTAAATTAATTACTACATTCACTATTATTATATTCAAATTTTATAAAAAATATATATATATAAAAAGTAAAGAAAAGAAAAATCCTTCCCTTCATGAACCATGCGTTCACACCTGCACGTCAAAGTATGAAATCCTAATAATAACCCATCTTCGTCGACGAGTATGCGCCCAAAATGCAGTCACGAAACTTCTAGCAGCGGAAGCTGAGCGAGAAAGGAGAATGGACGGCCTGAAGGTGGAGGAGGAGCACCGCATGTAAGTACGCCTGCAACCTTACCATCTCTCTCTCTCTCTCTCTCTCTCTCTCTCAAGCTGAGAGAGAAAGGAGAATGGACGGCCTGAAGGTGGAGGAGGAGCACCGCATGTAAGTACGCCTGCAACCTTACCATCTCTCTCTCTCTCTCTCTCTCTCTCTCTCTCTCTCTCTCGTATCGCGATTGGTGGAAGGGTCTCACCACATGTAGCTTACAGATTCGAGACGAGCCACGTTATAGGGGCCCTCCTGGCGTCCTCCCCACTGCTCACACAAGCCTGGGGCCGCTGCGTGCAAGCCAATGCCGGAAACTCCAGCTTCGTCCTCCAACGCTGCGACGACGCCGTCTACGTCGCCTTCTCCTCCACGTCGTCGTCCACGCCCACGGCACTCGGCGGCGGATTCTTCGACCCTGTTCCTATCTCCAGTGGCGGCCACGAGCTCTTCGCGCCGCTGGAGGGAGCCGGGCAACCGGTGCTCGTCCAGGCCGGCGCTCTCCATCTCTTTCTGACCTCGTACCGCAGCCCCGATTTCCAGGTGAACACACACCCACCCACAATTCTACTCCATTGGATTAGCGTTTCCGTGCTTAGATTTTGTGACTCGTTGGTGATCGATCTGCACATAATTCCCCTCAGTCGCATCATTTGGATCCAGAAAACGCGTCCGCGAGATGTGGAAGCCTTTTTATTTTCTTGAGTGGGGAATACGATCTTTTGGACTTGGAACTGCTCATCCCACTTTTGCTCATGTCAATCACCACGCCCGCGCGTGGATTTCAAAGTCAAACAAGACCACCTTTAGGCTTATGGATTCACATCGAAGGTTGTGAATCGGCGCAAACGATTTGTGCCTCTACTTTTCCTTTGATCCTGATCACACTAATAGTTATCACACTACAGCAAAATAATTACTCTGCTTCGCATGTTCTAATCCGCCTGTGTCAGCCATTAACGTGCGTTCCAGATCATGGATTTTTCTGATACAAAGGGAAGCTTTAGCGATGATCATGTTGGTTTGTGATATGTTGTGGAGGAAGATCGATAAGAGTCAGTATCATGTTTGATTCTCTGGTCTAAAGCTCGTTATCAGCCATGGCTAGTCATGAAGACTGGCCATGTCCAAACAGTTGCAGTCGGCCTACGCCGGCAGGCCATCCCCAAAGTCTTGGTCAAAACAAGAAGTTCAAATTTTGACCTGCTTACCCCAAAATTGAAGTCATTTTGCTTCTGTTGCCGATTGTCTTTGATTGCGTTAAGATCGGTAGCGGTGATTGAAGTCATTTTGCTTCTGTAGGTGTTTGCCTATGATTGCGTTAAGATTACTAGTCGTGATTTCACGTTTTGGACTGGATTTTGTATCGATGGAGTGTTGCTCTGAGAAGATGTGAAGATTCCACGCTTTCTTCTCTGGCTTTTTAGTTGAATTTGTAGCTCATGACAGGAACAATGTTCTGATCTGATCTGATCCGATCTTTCTTCTTCCGCCATGGTCAGATGCTGATAACGGAGACCAGAAACAAGTCGGTCATATTCACAGGCCACTCCGTGGGAGGTTCCATCGCCTCCCTTGCGGCCCTTAACTTCCTCTGCTCGTTTTCTCGACCCGACGCTCCATCGCCGGCTTCCCTCTTGTGCATCACCTTCGGAAGCCCGCTGCTCGGAGACGAGACGCTCTCTCGAGCGATTTTGAGGGAAAGGTGGGGCGGAAGGTTCTGCCATGTCGTGTCGCAGCACGACATCATGCCCAGGCTGCTCTTCTGCCCCGTGAACGCCCTGCCTCCGCAGCTGGCAATGTCGATCTGCAGCTTGATGCAGTCATGGCGTATCTCGATGCGTTATCCGCAGTTTCCGAGACGTGCGCTGCAGCTCACCGACGACCAGAAAGCAGAACTGCGGGGATACATCTCGATGCACATCGATGCAGCAGCATCGGAGCAAACGCAGCACATCAGCCCTTATCGACCCTTCGGAAACTACGCTTTATGCTCTGCGGAAGGCGCGGTGTGCATCGACGATCCGCTTGTTGCAGCGAAGATGCTTCATCTGACATTTACGACAGGTTCTGCGAGAATCAGCTTCGAGGAGCAGCACATCTATTACGGGGATCTCGTGGTAGAGCTATCACAAAACCTACAATCGAAGGGGAGACTCCACCTCGAAGAAGACGCTGCAAAGTCCAACCACAGCGCCGGGGTCTCACTGGCTCTGGAGGCATCAGGGATCGGAATCCAGGTAGATCACTGGCCCTCGCGATCAAACATTCGCAGACGAACAGTAATCTCGCTTGAATGATCGATGTGGATGACAGGACATGGGCGCCATGGAGGCTCGAGAATGGCTCGAGACGAGCATGTGCCGACGGCCGAAGCTGCATTGTGCCAGTCTCGCTATCAAGCTCGCCAAGGTGACGCCTTGTCGCGCCCAGATCGAATGGTACAAGGCCCTGTGCGACGACGACGACACGGGCTACTACGACAGCTTCAAGCTCCGGAAGGCTCCCAAGAAAGACGCAAGGGTGAACATGAACCGCATCAGGCTCGGCCAGTTCTGGGACGAGCTGCTCGACATGATCCAGAACAACAAGCTACCCCCCGACTTCCACAAGCGAAGCAAGTGGGTGAATGCAACTCAGTTCTACAAGCTCCTGGTGGAGCCGCTCGACATCGCGGAGTACTACAGATGCCAGTGGCCCAGGACCAGGCGCCATTACTTGACTCATGGCAGGGAGAGGAGGTACGAAGTGTTCGACAGGTGGTGGAACGATCGCGACAAGGAGGCCCCTGAGAAGGCGGCGGCTCATCGGAAGAGGAGCAAGTTTGCTGGGCTGACGCAGGACTCGTGCTTCTGGGCCAAGGTGGAGGAGGCGAGGGACAGCGTGAAGAATGCTTGGGCCGAGAAGAACCCCACGAAGCTGGTGAAGCTTTGGGAGAACCTGCACGGTTTCGAGAGCTACGCCAACGGACTGATACGGAGGAAGGAGGTGTCCGTGGATGTGTTGGCTCCGCGATCGAGTTACAGCTTGTGGGTGGAAGAGCTGAAGGATCTGAAGTCGAAGCAGGCGTGCCGTCTTCCTTCGTCCTCTGTATTGATCGGAGTAACAGGAGGCACGTAGAAGGACCAGAGAATCCACCCATCTCATCGACCTTGTAATCGAGAGCAGTCTGTGACATCTGGGAATAGATTTAGCAGTCAGTACTTACTGCCTAAAGCTTTCGATGTTAATGATTATTAATTACTGATATTAATTAAATTGCAGACATCTGCTTACGAGTAATGCTTTCCACTCTGATGCTCGATTTCCTCCATCCTCTTCTTAAAAAAAGACATGTCTCCTTCTGCACCCAACAAGCGTGCAGCTAAACCTAAAAATGGAACTGTTGCTAGAGATCGGCAGTGGATTGTCTTTGAAGTGAGAGTTGACGGCAAAAAGAAGCAGCAGCAGCAGTGGACACACATCGGTGGTGGTGGCGACTGCATGCACGGGCATGAGAGAGACGTGACAAAGAGGGTTCGATGCTCTCCTCCACTTCACCCTCGTTTGGCTCAAACCCATCTTTGTTCCCCCATAGTGACTCCATTGTGATCACAAGAAGCACGTTTGAGAATTCTATCATCTAATTACTGTGTACTGCTTGATGTACAGTATCTCTGTGTTCCGAACTTTCAAGGCATGAAACCTAATGTTAATGCAGGTAAAATGCGGGACAGAATAAATGTGCTTATTATATTTGTTCTTGATGTTCCGGATAGCTTTAAAATAATCGAAACACTTGGATCATAGGATATGAGAACTTTGGCACTAAAAGTGCCCAAAAGACATGCTGATATCCTCCAAAGATCACAGAATAAAAGAAAACAATACACGTGGAGCATGACCGATTATTAGTACCCACTGAAAGGACGAAGAATAATGACATGTCGATCGATGATGGGAAATCAACCCATAATGTTAGTGGATCAATTTCACATGTGCTCCAGTGATCATTACGAAGCGCTCCAATGTGGATCACATCTCCGTACGCGCACTAATCGAACTTTTTGTTTTTTTCTTGCGATAAAATTAAGTAGATATTATTGTAAGAGAGAGAGAGCGAGAGAGAGAGAAACTAAAGTATCATATCTTCATTAAACTTGCTTAGGATTTATGTTGTTCGATTCTCTATCTACATCTACAGAAAAAGTTAAATTGTTCGTTACGTGAGATTAACTAAAAGATTATCAAGTTATTTTCACTTAAGTATAAATTTTTTATATATCATCTTGAATTTATATTTCTTAAAAATCATAAAAAAAATATTCTTTCTAAATACCCTTGATAGAATCCCAGAAGCATATGTAGTTTTTCTTACTTTTTGTTCTTCCACATTAAAATCAAAAGATATATATATTATTTATAAGAAAATAAAATTCTAAGTATCATGTTTACTTCATCACAGTTTCTTATTGTAATAGGATTTCTTATGTCATTGATATATTGACTCTAGAAATCTCAAAATAATTATCAAGATAACTAATTTTCATGTTGATTTCTCTCTCTCTCTCTCTCTCTCTCTCTCTCTCTCTCTCTCTCTCTCTCTCTCTCTATATATATATATATATATATATATATATATATATATATATATATACATATATATATATATATATATATATATATATACACACATATACATATATATACATATATATATATATATATATATATATATATATATATATATGTATATATGTATATATATATATATATATATATATATATATATATATATATATATATATATGTGTATATATATATACATGCATATATATACATTTATATATACATATATACATATATA
Organism: Musa beccarii; assembly: GCA_024322285.1. Classification (NCBI taxonomy): domain Eukaryota; kingdom Viridiplantae; phylum Streptophyta; class Magnoliopsida; order Zingiberales; family Musaceae; genus Musa; species Musa beccarii. Next base: position 61,615,993 of record CM044395.1, on the reverse strand, counting down.
TACATATATATGTATATATGTATGTATGTATATATATATATATATATTATATATATATATACATATACATATATATACATACATATATATGTACATATATATATATATATATATATATATATATATATATATATACATATGCATATATATATACATATATATATATATATATGTGTGTGTGTGTGTGTGTATATATATACATACATATATATACATACATATATATATATATATATGTATGTATGTATGTATATATATATATATATATATATATATATATATATATATATATATGGTGACTATAATTGATGACTTGATGCTAACCTCATATTATTGTGTTATCTTTGATATCAAAACCTACTTGCAATCATACACTTCAATAAAAAAAATAGGCAACCTTTTAATCAGTCAATCTCAAATCTATACCTTTCAGAAAGTATTACTTTATAGTTTCTTAATCATATTCTTATATATCAAAACTACACATGTTTTATCTTCTTCCTTTTGCACTGACATAACACTTACATATTGGTTCAGGTTAATGGCCACTTAATTAAGGGCATGAGTTGATGGTGATAGGCCATCAAATCACAGTTTGACAGATCCTTTTTTTCATCAGATAATTAATCTTGTGCACATGGCAATTGAGATCATAATTCACAATTTTTTCTTCTGGTGTTGCATGCTTATCCACATCAGAGCTATTATTCCTTGCTTGGATTCCATCAATATCACACATATTTGATCTAATTATCTAAGTTATGTGAGAGCAACCTCTTACTGTTCCTTTTTGCTGTTGTTGTTGCTTCTTCCTATGTTCTTCCTTGGTTGAGCATTATCACTTTGGACCACTATAGGAATTTTGTCTAACATTGCTTGCAGCATTTCAGATAATATTGCTAGGAATTTTGTCTAATATTGCTTGCAGCATTTCAGATAATATTGCTTGCAACATGGACCCGAATCAAGTCGGTCCGACTCATACTTTATCAGCATTCACCACAACATCACCCGACACTTTTTTCTCAGAAAATCTATATTTTCGTTCTTAAGTTCAAAAAAATAACCACCAAGAAAAATCTGATGGAAGATACAAATTTTCAATGTTAATTATACCTCTTAAAAGACAATAAAGATCTTATAATTCCTTATACTGTGTGTTGCATCAGAAAAATTTCAATACGTTTCAACTCTTTGCATTCACTTCTTCCTTCTTCATAGTAAACTCTTATTCATATTCTTGACAGAGATTGCAGATGTGAAAGCAAAGGTGGTGCATGATTCCTTCTCTGTGGCTTTCAAGCATAGTTAGATCAGAAGAACTGATGCCCCTTTTGAACTTTGGCATCCCCCTCCTCATATCCAACCTCTATTTTATTCTGCACAAATCCATGTCAAACTGAGAGCTGAAAAAGCAATCAATCAAATTAGTCTTGAATAGTTGCTGACACCTCCATCTCCTGTTGCTGTGTTCTTCTATGAGTGCACAACTTAAATTTCATGCTTATGTTATCTTGACAATCTTGTCAATGATGTGCTGCAGACCATCCCAAGTCACTGACATGAATGAACTTTAAGCTTGCGGATCATAACACTATTCAGCAGCCCTCATGCAACTTGGATCATAAATGTTGAGGTTTGGTTAGCAAAGTTGGTGGCATCCTCTATTGGCCCAGTTGTTGAGAGTTTGCTTGAAATCTTGAAAAGGTTGTATCTATTAAATCTAATCCTTAATTTTTCAAAGTCTGATGTATCTTCCTGAAGACACACTGATGTGTTCCACTGGCAACTTGTCAGCAGCTACACATTTGTCTTCTCTTGCACAAACATATTTGATCTTTGTTCAGATAAAGATGATTGATGCTTGACAATGAGATCTACAAAAACTAGTTGTTTAAGAGAGTGATTCCCCTCTAACATAGTTTCAGATAATTTCATAGCAGGAAATGGGCATGAGGGAACCATCAATCAAAGTGTTCCAACTAATGTTCTTAGCGGGATGTCCAAAAGTTTGATGACTACTTACCATAATGAACAAAACAGTGGTCAAATGATTCCTTTGGTTACTTTCAAGCACAGTAGATCAGAATATCTGAACACCTTTTTTGACTTGTGGCATCATCAAACCTCTATTTCCGAACAAATGCTTGGATGGTTTGAACAGTATTTTTATCCTCTCCATGATTGGATATGTATGAGAGAATATAAACAACTTGCAAGCAGCTTAATTGCATCATGATTTATCTTGGACGATCTAGTGAATTATGTAGTGTATGTAGATTTGTGATTTCTCTCTTCAAGAAGCTGTTTCTGAGATGTACTGCATTGCACCAATTAGACTTTGCAGGTTGCTTTAGCATCAAATCATGAGTTTAGCATGCAGATAAACATCTCTTATACGAATGGGAATAAGATTGTTGGTAATGACAAAGAGCAAAGTGATGCCTTTCACTGTTGTACCACTCACTACAAGATTAAGTTTATGTGAGATGGCTGTGTTAGAGAGAAACATTATGCCATGAATTAGCTGCTTACTTTAGTGCTTCAATAAAACCTAAAAGTGGTGGAAAAAAGTTCTTTATAAGACGATAAATATTAAACTAATGCAACGATGATGTGGGATTGACAAGAAATAAACTTAATTATCTTTCTTGGCCATTAATTTTGAATGAAAATTTTAGTAATCAATCATCAAATTAAGTGTGAGAATAACGCAATTCATCCGACACATTTAAATATTAACATTATCATGATAATAACAAATTTGTAGAATCATAACTAAGATTCATGTTCGAACATATCTAACCTAGTTTGATTGTCATCTTTTGGGATCGATATTGACGGTGTTCCATTGAGACATTAATGTTTATGAAAAATCTATTAAATAGATTAAAGAGAATAAATATTTGTGAAAAACCTTAATAGTGAGGCCACTAAGCCTAATCGCATATATTAAGGTAGGATTAGCCAAAGCAGTGGGTGAAGCGTCCATCACATCATAGACCTCGCGGGGCCAAGTGCAGTGTACACGGACAGCGACGTCGATACACCAACCCCCCGGGTTTACCTCCACCAAAGAATCGATTCTTGACTTCCGACCGCGGGACCCACATCTGGGCACCCAACGCGGCGTAAGGTCGACGCTTCGGGTAGCTAACGTACGTTTTGCACGAGTAGAGAATTCTAGCGTTACCCGTCTACTGAACGCTACCCGACTTACCCGCCCTGATGGACGAGGATCAGGTTTGTGAGTCCCGCATGGGCCCCGTATCCCCTCTGAATTGCCATGCGAGTAGCTGAGTGGGGCACACACCAACAGTTGTGTCGTGGTCCAAAAGCAATTGTTTTTTATGATATAGGAATCCAAGTGAGAAAAATCTCCAGAAAAATAGAACAAAAAAGAAGAAAAATAAAACAAAAACAAAAACTTCTGATTTCAATTTCATTAATGCATCAAAATAGCATATTCCATCAAATAAAAAGGATCCACTCAAATTATTGCTTTATCTACCATCATTTTTGTTATTGTTATCATTACTACTATCATTTTAACACCTCAACCAAATGGCATCTTTCTTATCAGAAACACAATCCCTTAACAAGAAGAGCCATTAATGATCTCTCTCTCCCTCGCTCTCTCATGCTCCTCCTCTATATATGCAGAGGCCAGAGCTTAACTCTCATTCAGAGAAGACAAAAGTAGTCCTATCACTTCTCCTCTCTTCCTTCATTAAATTCCCTTGTGCTTTCAGGGCAGCAACAACAGAAGAAACACGGTGAAGTTGATGCAAAAGGCAAGAGATCTCTGAATTCTTTTTCTCCATTCAATTTGTGCCTCTAGTTTGGTGCTTGCATGCATGCATCGTTGTCAAGGAGGAAGAAAGGTCGGAAGCAAGCCATTTAACGGGGAAGAGACAGAAACAATGGTGAACCCATTAAGGAGTGCTCACAGCAGGTAGAGGGAGAGATTAGGCTCTGATACAGAGTAAAGAGCGGTAGTGGAGGTTGGGGGAGGACGCCGCGTCGTTGACCTCCGCGTCAAAGCGTGGCAATTGGCACGCTGTCCTCTGGTGCTTCTACCGATAGATTCTTCGCGCTGCATCCCCACTTCTATATAAAGCCGCGACCCAACAACCCTCCCTCCCTCACTGCCTTCCACACCTCCTCTGTTCCTTCTTCTCGGCAGTAATTGGCTCAGTTTTGTAGCACGAACTAAACCACTTTTTGCTTGCTTCTCCTTTAGTTGTCTCCTTTTCTGGAGAAAAGATCGCTTTTTTTACGAAGGAGAGGTGACTTCTTTGTGCCGTAGTTTCCATCTCTCTCTCTCTCTCTCTCTCTCTCTCTCTCTCTCTCTCTCTCTCTCTCTCTCTCTCTCTCTCTCTCTCTGTGTGTGCTGCCATTAGAATTAGAATAGTGAACCAAAAAGGTCTCACCTTTGCTGTGTTTTCTCTGTTTTTGGACATAAGATGGGTTACCAACCACCGGCTTTTACTCCCATGGATGTCTCGGTTGAGCTCGGCCATGAGCATCAGCTCCAGGGGGCCACCAAGTGCTACGACGACGATGGGCGGCTCAAGAGGACCGGTAAAGATCGAAACTGGTTTTTTTAGTCCACTTCTTTTCTTCTTCTTCGCTCTAGATTCTTGCTTTCGTCGTCTGAAGGAGGGAAGTTTTGGGCTTTTCCTTGGTTTCAGGGACCGTGTGGACGGCCAGCGCCCACATCGTCACGGCGGTGATCGGGTCCGGCGTGCTGTCGTTGGCCTGGTCCATAGCGCAGCTCGGCTGGGTCGCCGGCCCTGTGGTCATGTTCCTCTTCTCGTTCGTCACGTACTACACCTCCACTCTGCTCGCTGACTGCTACCGGTCCGGCGACCCCATCACCGGGAAGCGCAACTACGACTACACGGACGCGGTCCACGCGTACCTCGGTGAGTTCGCGCAAACGACATGGCCAAGGTGACATCTTTCTGCCAGTTGTAGACCGAGTGCTTACCTCCCCTTCTTGCCTCGAACAACACAGGTGGGCTAAAGGTCAAGCTGTGTGGATTCATCCAGTACGCCAACCTCTTCGGCGTCGCCATTGGCTACACCATCGCTGCTTCCATTAGCATGATGTGAGTAGGTGCAAACAATACGAGCTTTCACTCTTGTTCCGAGAGAAAGCGTCAATCTTTCTCATTCTAAACGAGTGGCTCTGTTTTTGCTGCGGGAACAGGGCGATCAAGAGGTCCGATTGCTTCCACGAGAAAGGGCACAAGAACCCATGCCACGCCTCTAGCAATCCTTACATGATCATGTTCGGCGTCGCGGAGATTTTGTTGTCGCAAATCCCCGACTTCGATCAGATATGGTGGCTCTCCATCGTCGCCGCGGTCATGTCCTTCACCTACTCGTCCATCGGCCTCGCCCTCGGCATCGTCCAAGTCATCGGTGCGCCTCCATCACCGGACTTCTATGACCGACTCGGTTGAAGCACCCTAATCCTTCCCTTTCTGTCATGCTTTCGTCTCACTCCATACAGGCAACAAAAGCTTCAAAGGCAGCCTTACCGGAACCAGCATTGGCGTCATCTCCCCTACACAGAAGATATGGCGCAGCCTGCATGCCTTGGGCAACATTGCCTTCGCCTATTCCTTCTCCCTCGTGCTCGTCGAAATCCAGGTGTGTTTTGGCTGTCTAACGAGCCAAATCGATCGATCGATCGACTTTGATCTTGCAAGTGTTCCTTGGTTTCACTGGCATGCTGTCGTTCCTCCAGGACACCATCAGAGCCCCACCGCCGTCGGAGGCGAAGGTGATGAAGAAGGCGTCGCTGCTGAGCATCGTCGTGACCACGCTCTTCTACATGCTGTGCGGGTGCATGGGCTACGCCGCGTTCGGCGACTCGGCGCCCGGCAACCTCCTCACCGGCTTCGGCTTCTACAACCCCTACTGGCTCCTCAACATCGCCAACGCCGCCATCGTCGTCCACCTGGTCGGCGCTTACCAGGTCTTCTGCCAGCCCCTCTTCGCCTTCATCGAGAAGTGGGCGGTCAAGACGTGGCCGGAGTCCACCTTCATCGCCAAGGAGATCGTGGTCCCCCTCACCCCGACCCGGCGATACAACCTCAGCCTCTTCCGCCTGGTGTGGCGCTCCGCCTTCGTGGTGCTGACCACCGTCATCTCGATGCTGCTACCCTTCTTCAACGACGTGGTGGGCCTGCTCGGCGCGCTCAGCTTCTGGCCGCTGACCGTCTACTTCCCGGTGGAGATGTACATTGTGCGGCAGAGGATCCCCAGGTGGAGCACCAGGTGGGTGTGCCTGCAAATGCTAAGCTTAGCCTGCCTCGCGGTCACCATCGCCGCTGCCATCGGGTCCGTCGCCGGAGTCGTCACCGACCTCAATCTCTACCGGCCATTTAAGACTAGTTACTAAGATAATAGGCAGCAGAAGCTGCCAAGTCTCTCTGCGCTTTGTTACTATTGTACTGCCGTCGTTTACTGTGGCCGTTCCTCGGAAGGGATACATAAATCGAATCCCACTCCCACGGGAGAAGAGTCCTAAGAAAGAGTCGGTCAGTGTATGGCAGTGTGCCTACGTATTGACTTCGAGACCCAAGTGGGAATTCAAAGTCGTCTCGGTGTTTTGATAATACAATTAAAGGAAGCAATCGGATCTCTGCAGAATCACTGATTAATTTGGATGAGTGCATGTAATGGCTGAGAATCTTTATACAACTTCTTCTTCTTCTTCTGAGTTCGTCGTATATCAACACCTGGACATCTTAGTATGACAACCCGTGTGTTGGGGGACCCATCTTTTGGGTAATATGATGTGAAATATGATACGACGTAGACAAAGAACTGTTGGTGACAATGCAACACCTGTGTTCCTCCAGTCTCCTTGTAAAAATTCATCTCCGGGATCCTTATCTCCATTTTCGTCTCTTTGGAACGCCGGGACACCTCAATAATTGCCTGTCACATGATGGTTCAATCTGGTTCGTCCAAATAGGCCCGACCGACTCCACTCGTCAACGTGTCAGGAATCAAACAATATCGATAAGTTTAAGTCAAATTGGTCACTTCAAGTTTCCTGATTCTTGCACCTGGAAGCGGATCGAATCGGACATCATCAACGACAGAGTACAAACGTAGGGAGTTTTGAGACCAACATGTGTATAACCTAAAGGAGAAAAGGAGGTAGATATCGAGGAGGGTAGCCCCCAAAAAGGTGGGTCTAAAGGAGACGTCCATTCCCCACCAGAGGAATTCATGTGTGTGGTGCGCGGGGCGTTTTGAGTACAAGATTTGATGTCCTCTCCAGCAGGAGATTTTATCGGGGTTGGGGAGGAGGAAGATGAGGGTGGCAGCTCCTCTCGGCCGCAGCTGTTGCTGTCGACGGCTTGCTTTACGAAGGGGCGGGTCGATAAAGGGGAGAAGGTGGTGACGGGTTTGGGGCGGTCCACGCTCTCTGAGACCATGGGTCAACTGGGGAGGAGGTGGTCGTGGTCGGTCCACTCTCTCTGAGACACTTATTTTGGACTCATCCAAGCAAGTGGGTCGGTCCAGCCGAGTCGGGTATTAGTCATATGAGTTGTGATCCAAAATGAACATAGTAATCGAAGTTATTCTTGGCTGGTCGGCGTACGAATGGCGTAGCCACATGCATCGCGAATCGTGGGGATATCTCTGCTTTCTGTGGCAGAGGCCAAAACTTCATTGGGAAGGTCACGGTGGAGACTGCCCCACCAAGAAATTGGAAAGGCGAGATGTGATCGATCGGCCAACCATGACTGCCATCTTTCTGGTACAGTTGCTCAAAGAACATGCATTAGGTATCTGCTACCAGTCCTTCAACAAAAGAATAAATACCTACTCAGATGCCTAGAATTAGAGTAAGCTTGGAATCTATCTTGACAAGGCGTTCACTAATTCCACGATGTCATCCAAATAGCCAGTTTGATGCCATTAAGCCAATGAATGCAATGAGTCGAGAAGAGAGAAGACAAAATGCAGGCAGTGTATTCTCTGGTAGTTAAAAGCTAGACAGAGTGTAATTGGTAGGCTCACCTCACGATGCCCTCGAAGGCTCATGACACTTGAGAGGAATCCCTTCGTAGGTGTAACCGTTCTCATCGGCATGCTTGTGGAGTCGCGATGGCGATGTCGCAAGACCTATCAACAAAAAGCAAGCTTTCAGCTCTTCGATCAAGTCTGGTGTGCGCTGCAACACCCTCCACAGAGAAGCACAACGTACCACCATCGGCCATGTCCTTTGTCTTGTGAAGCAGGAATGTCCCTGAAAGAATCGTCACGAAACCGCACATCTCCGTGACGATCTGTGTCGGGTTCTGCCCATCCCATTCCTGCTAGTACAATTACAAGAACACCAAACCTCGATTCATCTATGACCAGAATCGGTGCAGAACTATACAAAGAATGATGGCAATTCATTAAGTTGAAAGAAAAGAAAAAAAGTAGCCAAGGCATCTCAGAAAAGAAATGTGTAATTATCGGTGACGATGTGGTGCACATACGAATCTCCTAAGTTGTCCTGAGAGAACCAAGAAAACCAACATCCCAGCAGTGTTTCTTCCTCAAGGAAATAGAAACATATAACATTCACTACCTTCGTAAGCTTAGTAGCCATATTCAAATCTAAAAAACATCATTTAATTATCATAATTAGACTCAAATTCAATGCTATGGGTTCTTCCATCTGCTAGTGCGTACTTAAGAAGAAAGACAAGAAGCTAAGAGGTTTTAAAGAAATGATATGAAGATCCAAAGGCAAAAGAAGAGCATCTCAAATAATCAACAGCAAGGAACAAAGGATAGCCATACAGATATACTTGTAAGTTGTTTTGATAAGATAATGAGAAATCTAAAGCGTGGTAAAATAAGCCAATGGCAGGGACAAATGAAGGAAAACTAAAACTATGCAGCATACTTTTTGCATTATGACATCCAATGTTATTATTCTTCTAATAGAAAAAAATGAAGTTAACAGAATAAGTGCAAGCATTACCTTGAACATGATCGTGCTAGCCAAAATGGTCAACGATGTAAACATCACATAGTAAATTGGTGATACAACTGCCGTCTTAAACGTATCAAGTGCCTACAGTTAAAAGACAGTTAAAAAGGGTTACTGGTCCACTCATATGGCACCCAGAAATCCAATTTATTTCGAAACCCAGCTTACCAAGTTGGTGACTTACTCGAACTTAGATTAATTTCGTACATGTCTGATTTAGAAATGCAGCAGTTTGGAGGGGTAATCAAATCTTAAGCATCAGTATAGTTGTTTCCAAGGCATATACGCTAGTGTAATCATAGTCCAACCATAGTTATAACAAATTAATAGGCATTATCAAGAAATTGACCATCTTTCCCATTTTTTAATAAAACTATGCTGAGCATACAATATGAATATGCTAATGTAATCAAAGTCCAAAGATAGTTATAACAAATTAATAGACATTATCAAGAAATTGACCATCTTTCCCATTTTTTTATAAAACTAAGCTAATATAAAAACAAATGCAGTTAAAAAAGACATTGTTGTGAGACAGATTGCAGAAAATGGATATCAGATCACTTTGTTTCAAAAAGCATACAATGTGAACATAAAGCCTAAAAAGAATCTAAATCATAAGAAACATGATCCAAGCTATTATTAGACAAAGTAAAAGAACAAAAGTTATCTTTAAAAGAACCGTCTGTTTTATAGAGAAACACTAGCCATAAATGCTTTGACATATTTAGTAATGAATATGTCAGGACTCCTTATCAGCTCTAGGCCGTTGATCGGTGAAGGAATAGGACCAAAGTAAGAAGGAGAAAAATAAAATGTAAAATGTAACTATAGCTAGATGTTACCTTCAAGCCAACAAAAGAGAGGAGAAGGATGCAAAATAGAGCACAATGAGGAGGACACTTGCAGAAGCGGAGACTTCAAGCACTACATCATTTTCTCTAACTATAGCTATATGTTACCTTCAAGCTAACAAAAGAGAAGAGAAGGATGCAAAATAGAGCACAATGAGGAGGACACTTACACAAGCGGAGACTTCAAGCACTACATCATTTTCTCTAACTATAGCTAGATGTTACCTTCAAGCCTACAAAAGATAGAAGACTGACAGTTGTTGGCAACTTGTGTGCCCATTACAATTTGAACTAATAACCTCGAGAACTTGGTCAAATTAACAGTAGTCCCACCAGCTAAAATTAAGTTCATGAACCAACTGTCACTAGACGATTTAATCAGAATATCTGGAACATCCTAGTCACCTTTTCATTGTTTATTTCTTTCCAAACTTCTGTCTACTTTTCCACAGCAAAGGCTTTCTTTAAGTTGATACGTCAAGGACTCATTAGTGTGTCCAATATGCTGGAAGCATGCCGAAAATGGACTACATAGACATATATAACACATTATATTTAAGATATTGATAAAAGGGGAAATTCATAATGAAACTCATCAAATCTTGGTACCTTATTTAGATAGTTCATTTGTGTAACCACACAAATAAGTACCACAATGGTGAAAGCCCAAGTTTGTGGGTATATCAATTGATTCATTCCTGAAAATGTTAATTTTAGAGCAATCCCAAGAGCTTTGACACTCATGACCTGCCCAATTTGAGATTTAATAAAAGTGAACATCATAAAAGCTCAAGAAAAACATGAAACTAATTATGTAGGGAGAAATCATTACCGATAAAGAACCAACTAGGGAACAGACACCAACATAAAACATTATATTTGTCTGCCCATGCCGAGGGATATAACAAAAAATAAGCACCAGAATAACTGCACCCACGATAGTTGCATAGCAGAGGAAGGCTGCAAAGAACATGCAAATGAGTCTCAGTAATACTTCAAACATTTATTAGACTTCAAATTGCAACCAAAGTGACGAGTATCATAAAGAACTGCTAGGTAAAAGCAAAAGCAACTAAAGGAAGATTGCTATCCCTCACAATAATATACAAAGACCTGGTTCGGTAGCAAGATTCCACACTTCCTTCACGGATTCAATCTCCCTCTCCTGTGGAGCATGCAGAACAATTGTCGTTGATCCCACAACACAAAGAACACAGCCAACAATACCCAAAATATTCAGCCTTTCCCGTAGTATAATATGTGCTAATGCGGCACTGAAAAATAAAATGGTCATTGCAATAAAATGTGAATATTTTTCATAAATAAATGACATGGAACTCACAGTAATACCTGATTATTATGCTAAGTGCACCAAGAGGAGTCACAAGAATGGCCGGAGCAAATGCGTAAGCAGCAAAATTGGCAGCTTCACCCACAATCACTAATCATCAGCTCAAAATGTTAGAATTCACTGGTGGTTGGATACCAAAGCAATAAGCAGACAAGTAATTCATGCAGAAATAAATATGTCTGCGCAACATACTAGGATATGATCAACTAATGGCTAAGAAATACGAGTGGTCAAATCATAGAACAAACATTGCAAAACACTTGTCAAAAACGCCGTTGACTTCTCATATTCTTCCACATGATCCACAAATAGATATTTCATTCGCAAATGCATCTTAGTGATGCTCCCTAAAGTTTGTCCAGTACAAGCAGTATTCCATTTATTGTAAATGAGCACATCTGGAGAAAGAATATATACCACCAAAACATTTCTTTTGAACCTTTGCCATCTTAATAAGATAGTCAACAGAGTTCAAACATTAATTAAAATCCCAAGCAATAAATTGAAGTGCATCAAGATACAAATGATTGAATGCTAGCATGACCAAAAGCAAGCTGATCTTAAGGTCAATGAAATGTTAAACGATGATGGTCATAAAGGTCTGCATGGTCCATTTCAGCAAGCTTAGTGTGAGACCATTTACCAACCCTTGGTACATGCTTGGGCTCAGGTTCAGCACAAAGCAGCTAGGTGGTAATCAATAATGCACAGCACAAGATCTCTTGATGACAACAACACAAATAGCTCATGGACTAATAAAGATAGTAGATACCATGCTAACGGAATGAAAAAGCAATCTTACTTGTGATCATGCCAATCCACCAAAGTGGCTCGTACAAGTAAGAATAACCTCCGACCCCTGTAATCAGATGAAACCAATTAAGATCTCGGATGAAATCAAGTACCCCACATAATGTTCGGTATTTAGACATCAAGCTGCATTGGTGACTAGCATTATTCTACTAGTAAACTTTTGCGGGTAATGTTGTTGCATCGATCGGGATGATTTGGTCGAGTTTTCTGTTTTTTCCATCCAACTTCGATAAAGGAGGAATCTTTTTCGTCAATGGTGACAAAAAATTTACCAAAAGAACTACAAAAGAGGGTCACATCAGCAGATCAGAAAGAGTTTCAAGAAAGTGATGCCAACACAGAGAAAGGGACAGAAATCTAATCAAGAAGCGAAGTTCTCCTCACCAGCCCTAACCCCGGAGGCCGCAGCCTTCTTTAGGCCCTTCTTCTTGATGATGAAGCTGGCGCCGATGAAGGTGCTCGAGGAGAGGGCAAGCACCAGGCCCTTGATATTGTCGGCGGACATGCCCCTGTAAGCCGACACGACCCAGCTCCCTCCGGGAGCCAATTCCAGCGGTGCCATCCTTCCGGCTCGCCTCCGCCCCTCTCGCAGCCGCGGCAACCGCTCATGCGCCGCCGCTCCTCTCGTATCCAACCCTAAACCTCGCGACCCGGCGGTTCCCAGCGGCTCGGCGGCAGCGAAGCGCGCGAGATCGATGGAAGGTGAGTGATTCTTCGTCGATCAAACGGCGAATCGGAAGAGCGATCGACGGGAGAAGATGGAGTCGTAGGTTTTGGAGGGTGGGGTTTCGAGGAGGAGGAAGCGCGTCGTCGTCGTCGTTAGGAACGCGCGATGAAATCTCAACAGCCACAGACGGATACCGTCACTCCCCGGTGCCGTCACCTCACTTCCCCTTCCCCTTGCTCCCTGGCTATCTGCGCGAATCTCAAAGCATTACGTAAGCATTTCTTTTGTTTTATATTTAAATATGAAACGAGTGAATATTTTTTGTTTTATTTTCTTTTTTTCACATAAGCAAAATTCCATTACTCATGGATTGTATTTACATCACGTTTAATTTCTAAATATTTTATAATAAAATAAAATAAATTTTCATTTCAACTTTGATTTAATTTTGTAAATATTTATTTGGTTTCAACCCAACTCAAAATAAAGCCAATGCGTGAAGGAATTCCGAGTAGGGTTCATTTCGCCGAGAAGGTGACGATACTCGCGCACGTGCATGGGAGGTCTGAGATTGCCACGTGGATCATGTGATTCCCTACCAATTAACTCCCTTCTCCTTATTTGATATTTTAATATCAGAAAAATATTTTAATATTTTTCAGACATCGATAATCACAGCCAATAATGTTTAACATGAGTTTATTGAATTAATATTAATGAAAATTATATATATACATATACATATATATATATATATATATACATGTATACATGTATATATACATATATATATATATATATATATACATATATACATATATATATATATATATATATGTATATATACATATATATATATATATATATGTATATATATATAAAATAAAGTGAAGGGAGAACAGAGTTGCACGCTCTTCCTCTTCTACAAACAACACTCCAGTTTCAATCTTCTTTCTCTTACCCATCAGCTTCAAAATTCTTCTCATGGATGGAAATTTACAACACAATTAGAACCATAATTTTCAGCTTCTCATAAACTAGATTTAAACACATATGAGATCAAAGCCACAAGGCGAAACCACTGTACATGTCATGCTGCATTCTCTTGTTCCAGTGATCAGCGAAACAAAATACTTGGCATCCCTAAATTTCCTTGGATCTGCTTTTATTTGTCAGGAAGAAAGGGTAGCAGCCGTTCATCTTCCTGCAACATCAAACCATTATGTTACAATCATGGAATCTTCTTCATTATGTAGTTGCAGATGAGAAAGAAGGAAGAAGTTTCTACCTGCTTCCGCTTCTACTCGTGCTGCTTCTGCTGCTTCCGCTGCTGCTTTTGGAGCTGCTACTGCTGTTGCTGCTGCTTCCTCTGCCACCCAACTCCTTCTCCCACCACTCTCCCTCCGTGACCTCAAGCCCAGCCTTCTCTGCTTCCGCCGAGACGGGCCTTGGTGACACTTTTGAGCAAGTGTTAGACCCCCCAAAGCTCTTCCTTCTCCCTCCTCTCATGGAAATCGGCACGAACATCTTGAGGAACACCCCCCCGGTCTCCATGCTTTCCTTCCTCAACAGCCTTCTCTTCTCTTTACCTTGATCCTTCGCTTCTGTCCTCCTCTTCTCTATCATCTCCTGCACGGTCTTCGCCACCCTCGGCGCCTCCACCATGTCCCTCAGCGAGAGCTCGTACGCGGGCTCCGGCATGTCCCTCACCAAGTCCAACATCTCCTGCCGGTACCTAGCGATCTCCTCAGCTCGTGACGTCGGAAACGCCTGCGTACCGTGGTGGTGCATGTGCGCCGGGGAACTGTCGGCAGACCGAGCCGCCGGAAGGCCCACGTTCTTCCACAACGGCGGCGAGGGAGTGCCGGAGTCATCGCCATCCTCCTTGGGCAGCCATCGGAAATCTTCGTCGCCGTCGCGCTTGCCGTAACCGGGGAGGTTCAAGGAAGCTCTCCGAGTCCATGGGCCGAGCTTGGCTTTGGTTCCTGCTGCAACCGTGGCACGCTCCATCGTCTGTCCGTCGCTTGCGCCGTGGGTTGGATTCGCAAAACTGAACTGGTCACCGGTGGAGAATTCTCGTCGTTGTCGGTGAGCTATCATGGCAAGAGAGAGAGAGAGAGATGAGGATGAGGATGGTGTAAATGGCGAGGAGGAGGTAGAGCATGTGCTTGTCTTCAGCAGACAAGGTCAGGATTTAATGGAGGAGTCATTTGCGGTCCTTTTCCCATCGCCTTTCCAAGCTTTTGTGGGTGTGGTGGGAGAGGTGGAAGAAAAGTCATGGGCTTCTAGATGTGCTACATAGTGCGAGGGAGACCGACTTATCCCTTCTACCTTGATCTAGAACACTTGTTTTCTTTGCCATGCACATGTGGTATTGATGGTGAAATCCCCCATTTGATAGAGGAGAGTCTTTCTTGTGGTGAATTGGCTTCTCTTAATTTTTATTTAGAAATTATGATCTCAATCTTAGTTTCATCTTTTCAAATACCAAATGACGTCAGCAACAGGATGCTGCGGTCCTGTTGAGTTTCCCGGCCCTGACTTGGAAGACACGGTGATCAAACCAGCATTGAATGACTTCCTAACCTCAGAATTATGGGGGAGGAGAGATTGTTTGGTACTCAAGAAATAGCATCCGGACATCTTTTCTCACTCCCCACAAAAGACGTAAATCAACTGGGCGTGACGATGACAAGGGTAGTTTTGGTCAAACACATGTTGAAGTATACAGCACCGCAGATTGGACCCCCACCCCGGTTTGCACGGCACGTTACTTGGGTCTAAAGCAAATCCCTGAGCTCAGACCAAAAAAATCTGCGTTCCACATCTATTCATGCAATGCATTTACCAGCCTTTATCGGTCACAGGAATTATTCATTCTATTTTTTTTAATAAAAAAATATTATATCAAATGATATATATATATATATTATTTTATAATATTATATTAATCAATTCAAATATCTCGACATAGATATTTACTTTTATTACTCCTACATAATTTTATTATTTATGGATAGATCTTAAGGATGAATTATATTTTATTTTTTTATAAAAAAAAACTCGTTCATTGATTCTTCTAGAGATTTGGAACTAAATAAGTTAGGAATTCAAAATTTAAAAAAAAAACCTGAGAAAAAGAAAAACAACCTATACCGCCTTTAAAGAGAGATGTTGATGCATGTAATGAATAGGTAAGAAGTTTGAGTCCTGCAAGCATCTAATACAAAATGTTACATAATAATTAAATAAAAAATTCGGTCACAAAAAGCTATGATGTCAGATTTGGGACCATACCATTGACATTAGGAGTGCAAGACAAAAATCCTGGAATCAGAGCCACAGAAAGCAAAGTCCTATTATTTTCTTTTTCTTTCATTTTAAGGGTAGTAAGTCACTAAAGTACAAACAACATCACAGAGAGCAGATTTATCTTCTTGAAAGATAAGCATTCGAATTGGGTCCAGCCTATTAAAATACCCGCCCAATAATTGTGACATGGCCAACAGCTGTCCCTGATGCCCTCATCAATAGGTGAGAATGAAACCAAGTTTGCTTCTAGAGGAACTACTGGCGTCGAATAAAGTATGACATCAACTGGTATAACGTATCCGGACAATGTCTGAGATAGTATCTCAACAAGGATATAAGAAAAGGTCAGAAGCCATAGAACATTCCCATGACGTGAGTGCGTGTGTGTGTGTGTGTATAATAATATATATACACTTGATGATGATTCAATACAGAAGTTGATCCTGGGTCGTGTCCTAGCACAATTATGAGGCAATTGTCTCATTCCATTAGTTTATAACATCCTCAAGAAGATGCTCAAAATGTACAATCTTTGTGGTTGTTGACAAGGAAGGAAGGAAGTTGAAGTGCAAACAAACCTATCAGGCACAAAAATTATCCACATGCTGCTCACATTTCTTTAACATAATCACAGCAGAGTAAGCATGAGTGTTGCTTCACAGTACCTTGGAAAAATTGAAGGTGCTACATGTGCCAATAATAAAGTAGTAGTACCTATGCATGCTAGGCCCAAATATCACATGTTAAGGACACAAGTTAAAAAACTCACTAACAGATTACTTAAAATGTACTGCTATCAGATCTAAAACATCTTAACTAAAGCCATCTGTTTCACCAATAACACTCATGAGAAATTCATATCTTGCTAACTAGAACTGGAGGTCAGAGAAGTAATGCAAATATCTGAAAAACGAGTGATCCTCATTAATCTCAACATGGCATCCATCAGTTTTCTTAGGTGGCAAACTAAGACACAAGGTACATCCAGAAACCACAACCTGTGAGTTTTAGAGACTACCGTGACTTTGGTAGGTTATTTGAGGTGGAATTTGTATGGATGTGGCAGAGCACTTGTGGTCTCCTGGCAGAGGATTTGAGAGGAAATTGTGGTCCTTTTCCAACGAAATTTTCGAGTGAAGACCAACTCTGGAATAATACATTAGGGTTGTCTTTTTATATTCCTAACACATTTGGACTTCTTTGTCATTGTTCTGTAGACACCATGGGACTGAGGTGGCTCACCTTATCAACACATTAGCTCTCCTCTTTTCTCTAAGGAGACAAACAGTGCATCATCAATCACAGAGAATAAATGTTGCAATCGGAGAAAAAAATTTCAATAGGGTTAACAATCTGGCTCATAACTTGGGCTGTACCAGGTACAGAATTAGAAATATCAAAAACAAAGTTCAATGTCACATATGAGAATGTCTATCAAAAATACTTGATTTTAGCTACATGCCCTATAGTTTTTCCTATGAACTCCTCAACTATTGATTGTTAATATTCACTTGACCTTTCAGTCGGGCAACATTTTTCCATCTGAACAATTATACAAGTGACATGATTTGCCTAAGATAATGAAGCTTCGATGAGGCCCAAATCAACCATCTTTTTCCTGATGTAGAGTTCCTCAGTTTTTTATCCATTCCAAAAATCTAGTTAACTTCAGCTAACTTTGAAATTGATCACAGCTGCTCTTATAGACTTAGTTGATGGACTTTAAACATGGAAAACAAGAGTGTACCTTTACACGTTGATTCTTCGTCTGAAATGTGTCTATCATCAATAAGAGGAGCACCACAGAAGTGAAAAAATATGGACAACTTAATCTAGATCGATGCATAATTTGACAATGACGGTAACTTAATGCAGACAATAACAGAAGACCTACCAACTGTTCCAGATGGTTATCTTTAGAGTGACCAGACAAACTGTCCTTATATTTGAGTTAGAAATCTGGTTATGCCACATTAAATTGCAGCAAAAGCTGTAGTCATGGACGGATATCATCTTCTGCATGGAGTAGGGAGGCATGACAAGTGCTAGACTGTGTTTAACACATGAAGGAATAATTTTCTGCACACAAAAAAGTAGATGTGACCCATTCATGCCACAATTGTGACGGATATCATCTTGAGCACGGAAATTGTGACCTAAGCTTGAAGTATATCTTTATTGTAGCTCACACAGACAAAGTTGCATAACCTTTTCCAGACCAAAGTTGTAGGATGAATATTATATTGTGGATCTATGCTTTTCTAAGTCTTTAGTATCGTTATATTAACTACTTAACTGATATTATGCCTTGGCACCTTGTTTCAGGCAACAAAAAACTAGTAAGGGAATTGAGAAGTTCAGGTTATGTCAGATAGGCCTGAAGGGATGCTCATGACTTGATCAGGAATATTGATGCACCAATGACACTTTATAAGACTGAATCAGGCCGAGAATGTCATAAAATCATTTGTTCATTTGTTCTTTTGTCTCTATTTTGATGGGAGACGATTACATGATGATTTTTCTACTATTGCATGTTTAAATAGATGTAACCAATGGAAAGCATTCCTGTCCAATAAATGACTGAAGAGATAGACATACATGAGAACCCTTTTGTACTTGCATTGGCTATATGACAATCAAGCAAAAAAAATGTGAGCTAGTATTTTAAGAGATATGTTCAAGGGTACTTAAAAGAAAGAAAAAAAAAATCCATAAAGTTCAACCTTCTAGGAGATCTAAATTAAGTATTTAGATTGAATGGGTCCTAAAATTGGCTGAAATTGACAAATTGGAAAGGAGATGTTTTATGGAAGACCTGCACCAATATACACAACGTTGAAGTGGAGTAAAACAGAACTCTTCCACATTCAAGCATAACTTGAGGGTTTCAGCATCACTTGCTTGGGGGTTCAGGATCATCATCCACGTCATATGCTGGGTTGCATAGGCATCTGAAGAGTCTTCCAATGCCCTGAAACCAAGAATATGATAACTCAGGAGGCTTTCTCCACATGGTATATTATTGGCTTATCCTAAGTTTGATCATTTTTAGTAATTTGTTGAAGGTCCAATTTTTTTCTGTGACAGAGACATTGAAAGTTTAGTTATAATTGAGAGAATCATAACTAGACTGCTACATGTTATGCTCCAAACGTGACTCTGATCAAAATAAGGTAATAGACCTTTTTTTTTGTTTTTGTGAAACTAACAAAAAAGACAACAGGCTTACCTGTGTAAGAAATGGAGTTCGATAAGGAAGCCTTCGTGGTGAATCCTCAACTGAACTAGAATCGGAACTAGTGTCATCATCTTGGACTATTTTTTCTTTTGAAGCAGGAGCAGGTAATGAATACTTTTCCTTCTTCAGGGAACTACCCTGGGCACCACAAACCAAGAATTGTGCATGAGTTAAGAGTAGTTGGCATCGACTAGCATATAAAAAATTTAAGTAAAATCCAAAGATTTTCCTGAATGCAGGCTTTTTATCATCCCAAAAACCTGACCAGTTTCTCATGTCGAAGCTCAAACAATTGGAAGGTTAATCTCCACAGACTACTCCCCCTTCATATTTTGAGTTTAATATTTTTCGTATGAGAACTTGATGGATACATGTGCATAATCTTATTAAACATATAGGTCAAAGGTACTTGTAGTTGTAAAATTATCTAAATCTTTTGTATTCACACTTTTATCTAGAAGATTCATGACATCAAAACCACATGCAGTTTGAAATTTAGCTTTAAACTTTGAATCCATGAACTTCAGTCGGTGATGATCTTAAATGTGAGCCAAAATACCAAAACGTAGAAGAGAAGCTACACAGAGTTGAATCAGAGGTTTATGGACTAAGAGCAACCAAGGCTTTATCAAAGCCTAAGTAGAGGAATAAGCACCAAATCTTGGCATAATTGGAAGTTCTATGCAAAGATTTATTTCCTCTTGACAATTTTAGGTGATTTTGGGCATGCCAGAATCCAACTCGCTCATCAAGTTTAGACCTTGCACTGTGTGAAAGAGCAACAGTAAAGTTAGATGGATTACATACCTGGAAAATTTTTCCAAGGATTTTTAAAGCTACTGCCCGTGCCTTAAGTTCTTCCTTCTTGACACTGTTTTCTTGTAAAACCTGTAAAATATTTCAGGAAATGCCAAAATAAGTCTTCCACCAGTGAGATATCAAAATGCATAATTCAGATAGTGAGAAACATGATCATAATTTAAGACACAGATCGGTATAGATTAGAATTTCTAGAGTAAACAGCAGGAACTTTGAAGGAACCAGAATGAAAAGGGTTTCAAGTCAGCTAATCTTCTAACCGAGAATTAAGGAGTGTCCTTGAGAAAAGATTAGACAAAATTTACCATGTCTATATTCCATGTGAGTTTAAAAATAAATGCCATTACGTCTTATGTCATGTTCAGGAAGGTGAACAGCCTTTCAAGAAAAATGTCCTTGCTGGAATCAATCTTAGATTTTGCATGAAGATCCGAAGACGTTTGATATCCAACTGAATGCTATATTTCCTTATAGTGTTATATACATATATATCGATATTTTGTGGACTCATATGACTGATGAACAAACTTCCATAACATACCATTTGGCATACATGTAGAAGTGTCACTTCAATATCTACAACATTCAGTTTCCACAACGATTCGACCATTAAGTCCTTGTTCATTCGCATATGTAACTCAAGATCCTTTTCTGTAATGGTGCCATCTTTGTTGAGTTGCCGGCAAATGTCTTCTTGAATCTGCAGTAACTGGAAAGCGCCTAGGCCATTGTTTGGGAACAAGTTAGTAAAGATGGAAGGGGTACCTTCAAGAAATAACTGAAACAACAAGGAGAGAGGAATAACTTAAAACCTTTAGCTGCTGAGATTTGTGATCTCCAGAAATGTCCCTTGTTCCGCACCCATTCCGCAACAAAAGGAACACCTAGATACATGACCTTTTTGCCTAGCTCTTTTGCAGCCTGCCTTGCATATACATAACCAATGGTTTGTAGAATCTCAACCCCAAAAGCTGTAGTCAGATTGGAAAATGATTTCAGCAACTGAACACATCTAATTTGATGCACTAGTTATGATGCTAATCAATATGGACAAGTGGAGTCAAACTTGGAACTTTCCTATGTGTAATGGAGAAGTGAACTGTGGTCCATGCAACTTGTATGGTCCCCATCTCATTTCCATCCTTTTGTTCTTTTAAATGTTTCTTATCACCCCTCATATGCAAAGCATGTGTATAATACTCTAGGGCATGGCCCAAATAGGGAACACAACAGAAAAGAGAAGATAGGAAGAAGATCAATCACTCAATCGAAACATGAAATAGCTTAGTCAATAGGCCTATTCCATGTGCAGATATATTGAAAAACTTCAAATGGTAGAATAAGGTATAGCAATGGTGTGGAAACTCCAATTGAAGAGTCTCTCAGCTAAAATAGATTTTAAGTATTTAAAATCGAAGGAAGAGACAAAATTCCACTATTTTAGTAGCAGAGTTTACTGCAAAAATTATAATTGTATTTGTGGGTTTCACTAAAGAGGATTTGATTTTTGTCCAAGATTGATAGTGGCATGCTTTTTATGTTTTTCATATTAGCATTTCTTAGTCCATAAATCACTTTGAAATTTCTAATTCGTCATTTATTAATTTTTTAGTGTGAATCCAACCTTGGGATCCTTGTATTAGGAGCATATCTCATATACCATTCTCTTTCTCTCACTCTCTCTGCACTCAAGTAGAGTTTTTATGTAATATAGAGATACGCCTGACAAGATGTCAACCAAAACCATGAACGAAATCAAGCATAACCTTTAGAATGCCCAGTTACAGAGATAACAAAAGAATTCAATTACTGACCTGTGTTGGCGAGCCTCTTTGCTTCAGCTTCTGCATGATGAAAGAATCCTTCTTTGTCACCAGAAACATATTGATTAAGAAAATCTTTCAAGAACCTAGCAAGCTTTTCTTCCCTTTCTCTCTGCACAGCCTTCATGATAAGAAATAGTAAACTGCAGTTATGAGGAATAACAACTAAAACAGATCCATTTCATCTTTCTTTTCACAACTGGAATCCTAAAATGGTGAACCAATAACATTAAAAATATATGTGACAAGAATTAGTTTCTACAATTGAGATTATCCTTTTCCAACTTAATCCAGCATGGTTAAGTGTAATGTTTCCATGTATATCATAGAAATATCATTCTGTATTCATTATCAAAGAAAAATATCTCCTGAGTAAATGGCCAGAAACTACAAAAACTAAAATAAAATTTAATTGTACTTCCATACACACCTTCATCCTATCTTGAAGTTTCTCAGAACTGTCATTTTCACTTGTTAATTCAGTTGAAGCCATTGATGCCACAGCAAGGTGTCCTATGTAGTCCTCAAAGAGTTCACTTCCAAAAAGAAGGGTAAAGATGGCAGTGCCATCAACCATATTTTCCCTGGAATATTGTGAAACAATAGCTCATTAACAACGAAAGACTAAAGAACAAAACCAGTTCACTTGATTTCAAATAATCAAATACCGAGCTTAGATATAAGCAGGACTGATTTTTAATGAACATCAATGCTATAAGATGCACAGAATAAATAAACAAAGAGTAGACCATCTAACTTCTGTAGTCATGCTGGTAGAATAGGCAGAACATAGAACATGGTAAAAATGTGGTGGAGAATTTCGGTACACATAATAGGAAACTGGATACACACACCAATGTTCGCACAATCACATCAAGATAAATAACATGCATGCACAATCCTTAGCAAACAAGAAATCAAAGCAAAAGAATTTTGTAAGACACTAACTATAGGCAGCAAAGTGAGGGTTAATCCGAAGGTATTCAGAGTAGATGAAATAGATCTTTGTGCGTAGCGTGAGCATTTTTGCTCTCAAGAAAGTCAATGAGGTAAATTTTAAAGGAAACAAGCTTCTGAGCTAGTGGTCAGAATCATTTTGTTCATCAGAAACCATGCAACTTAAACCCCACATTCCCATGGTTTATTGGATTTTGCTGTGGGAGCAATGGTTGGCGCATGTTTAACACAGACCGATCCTTGCAACAAGATAATAAATCTTGAGTTACTTTAATGATGTTGAATGTATCAAGGTCCTAAAATCTTAATTTTGGATATGGTTTCTGCAATGTGGAAAATAGTTGAATTTTCAACAAATTTCATTAGCTCTCAGTAGGACCGAATTATATCTAGAATCGTGCAAGATACAGGTCAAACGTGAAAAAAGTGCAAGACAAGGATCTCGATTGTACTGATGAAGGAAAGAGATCTATGAGCCGAAAGACACGACTTACCTCGACACGCCGTCTTTGCCAAAACCATCATAAGCTCTTCTCTGCACGGGATCACTCAGTACCTGATAAGCTTCCCCAAGTGCCTGCCCATACATGCAGCACAGACCATTCAACGAGCATCACACAGGCAAAATCATTTCTAAGCCAAACCCTCAATCGAAGGCGATGGTTCCTTCGGTCTTATCGATCAAGATGAGCCCCGACTTGCCTGAAACTTCGCCGCAGCTTGAGGATCATCCGGGTTCTTGTCAGGATGAACCTGCCTTGCCTGAATCAACACCCCCATCAAACACCATCTAGCGCCGACACAACTAAAAAGCATCCTAAGAGGAATCAGGAAAGCCACCTTGAGATAATAAGCTCTGCGAATCTCCTCCTCGGAAGCCGACGCGGTGAGGCCAAGAACGTCGTAGTACTCCGTCTCCTTGGCCATCACCGGTTCCTCGAGCCAACGCTCTCCGCTCCTCTCCTCCTCCCGCTTGTGCCTGTGTTAGGGGAGAGACATCGACAGGGGAAAAGGGGAGATGGAGGAGCCCCACATGGGCACCTTCCCGGTGCCACAACCATGGATCGGATTAAAGAAGGGGAAGGAGAAGGGGAATCGGAGGAGGGAGGGTTTGGTTGCCCTTTCCTTCAATCTTTTAATCGGTGTTGGTTGGTCGGAGCTCTCTTTCTGCCTTTGGGTTGGGTTTGTTTACCGGGATGCTTTTGCGGTGGTGGGTTGGCGCCCTCACGCAAAAGAGGAGGGTGGGTTTGAATAATACAAAGGGTGGGTGGTGGCGTCATAAGCTGCGGGTGGTCGTGGAGAGATGATTAGGGGACGTGGGGAGCTGCGCCGACGGCATTCATTATGACCGCTCGCCCCGCTGGGTTCGCTACTGGCGGCCTCATCGTTATGCTTTTAAATGTGCATAAGATATGTCCCTTAAATCTCATCCTATGATTTTTTTTATTTATTATGTTAAAAATTTAAAATCTCATCTGATAAATTTATACCTAAAGAGGACAATAAAGTTATAAATCAAATAATACATCTAAATTGAGCTTCTAAATTATATATAATAATAATGAATCATAACGACGACAAAATAAAGGATCTCGTGTTCAAATTATCTTCTTTTATTAGAGAGTGTGAGTCCAACAAATTTCTTCACTTTCCTATTGGCGTCGCGATGGTGCATTAGATCAGCGACTTGATATCTCATCCGGTAAATTAATTTATCTCTAAAATATCTGTGTAAAAGTGATGTAGCAAATTAATTTATTAAAGGATAAGAATTCAAGACCTCATTTTATAATGTATTGAAGATGTTAGCTATCTTACGCCATAAAAGTCGTGACCGGAGGGGAATGATGGCTTGGAACAAGAAGCTATTAGCTAGGTAGATAGCAAGTCATTTTTATCGTCATGTTGATTTAGTTTGGCCATTGATCTAACACCTTCCCTTGTCGTTTTGCACCTACCACCATAAAATCTCATATATATGACAGATACATATCTGTCTTTAGGCTTCCATCTCGACTTCTGCGCATCACATATATATTTTGTGCGAGTACTACCTGTGATTGTGTAGTGTGACTGCATATAAATACTTAAGTTAAAATTAATAATATTATGCTCATCAAAATCCTTATAAATCAATCTTAATCTTATTCATTTTTGACGTTGGACTAATCGAGGTGTTACACAATATTTCTTCTTTCCTCTTTATAATCAGTGCAAAACATGCCATTGTTCAGCTGCCTAGAATAAAGTACAAGGAGCAACATAAGACTATCATTGCTAAAGTTTGGCAATATCCAAAATAAGTTTGAACATCTATAAATATAAATATAGGAACTGCTAACGGAGTCGACACCATGCATACAACACATGATTCGCTTGCTTACCTACAGGAACGCACATATTACCAATCCATGAAGGACCACATCAAGTTCAGGCAGCATTGAAGGACCTAAACAGTGTGCATGCGGCACTTATTTCACTCGGAAACAATTATGCATAGTCGAATTGTGGCAAGTACTACTAGATGGAATGGAAGCCATTCACCTCACTGAAGAATCAGGCAACCTTCTGGAAAGTGAGGAGCGTGCATTGGATCTGAGGAATTCGATGGAGTCCCTTTCTCCTCGTCTTCGTGGATCGTTTCTTCTTCAGACTCCACAAGACCTATGGCCTCATAGATGTATGTTTTCACTTCATGGAACCTTTCCTCGGAGAGGGAGACCTCTGCCAAGAGCCTCCAAGCATAATCCTCTGATGCCTCTTCATAATCCTTCTTCCGTTTCAGCACCATGTGGCCACTGATCTCCCAAACAGCAGGGTTCACTTGTGTATCCAACAGCTCCTGGCCTACCTCACCGAGTGCCTGTTTCTCAGCATAACACTGCAAATTTGGGGCAAGTGAGAAAGGCTTCCGATCCACAAATATCATTCTTGTTGCAGATAGGTTCTACAGTGATCAAGGTTTAGTTCACACATTGAAAACTAGGAAAAACAAACACATACAAACGTATACATAACAATTAAAGAGATGCGACTGAGAAAGCAAGAGCATCTGTATCAGTGCCTAGCATTGTTAAGAGCTTCCTTTGGTTCTTATAACATATCTACTCCCATCACATACACAAGTCAGTTAAAAGCACAAGCTTCACCAAGTATGTAATCCAAACATTCATTTCGCATGCATGAAACCACTTTGCAGTTGCAATTTCGTTCCAATGTCTGTACCACCATTTTTTTTTTTTTCCTTTTCTCTTGGTTTAGATTGATGGGATAGAGATTCACTGTCCTTAATGTGGACATCTAGGAAACAAGTCGAGAGCATAAGTTGTCAAGTTTACAAATTATCCAGTAAAAAAGAGAGGAGGATTTCCAGCGTAAATGATATTGGAATTTGTGCTGCCACTGGATGTAGTAAAAGCTTCTTTGTGCAACTGTTTTATCATTACGGTTTATTTGCAAAAAAAGTATATGTTGTTGCATAACAAAGGTTCAGCATAATTATGCTCATCAATTACTGAATTCATAAACTTCTTTAGAATTTCACTGATTAACAACATTCACTTTGATGTTAAGCCAAGGAGCGCAAGCAGTTTTGAGAATCTTTTTAGCCACAATAATAGCTGCGAGAACTAATATCCAAGTACACCAACAATAGGAATATATATTAAGACAAGTTAGTTTCTTTTAATTTTAGCATTTGAGATTCAAGTGTTCTTAGTCATCATCAAGATCACATGCGAACAAGATAAAAACGTATGAGGTCCAGAAGTTGACATGAGAGCCATGGTTGTTGCTACATGAATTGTTAAATGGATGATATTTCATAACCTTAATCTAATAAATAGGACTAGCATTCTGTGATTAAAAAAATAAAAAAAAAACACACATATTAAGATTACGAATGTTTACCTGGGGAAAGAGGAAGACCCTCCGGCCTGAGTCAGAAATAAGCACGTTAAAAGGGACATTGTTTGATTGAAGCCAAATGCATGAATTAGCAACCATATCAGCCAGGTCCTTCAAATGCTTTCCTCCCTCATAGACAAGGCCCCTCACAGGATAGTTCAGCAAGCGTGAGACCGTCACTCCGCTCTTGGATCGAGCCTGATTTGTGGGTATCTTTGCTGTAGGAGCTTTCTCCACCGGAAAGGGCACAGACAAGTAATAAGCCTGACACGATAAGATTGAAATTTTCCCATCAGCAATCCCACAAGTTCATGACATCTCATAGCAATCCAATCTTTAGTCACAAGCAAGCAAATCGAGTGGGCTCACCTGGAAGTGCAGGTGATTGATGGTGGCAAAGGCACCCAAACTGTTGTAACCGAGCCTGAAGTAAGGGCTTCCTGCTTCAGAAGCCATACGAAGGGCGAGCAAGAAGCTCTCCTGGTCAATTCTCTGAGGCAATGAGTCGAGCACACGGGGAATCAGAAGCACATGGCCATACTCAATCGGGCTAACCTGTAACAATTAGAAACCTCAATCGAATAGTTCTTGATCAAGAAAAGGAGGGATGCATCGAAAATTGCTCTCACGTTGATCGCAACTACGCTGGGAGATTTGGTTCCTTCGTTGCCAGCGCTCTCAAAGAGGTGAGCCTTATCGCCTCCAGCGGCCTCAAAGCGGAAGAGCACCTCCTCCTGCCCCACCTTGGTGAAATTAAACTTGGCAGGATCAAAGGCCTGGAGGACGCGATCGACACGGAACTCGGTGGGACGTTTCTTGAGGTGGCGACCCTCGTTTAGCTGCGCGATGAAGCCATGGTCTCCGGGGATCACCTTGGTCTCGCACGCAGTGACATCGTACCGGAACAGCCCACGGTTCATCCGATCCTCCCACTAGAAAGAACACCACAACCTCGTTGCACGACCATACGGTAAAGAAGAAAAAGGTCGAATCTTGAAGGGTTCCGCCCCAAGAAAATACCTGTCCGAGCAACAGGGTGTTGAGGAAGAAGTCAGGCGGCAGCTCGTCCGTCCCAACGGACGAAGCTTTCTGCCTTGGGTCGTTCTTGAAGGCATAAACCGGAAGCTTCGAGGCTGCCCACGATCACCACACAGAAATCTTGAGGACCAAATCAAGAAACCCGCGGGGCAAAAAGATGGGATCTTGAAGGGGAACCACGGAATCAAGGCGAGTTTTGGGGCGCCTTACCGGGCAAGCAGCACTTGCCGAGGCAGCTACGGCCGCAGCCGAGGGGCTCGCCGGCGTTCTCCTCCTGGTAGTTGGAGAGCACGGTGGGAACCCTCTTGATGGACAGCATCTTTCGGCGCCTTGTTTCTCGCGGTTACTCAAACGAGAACAAGAAAAAAGGAGAGGTGGAGAAGGTGGAGGAGGAGGAGGAAGGAGCGAGAGCCGCCGCCGGCGAGGAAAAGGAGGTCGGAGGGGCTACCACCGGCGGAGGGGAGGGCGCCGCGACCACCGTGGGGCGCGGGGGTGCGGTTCTTGTCCAACACGGCGGCGGCGCCGAGTTTTAGAGTCTCCACCTGCGGTTGGAGGGGGCAGCGGCGTGCGCCAAAGCTAGCCGTGATTGCCCAACTCGACGGACCTCCACAACTCGATCCTCTCTCCCCCTTTCCCTCTCGGTCGCCCGCCCGTCTCCTGCTTTATCGGATGGGATTGATTAGCGTGCTTTAATAGTAGGGGGATGGGAGCCTATGGATGTGGAGCCCACTCTATTAACCAATAATTTGATAAAATGATATAATTATAAATATAGTTAAAGCACGGTCATAATGGTATAATTATGATGGATGGATTCTTATGGCGGCGTGCGGCACGAGAGAATCACGGTGACGAGCGTGGGTGGCTTCGTCTCGCCCAGCCGCCGTGTGGTGGTCGGAGAGGAGTTTCCATCGTCCTTATCGATCCGAAACAGCCTCGAAACGACCCTCCGAACGCAGGAGAAGTTTCCCACCTCACAAGTTTGTTTGGGCCAATTGTGTTCGCCTCGATTGTTGTTGGCATCACATTTATTTTAGATTTCTTTTTTTTTTTTTGACTCGTATTGCACGGTCAATTAAATGTTTACACAAAGTTTTTTTTTCTATTTTTTCTTTCTTAATTAGTTATTATTTACGATGCCGAAGGTGGAGGGACGTCTCCCACAACATCCTTTCATTCCATATGCTCAAATTACTTTGAAGGGGGGAAAAAAAAAGATATATCTTTCGATCATAACTCGAAGATTAAAGGATCTTATTTAGGGTAAATATATTTGATTAGAATTTGAGAATAATGTAATGTGGATGTCATGCACCTGCGATCTATGTCGTACGGTCCATCGTATCAAACTCGAATAAAAATTTTCGCCTATAGATGTACTTCCCCAGTTGCTTGATCATATTCTTCGCATCGATAGGTGATTTGTCATGGATTAATATACATAATTTTATCTTTTTTTTGATCGATTTTTTTTAGTGGAACTAAAGACCAAGTTAATTTAATGAAGATTAGCAAACATTTATCTTTTGATTCAAGCCAAACTCCAACTCCTTGGACATGTAGATATAACATGCAAAGATCATTGTTCTTAGATAAGAGAGAATCCTCGCCCCCATATTGTTGTTGTCCCACCTGCATGCATCGTGATCCAACTTCTCTCTCTATCTACCATCTATATCTATCCATATAAAGAATAACCCATGCATATTCGAAAAGCCAACCTTCTTGCAACAGCACATGATGCTCATCCTGTGATCCCCACCTTCCTCCTCTTCCTCTTCTTAGATACGAAGATAATGATATAGGATGGACACAATGGGTTAGCAAGCAATCATGGTTGATTTGTGCAGGTAATAGAGCTAAAAGATTACAATTAATTTCCCCAACTTCAAAAGTGACCAAATCAAGACAAATTAATCAAATCAGATTAACTATATCATATCAAGTTGATGGTCTAAATTAATTCGATAAAATTAATCTTGCATATTTTACAACGTAACGAGCCCATTTTATTTGCTTCTACACCTTCTACGAGCACAAGTTGAAAACCTTCAAAACTTGTGTGGCGTCTCTTCTCGATGAAAGCCATGAAAAAATGTTATTAGTGTATCTTTGTGTCGTGTCTACTAAGTCGACACGACTAGGTTCAGGTCCGGACGCGTATGACTCGTCTTGGGTTGTGCCTGGATGCGAAGTTGACATCGGATGGATAGGTTGGCCTGCTTGCTCGGAGATGATGCCTCCTTGTCGACCGGCCTATCGCTCGTCTCCCGATTCCTGCGCTCAGGTTGGGTCGGGTTTTCTCGGCTCGATCCCTCCGAAATTTAAGTTAGCTTTTGTGAGAGGAAAATGAAAGTTTTTGCCCAGACGATCCCCCAGAATGGTGTCGACCTAGGGTTTATATAGAAAAGGGTGGGGGAGGGGGATCCTGACCCTCAATGTTTTGTGGAGTCCTGTCCCAGGTTTCCTGGGGCGATGCTGAGCTCCGAACGATGTCTGTACCGGCGCATGCTTGGAGAAGCTACCGAGGCACCATTCCGAGCTTTCCAGGGCGACGCCGTGCCTGTGCTAGTATGGGCGCATAGTTGGTAGTGTCACAGGGGCGTCATCCCGAGCTTTTTGGGACAGCGTTGTGTCATCTCGATCGGCACTTCTTCTAGTACGACTGAGAGTCGCCAGATCGTGCTAACATAACCTACCACCCTGGGCTCTATGCCGACGTGACGATGAAGCGCCACCCGTGAAAGGGGAGTATTGGTATATGCCCGCATCAGATGTGATAACGTGAATAGAGTATTGTTTATATCAGTCATCAATACCATCATGATGGATTCCGTGACCCCTAAATAAAAGAGAAGATTGTCCTACGACAAATAGAACCCTTCTTGTCGTCCGCCTCCTCGGCCAAGACATTGCAGTATGGATGAGGATGACCATTTCAACCGGACTCACGATAGGCCAATTTTCGATCATATCATATTCGATCGATGTGATCATCGACACGACATCGCTTATGCCACACCAAATACAATTATTTATTTTATATTCAATTTCTTATTTTTGGACGATAGCTCGTCCAAAGAGTCATCATCAGCTTTACACCGTCTAAGGCACTCAGTTAACATGACATGTTCCAAACGGAGCATAATGTTTTCAGTGAATCCCTATGTCCGAGTAACGCTTAACGACTTTGTGAAATCGTAGGTCACTTCCTACTAAATGCTGATGGTTACTTTAACCATCTATAGAAACGTCTTATATATTGATGGAGATATGTTTTTTTTAATGTTTATAACCTGAGTATTAAACCAATATTAGTCGACTCTAAATCTAATTTTGTAAGTGTTAATATTGGTTATGATTGTTCGATTATGACCTATAAAATTTTCTTAAGTCATGTCATGATAGGATCCTTCCCTTAGCTCTAATTGTTAATATAAATTTTGGTTATTTGATCGGAATGCCAACTCAAAGCCAACTAAGGTCTTATTTCACGTTTGTCTTTGAATGATGCCAAGAAAATGTCGAATGCTTTCGATTCACAAGGTGTCGAACCTTGCAAAATTACATCGAAAGCGTGACTAACAAAGCTCCTTTAATGCTTAAGATAGTTTTGTTTACGATGTATCGATCAAGTGTTGAATCTTTCAGAACTAAATGTATTAGAACTTTGTGTGCAATGGAGAGTTGAGGAATGAAACTAATGGTGATAGTGCCTTTCATAGTGGGGTTTCAGAACAATTATACTCGAAGACGTACATTGATGTCGAGGAACGGTAATGCACATTTCTAAGCCCTAGCGGAATTATGCTACAGCAAATACGAAAAACATGCAACGATCATAAATGCAACTTAGAATGTCTTAGGCACGACACGTGATATCGAGTTATCAATCGACATAGTTTCAAGCTATCAGGCACGAGACATCAAAGTATCATCCATCATCCATTAGGATATTAGTAAGTAGGTGTCGGCTACACCAATCATCCCCACAGGAGCAAGTGCGCTCTCCCAACACCGGCAGTGCAATTGCATGAGCATCAAACCGGGTTGACTCCACGACGTGCATTAGCACATCAGACAGCCAAATACGAACACTGGGAATATAGCAAACCGGTGTTTAATGATTCTAGCACGAGCGTCGTACGAGCCGACATCAACCCAACACTAATAAAACAACCACCACCACCAGATTCTGCTCGATCATTGTCTTAGTATCGACTCAGAGGACACCGAGGATTAGATTAGATCATGCAAAGCATCCGGTTTGCCTTCTCGATTCCACACCAATGGTTGCATGAATCCACGTGTGTCACGGTGTGAGGCTGTATCAATGATTTGGACTCGGTAATTGCACGGATTGATTCTTCCAAAAGGTTGTGCAGCAAGCACCATGGCACGTAGTGTCGTTCGCTGTAACATTCTTGCTCGCAAAGGACAACAGAGCTGCTCTCCCCCAACACCAATTGCTTTTAGTGGTGCACGAAATCCAACATATAAAGTAGTAGTGCCAAGTAAAGCTCCTTCCTCGACACAGCCTCCTTTGCCCAAGCATCACTGCCATGGTTTCCTCTCCCTCCTTCTTCTTCTTGCTGCTTCTCGTCACACCCTCGCTTGCCTCTCCACCACCTCCACCTTCCACCACGTTAATCCAAACCACATGCAGCCTGACGTCCAACTACGACTTCTGCGTCGCCGCGCTCCGATCCGACCCTCGCAGCCTGAGAGCCAAGGACGTCAAGTCCCTCTCCGCCATCGCTCTCCGGATCGCCGTCGCCAAGGCGAAGACCACAGCGGCGTACGCGGCCAGCCTCGCCAAGAACGCTACCGAGGTGGCGGCGTCCCGGTCGGCGTTCGGGACCTGCGCGGAGAAGTACAAGAACGCCGGCGAGGCGCTGCGGTGGGCGCTCGGCTCGCTGGCGCAGGAGAACTACGACTACGCCTGCGTGCACGTCGGTGCGGCCCAGGAGTACGCCAGCACATGCGGCAGGCTCTTCATCCGGCGGAACCCCGGCATGGCGTTCCCGGCGGCGATGGCCAAAAGAGAGGATGAGCTGCAGCGCCTGTGTGGCACTGCCTTTGACATCATCTCCCAGCTTGGTTGATACACGCAGTTTGTCAAACACTTGTACCAACACATAGCATGCCAATGATATAAGCATCATAAGTTGTACTGTAGTATTTTGGGATTAGAAAACCCCAAGTGATATCCAGTCATGCTGTCAGGAACTTGTGGTGTGACTACCGTACCTTATTATATGAAGAGGAAGTGGTGAAGGTTGTTGCTTGTCTCCTACCAATTACCATCCATATGAGAGACAGGACCTTCAAGCTTTACTGGTTGTAGCTATGATTGAAGGAATATGGTTCTGGCTGTGACTTTCGGTAAAGGTCTTTGGCACACCCTCTTTTGAGAGGCTTCTCTACTAAGCACGGCATCCACAGCGTGGTGCTCTGCTCTTCATGCCTTGGGGGGTATACAGCCCGTGTGATTGGACCACAACGACGAATTAGACTCACCGGCATCCTTGCGAGCAGTAGTGTCCTTTTTGACCACAGGGAATTCTCCTCTCTTGTGCTGACGACAAAGTCTTGTACCCATTTGTCTCTCTGAGCCTTCCCGATCTGTGATTCTTTTCTTGTCAGTCTCTCGGTTTTGACGTGGTTGGTTTGTCTTCTCATCTGGTCGCCGGAGTTCTCTATTTTGTGTTGGATCTAAGCGTAATACCTGTGTCTTTTCTCCGATCATTCTTTCCCTTTCTATTTTTCTTTGTGGGTAAGCACTAAGATCAGATGATGAGGGCTCTACCAAGCCCAACCATGATGCCGATGCCGCATTTCTATCTGCTGGATCGGAGATGTTTTCCTGGGTTACACACCCGCAGTAGAATTACATTATGCACGCCTTTTGCTTATGTAAACCTCGTTGATGTAAACCTCGCAAGAATGCGGACGCCTTCGCAGCCAAATACATCGGAGACACCACTGCCTGCAAAAGAATCAGAGACACACGACTCGGAAGCAGTCATTTACCCTCTTGATCGATGGATGCATCAACTGCTATAATGTAATGACTTCGGATGGACTTATTCACATTCCAGGGTTGAAACCTCTAACCTCTTCTCTGTGAAAGAAACTATACCCAAACATCAAACCGATAATTTAGCGTGGGAGGATGAGTCCATCAGGATCGACTTGAGCCTGCGGGCTTCAGTAACAATACACTCACGATTAAATAGAGCAGAGACGACGGCAACACCTTTCAGGCTCGGGACGCTAATCTCCATCACTGAGCCAGCATTTGCAGCGCTGATACCGCCAATGGCAACCACGGGCAATTTGGAAGCCAGACAAACCACCTTCAAGCCATCCAAACCCACCGTGAGATTGTTTGCCTTTGTAGTAGTTGGGAAAACACCTCCGCAGCCGATGTAATCCGCACCGTCTGCCCATGCCTGCTCTGCTTGTGCTGCGGTCTTACATGAGACGCCGATGATCTTTTGAGGCCCTAAAATGCTACGAGCAACTCGAGCTGGCATATCAGATTGCCCGACATGCACGCCATCGGCATCACAAGCGAGTGCAACATCAACTCGGTCATTGATCAGCAGCGGCACTCTGTTGGATCGGCATATTTCCAAGCAAGCGTTTGCAGCTTCGATGAAGTCACGGGTCACAGCCTCCTTTTCTCTGATGGCATGAGCAGAAGAAGAGTCGAAACCTTTACAGAACTAAGAACTGAAGGAATTCGCACGTTTCATACCTCAATTGAACAATGGTGGCACCTCCTTCGATGGATGCTTTCACGGCATCCACAATGCAACGACCCCACTTCCGGTTCATCCCAGAATCCGTAACAGCGTACAAGAACAGATCATTAGCATCAAATGATCTCGCTCCTGCAGTATGGGCATGAGTGTTGAGATCGAATAAGTGGTCCAAGGGGCCTTGAGGTCCGTTTCCAATTAAGATATCTTTGCTGT
This sequence comes from Musa beccarii, assembly GCA_024322285.1. NCBI lineage: Eukaryota > Viridiplantae > Streptophyta > Magnoliopsida > Zingiberales > Musaceae > Musa > Musa beccarii. The sequence continues at coordinate 61,581,210 of CM044395.1, read as the reverse complement.
AGTCAAGAGCACTCTCAACAAAGGTCTTGGCCCTCTGCAAAATTAACAGGCCACTTAAAGTTCATAAGCTTGTGTAATTGATTTTACAGTTTATATGCATGAGAGGATCACCTGAACAGCTTGCAGCATCGGGGAACCTTTCGCGAGTTCTGCTGCTATGCATGAAGCAAGAGTGCATCCAGTGCCATGGGTGTTACGGGTGTTTACACGTGATCCATGTAACACATGATAATTTTCTCCTGTAAGAAGAAATTCTCAATAAGTTCAATAACTAAGCACAAAAGCTTACGGATGAGCCGATATGGCCGTCAAGAGGTAGAGGCAGACCATCGAAAAATACATCAGTTGCTTCTGATGAACCTGGGAGATGGCCACCTTTCACAAGTACATTCCTGCATATGAGACTCTCATCAACATAATTTTCAAAGGAATCGAAATAGAAGCTTTGATCATTCATAGCATCTCGTTTTCTTGGTCTAACGTCAAAAAGACAGTCATCGGTCATGTACAATTATTCTTGCTTTCTTGTTACTTTCTTGTTGTCATGATACCAGATTATTAAGGTCACAACATGAAACTGAGGAAAAATACTTCTTGGCATGATCAGGTCTCTAATATTTTGGAAAACATCAATAGTGAATGATGTTGGCACTATAACCCCACTTCATCCACATGGTTTATAGAAATTTTCATAATCTGGTTTTGACAAACTTCAAGCAACTTATTAATAAATCCATCAGATGGGAGAAGACATGCATAGAACAGAAATTCTAGAACACAACAAAGATCAAGGAAACTACTGTTAGCATCAAGTCCTACATTTTCTAGCATCATACAATGCTCTAGGTTAAAGATAACTCATAGGATCATCAGATAAAGAAGTAAGAAATAATACATATTTAAAAGATAACTCATAGGATCATCAGATAAAGAAGTAAGAAATAATACATATTTAACCTAAGATTATAGAGTTCACAAAACAAGAAGCATGTGTGACAAATTGAAAATACCATATAAGCATATAGTGATATAAAAATATCATGAATGATCTATTATCATTTTACCAAAACTATTCATGAAACACCGACAGGATGAGTGCATAAATGAGAGGTCAAAGGATAAGGTGACTGAAGTGGGTGATAAAGAAACAATGTATACTAGTATGAGAATTAAGAACATTGAACAATTTAGAACATACACAACTTCAAAATGAATGCAGAAACTTACCTGGGACCTAAGTTATGTATAGATTTTGCTGCAGAACACATGTCAGATACTGTTCTCAATGACATGCCTCCAAGTAAAGCTGATGCTTCCTTCAGATTTGGAGTAACAATATCAGCCATCACAAAAAGTTCATCCCTGAAATACAGAACTACATATTTCATGTGCACCTTCAAAATAAGTGCATTTAACTCATTCGTGTGACTCATGATGGTTCAGATCAACCAACAATTCATCTAATATCATATGGTCTATACCGATATCCTGAAAGTGTTGATGGCCCAGCAAGCATGTCGCCGCTTGTTGATACCATGACTGGATCCACAACTAAAGCTGCCTTCCAAATTATAACAATATCAACTAAGGTACTGATAAATTATCATGCAAGTTCATTTGTCCTTAAGCCATTACCTTTAACAGGGAACTCCTGTAGACTACGGCATAAAACTTTTATTATGCCTACCGAAGGAAGCATCCCTGTCTTTACCTGACAGGTTGAAACAAAAATTGTATTGAAAGGCAAGTCGACCAGAAAAGAGACAGAAACAGAAAGCTAACAGCGATAAATACCATTAGCGGAAAAAGGGTTTCAATAATTTCAGCTCAAACTGCTGACAATTTAACAATCTGGGAACAGAACATCTAAACAAAAGAAAACAAAACTAACAAACAAAGAAAGCACTACAGCATATCAACAGACAGAAATTAACCACAAAAACAGAACGAATGTGATCAAATGGAATGAACAAAAATTAGCAGGTAACATGTTATCAAAGAATCGAATATGCTTAAGGTAACCATGGTGAATATATGATTAGATTTAGAATATGGAGAAGCCGTCACACCTAATCTATTTACTTTCATCATCAAAGTTATCTCAACCAGACTAGATCTTTGTATGCACAGAATGGAGTAACAACACCAATGCCACAAGCAACTCATATCAGAGCACATATTCATAACAACACCAATGTGATAGATTTAAAGGCTTCCTATCTGCATTGCCACTTTTATTTCCCACATATAACTCGTATCAGAGCAGTTATTCATACAAAGTTAGATACCTATGTCAAATATCAACCATTTGCTTGAGTGAACAATAACTAGACTTTGACATCACACATCTCCAATGTGCAAATTACAAATCTTAGGATGTACATTTCAGGAAAAAAATATAATGAAACAATAAAGAAGCTTCAACATATTAGAGAAACGTGTGAAAACATAACAATTAGATGGAATCATAGACATTAGAGAAATATCTTTTCATGTATTCAGTCGTATGGTGGGAAAAGAATACAATCATATTATAGTGGCAACATTTGTTACCATATAACATGGCATTTCAAACCACGCAAGAAAGAAGAAACACGCATCACCACATGTGTTCACCGTTTAATATGTATGACTTGACATAGTTAAAAGTTATCTCAGTATCATACCACATCGACCGCCATATCGGAAAGCACCGATCTCAGCTGCTTCGCCACGAACGCCTCCGGCACGGAATGGACACCCTGCCACACATCCAAATCAATCCCCAAAGGCCTGACGCCTACTCGTCGTAAAAGTAGAAAGAGTCCAAGAGATCTCAGACCTGAACCCCGACGGTATTCTGCGCGGTGACGGCCGTGATGACGGAGGAGCAGTATGCGCCGAGGGCTCCGCAGGCCTTGATGTCGGCCTGGATCCCGGCTCCGGCGCCAGAGTCGGACCCCGCGACCGTGAGCACGTGAGGCATCGTCCTCCAGCCGCCGTTTTCCGCCGCCATCACCACCGCAGTCGTCCTCCGTGCGTTCCCAGGGATCCGCCCGCCCGATCTCGACGAAGGCCGCGTGTAAATCTGGAGAAAGGACGGTAGAGCAGATAATGATCGAACGCTTGATTGCGCCACAAAGCTGAGCCGTGGAAATGATGAGAACCAGAGAAGACGGAGAGGCGGTGGCGACGCCAGCGACCGCCATGAAGCTTGATGTGTCAAATGAAGGGTTGATTGGCATCTTTGTTGCCCTAAACCTTCGCGAATCGCACGAATCTAAGAGCTCCAACATTATCCCAAAATCCCTTAAAAATAACCCCGAAAATGGCCGTTAACGGGTTAGAGTACGCCGAGCCGATCCGATCCGATCCGCCTCCGTGTACCCTCCGGTTGGATCATTCCCAATCGGACCCTTCGATCTAACATCAGATGCTGCGCACCCATGATCTGATCGGATCGTGTCGGATCAAAAGCGGATCCGGGCCGAACTGGATATTAATCTCCTTTATACGCGTCGACATTTTTCGCTTCGATTCCGGCCGTCCTTCCACGGAAAAGAAACCCTACTCCGATCGCTCTTCGAGTCGGAATCCCGCAGCGGCATTGCGTCTCTCCCCCCGGCGTCTCTCGTGATCCCTTCTCACCTTTTCTCTTGCCTTATCTTGGGTGCCATTTCTTCGCCCTGCGCTTAGGGAGTTCGTCGATCCTTGTCTGCATGATCAATGTCATCAAGTTGATGTTGTTAATGCGTTCAACATTTTGATTACATCTGCATTGCGTTCGAGTAAGGTATGGATTATATTTTTTCTAACAAAATTGTCTCATTGCCATCACCATGCCATGTTTAATCCACATTGTTCATCTCAAGTGCTAGAAGCATTTCAACTCTGCTAGGTCAGATATGGGTTACCAATGCATGGTAGGGTAGATCAGCCTAATCACTGGGGCTACCCTTCTAATGTTTCTTCTTTTATTTGTCTGTCTTATTCTATTAATATTGGATAAGGGTAATAGAAGTGGGTATGATCAAGAAAAGGCTATACTGCTTTTGGGATTGGTACATCAAAGGAATGTGTAAGGTTGTGAGATATTGTTTGTGGCATAGTCAACTATTGCCACAAAGTGAATATTGGTGGGCCACAGGCTTCCTTGACACTGAAGCTTCATAAGTGGACAACGAAGCATATGATGGTGAAAAGTCAAAATTCTAATTAGTATTTTGCAATGGGAATGGAGGATGTAGCAGCAGGGGTCAACACTTGGTGGTATTCAAGAAAGCTTTGTGGGTGCTGTTGGATGTTACTTTGAGATGAGTGCTGGAGCATTGCAATTAGTGCACCAGATCAAAGCACTTAAAAGAAAACTTGGATAGGTTAAAAGTAACAAAGAATTGGCGTGTCATGTAATCTTAAATGTTATAGTAAGCTGAGAGAATCTGTTACTAACTAAGCAAGTCAGAGGATGGTTGTTAGTTCTATCTTTTCTCATAAATTCAAGAAATAAAACTCAATTACAATTTCTGGCTTTGTCTTTATCTCCTACAAGTTCATATGAAATATAGTTCTACAGGATGTAATATGGTAACACACTAACACTTGTGCTTGATTTTGTGGTCCTTTTGCTGCTAGAGGATACAAATTTTTCATTCACAACCAATTTCCTGTTCTCTAGCTTGCGTATGCCTTGGAGGTGCTAATCAGTTTAGTTCAAGTATTATTCCTCATGATGATCTTCATCTATAATCCAAATCAACTTTGATCTTACATTTTTAATTCTGTAGTGTCTGAAGCATTCGTGATGGATCCAAATGCAGATTCCGCTTTTGATCTGGATGAAGACCATGTTGTAAGTGATGATTAGATTCCCTGTTGTTGTCTATGGTGCTTGCTCATTCATTTCTTCCATCAATTTCTATAGTCCCTAGTTTGGTAGTTCGATGAAGTTCCATATTGAACACAAAAAGAAGTTAATGCTAGGTATATCTTTGTTCCAGTAGATCCTAATAAGCACAATTTTATGAATCTGCAATTGACCAACTTCTGCTTCAATCAACTGCTTATGGGCAACTAATGGTGTCTTCAATGGATCACCCTCAGTGGAAAGTCTCTGATAGGGCAGAAATAATGCCTAGGTGCTTATGGGTATCAGACCTTGCAATTGTAGACTCACAAAGTACAACAGAATCCTCTGGTAAAAGGACAAATGCCTATACTGCTGGTTCAGAGTCTCGATTGGATTCTAGAGGTTTGAAAATTACACTGAGAAAAGCCAGAGTTGATTTAGAAGATTCTGCAAAGACATTGAATCCAAAACCAAAAGTTGCTCCCACGTCATTTGACTTTCCTGGTGAAGATACCAAGCACTTTAACAAGGTGCAAACTAGCTTTTCCTCATTTCCTATAACCTAAATTGGTTTAAGGTCACATATTCTGTGCTCTGCTATTCGATACGGCTTAACCATGAGTAGGAATTTATTGCTTGCAAGCAGCCAAAAGTTTGGTGGGTGATTATTTACCTATTTTTAGTTTTCCTTATTGATATTAAGAGAAGAATTGCATGATATCCCTGTGCTTTGGTATGCAGTTTGCATCTGTTTCATGTAAAATTGAAGTATGAAATGCACTTGAGAATGTAGCATCAGGCCGATAATCATCACTAGTTTAGCTGAAAAAGATATTGACTGTTGTACTTTAACTGTAGTCGTGCAGTTTGATCAAATTAAGATGATTTATTTAATTTTATATTTAAGTCTTTTGTATCTTCCCTTTGCCTCATTTTACCCAGCTCTTCTCTTTACCTCAGATTGTTGATATTTTTTCATCTCATGATCGTCTCAGGCTCCAAATCTGGGTTCTGGTTTACAAGCTGTTGAAGCTGCTCAAGGTTTCTCCCATGGTCGTGGTCGGATAATACCTTCACTCTCTAATGAAAGACAAGGTGGATTTTTCTATAAAGATAATCACATGAATCCGCAAAGGACCGCCCAGGCTGTTCATGGTCATAACTATTTTGGAGTGAATAAGAAATATAGCTCACACAAAACTTTCGAAGTTTCAAGAGAGCTAGTTTATGGTCCCCGGGCAAGCAAATCAAATAGTTGCTTGGACTCATCAACCAGAAACAACAATTTGAACCAGTTTGTTCGCAGAGATAAATATAACAAAACAGATTTTCAGATTGAATATGAAAATGCCAAGTTCTTCATGATAAAGTCATACAATGAAGATGATGTCCACAAAAGTGTCAAATACAATGTGTGGGCAAGTACTCCCTATGGTAATAAAAAGCTGGATGCTGTATTCTGGGATGCAGAGAGATTAATGAAGCAGGGCTCAAAGTGTCCAATTTTCCTATTTTTCTCAGTGCGTAACATGACAAAAATTATGCCTTCTATGTTGTTCTTTCTTATGCTTATTGCATTCATTTAGTGTTTTATAAACTCAATATCTGGATCCTATAGCAATTACTTATTTTAGTTCCTCAGTTTTTTCACATGAATTCTTCTATAGGCCTTCTTGTTGTTTAACCCTGCTATAGAAGAATGATTTTAGTCAAATTGCTGATTGATAGATTACATTACAAGTGCCACTGCAAAGCTTGTTCATGATGTATTTATTTTTTGTCTTAAATTAGTCACGCTTAGTTCAGTAATTTTGCTTTTCTTATGACATTTAATAGCACACAGTTTTATTTTGCTTTTCTTGTTAATTTGATATTGATGTAAATTTCAGAAGCCAGGCATAATCTACTCTTCTTTTCTGACCATGCAGAGCTGTATAAATCACAATGGATATTACCTGTCGGAATTTCTCCATTGAGAAGTTATAGTTTATGGTTTTTATGGTTATTACTCAATTTTAAAATCATCTTTTTGATTTCAGGTTAATGCCAGTGGTCAGTTTGTCGGTTTGGCTGAAATGATTGGACCTGTTGATTTCAACAAGAACCTTGATTTCTGGCAAAAAGAGACTTGGAATGGGTTTTTCCCAGTGAAGTGGCACATCATAAAGGACATACGCAACAGACTTTTTCAAAGTATTACGCTTGAGAACAATGACAACAAGGCTGTAACATTTAGCAAGGATACTCAGGAGGTATCATTCTCTTTATCTTGCATTGGTAACCTCATAGATTGAAGTCAAAAACCTTTTAGAATCTGCAAATTGATAGAAGAAACAACTAATCTAGAATTCATTAAGTACAGACCTTGAAATAGTTGTGTTTTCTTCTTCTTCTTCTTTTTTGTGTTTTTTTTGTTTGCCCGTTAGAGAGATTTCCTATCATGCATGTGGTGCTTGGGCAACAATTTAATGTGGTTTTTGAGATGGTTGATCAGAAAAATAAAGATGTAGAAAGAGAATTGTCATATGCACGTGAGATCCAAAGATTCAGTAATCTGCAAGGGAATCTTTTACTTCAAATTTACTCTCTAGAGGACTTTGTTCCTGCATAAGGATAGATTATAAACAAATACTTTGTGTGATAGTAAATCAGTAGTGATCAGTTACTCTTTCTACTACTGTCGATGTACAGAATGTCAGTGCATCTTTAATCTCCCTTGTCAAGAAGGTACTTCAAATGGTTGACCGATGAGCAATTTATATTTTCTGACTTGTAGGAGATCTTATGTCTTAATTGATTATTGATATGCTTTGCAAAGGTTTTTGTGATTCTTTGCATTCAAAAAAATAGTCGTTTAACTTGACCTGTTATTATTATATACATTTTTTGTTTACATCTGCACTTTGCCTTTGTAGATAGGGCTGCCACAAGGTTTACAAATGCTGCACATATTCAAGGGCCACCCTCTGGGAACATCACTACTGGATGATTTTGGGTTCTATGAACAGAGAGAGAAATCACTGCGGGTCACAAGGAGAAGGCAGCCTGCTGTGATGGATGTAGATTTTGAATTCTATTATGACAGTTCTGTGGTAAATTTTCATCCCCCATACCCCTTATGATTCTCATTTTTTGATTGCATGGAAAAAGGTTTTGCCAGATTTGAAGTAAAACTTAAGAAGAAAGTAAGAAGCTAACCTCTTGCCTTGCTCTTGTTGGGGTTTCTTGATGCAGGAAAAATTGGAAGCAGCGGTAAGTGAAATGAATATGACTGGAAAGTCTAGAAAACCTGGTAATCTCATGTGGACGCCATCCAGCACCAGAGGACATTCAAATCATTCACAGGCAAGAAATTGACATGGCTGATTCTCAACCTGATGGATGGATAGGAGATTTCAAATGCTCTCTCTCTCTCTCGTCTGTGGTATATATAGCATGCCATTTACAAACTTCCCGGGGCAGCTTACCGCTTGTAGTTTCTTTTCTCTATTTGAACTTTGAGAATTGTTTGGCTTCTTCCCAAAGAATGAGAACTGCTTGCGGCAGCAGCATCCCCAGGATTTAAACTTTCGGATCTACTTGAGAAGCTGATTTGCTTATGTTTATTTGCATTGGTACCAATATAAAGCACCAAAAAAAACCCCCCTTTTATGATACTAATGTAATAAATCTGGTAGAGAATAACGGAGAGGTTGGAGGGTTTTGTTGGTTAGTTATACTTAGCTGTAGTCTCCGCCGAGTTAGTAATAGTTTCTAGCGCTGGTGCTCCCTTCTCTACTAAGGTTTGTTCTGTCATCGCGGACTTGACGACCTACAACTGAGAAATCGAAAACCAGGTCATTTCCAATAGAAACAAACTCCACTTGGTGAATTAGTCTGCATTTGTTCTTGATCTAATGCAGTAAAGAGGTAGATATTTTGCTTTGTAGTTTTTCCCGAAATGACTCTGATTTTATATGATAAGAACAATGGAATAAAGCGGATTGCAGCCATCAAACTACTCGAGCAGAATTTAACTACTGTATCTCAACTTTGATCATCGTCTCCTGCAGGAGTTTATTGCTCAAGCATGGACTACCAAACTCATTAAACCTTCAAGCAAAAGAAACGCACACTCATTTACTTGATCTGATAGGGATTTTGATGTCCAAGTCATGGAGGTTCAGCAGCAGCTCATCAGACTTGGCATCACTCGGTTGGCAGAGTTGGCAATTTTCTGTGCCACTTCCCTGGCAGCTTCAATCCGTCTTAAAGCTAGAAATGCAGGGTTCTTTGCGATTGCCTGACCTATAAGCCGGACACCCTGATAATTGGCGATAAAGACACAATTAGCAGTTGATTTCTCAAGGATTAGACAAACACCAGGCCAGTTCCACATATGGGGAAACTGGTGTCATTCTATGTTCAATGCACTTGATGCAACTACATACATTAAACATGATGGTGGTTATCAAATGTATAAGAAAATTAAAGGTGTGATTCTAAAAAGATGCTTGTTCAATTGTGCTAAGTCAATCAATTTTAAAATGTATTAATCAAGTCAGAACTCAATGCAAAAAAAATAGGCTTCTACAGAATACATGGTCAGATTTCTTAACCATCTTTTGTAATTTTGTTGATAGAATTTGAAGATAAGGTTCGTGCATTTGAAAATACATCATTCACAATGTTGAAGCTAGGATTTGGATTTTACCTACCACAACTTAGCATGCGAAGGGACAGATAACAATTTATTGAGAAACAACTGCAATTTAGTAGCATGTGACCATCTCATCTACAGGTTACTCTTTAATCAGAAAAGATGTAGAATCATACCAGCAATCTGTTGTCCTTACCCAATTCATTGAAATAAATATGTACTCTAGGGGCCCATGACCATCTCATCTACAGGATGCTCTTTAGCCAGAAAAGATGTAGAATCATACAAGCAATTTATTGATGTTAATTGATTGATAGAGAACTACCATTAAGGGGCATGTGACCATCTCATCTACAGGTTACTATTAACTTATAAGTAAACAACTAAAGCCATAAGAGACTTGGTGTTACTTAATTTAGTTTCTCAGAGCAATATGCTAATGCCAAAAGAATAGTAATAAAAAAGAATTCCTAGTACATTGAAAGCATTATGTAAATTATGACTCTATCTCACCTGTGCTCTTATGATAGCACATTTCTTATCTTGCTCAGCCTTCTCCACAATGAACTTTGCCTGCTCAGCCTCCTGTGCTGCCACCTGTTTCACTTCTATCCCTACCAAAGCTCAAGGATGCAATTGAGACATCATACAGTGACAGCCTGCAAATGCTGATCAAACACATCCATTATTTGCCTTCAGTATCATCCACATATCTATTTACACTGAAAAAAATTCCCTTACGAACTATATCAAGCATACCTCCCTTTGTGTGATCGGCTGGATGGTATTGTATTGTGCCACCACAAATTTCAGTGTCTCATGAAAAATAGAAGGCAGAACTGTCTCATTGTAATTCTCCCCAAGAGTAAGGTATATTGTAGGCAAGCAGTCTGCAAATGGCCATGTCAGAACAGGAAGCCCAATTTTTACCTAAGCAAAAGGAAAAAAAAAAGATTTTAAAAACTAAATTGTTGTAAATCAAAAGACATCTTGATGCAAATATTCAAGCAACAAAAATGATTTTGTTATCAAATTAACATCCAAATATTCCGAATCAAGAGGGACACTCTCAAACTGTTCACAATTGACAAGCACAGCTTCCAACCTTGTCTAGCATCAAAGGCACCAACATAAATATGAATATATCTTATCATAGTAAGCCACTACTCCTCGCTCCCATTGTCTTGACACAATAAACATACTAAAGGTATCAATAGTAAAAGCTATAAAAAGATGATGCGAAGATAAGTATAATATTCTCAAAATGGAATCATGTGCATGATACTCACTATATCAAATTCACAATAAAGCTATAGCTTGCCAAAGCTAAAAGGTAAGAAATAGAACCCTTCACTTCATCTTCTAAAATTGAGGGCATTGAATTATGCATTGCTTAAAAAGAATAATAGAAGAAACAATATCTTTAGTTGCCTTAAAAATTAGATCAGAGTGAGGAATGAAAATACATTTGAGAAGAAACAAATTAAAGAGGTCTAGATGGCTCAACAAATGTCTGCCATTATACCATTGCCATTCAAACAGCACCAATGATAGCCAGAATAAGGCAGATCTCTTTTTCTCAAGTTAAAACTATCTCAAGAATCTGCTCATGCATCATTTTCACAAAATGCAAACATTTGCCATTACAATAACTACCAACTATTGAGAACAGAGGATATGAGCCACTAACTCCAGAAACAACTAATGTAAGAAATAGAAGATCTCTAGCATGGTTGTGAGCCCATCCAGCCGATGCCTCTCTTCTGGCAATCCTAATAATAACGAAACAATTCCATTGCGTGCAGGACATAGGCAACCAATGCCTCACTTCATGAGTTATCAAAACAACACAACTTATAACAATTAGCAATGGTAGATTGTCACGGACATTTTGTAAATGGCTTGTTCGGTGTAATGCTTATGCATGTCCGTGTCCCTTTTTAGTTTGTTCCAACTTGTAAAGCTTGTAAAGGGCTCGCCAAAGGCGAAACGCCCCATTTGAGTGAGTTTGGCAGCCATTGTCGGCTTGTACAGAAAGTTTGTGTCATGTGGACACTTGTACTAGATTTCGGTCTGTAGTGGACCAATTTATGCCTTTGTTGTGCAACCGTTCTGAGCTTGTGATGTCCATGGTTGGAATTTGCATTGTTTATAAAGTGTTTGCTGAAAGAGTGGCTTGTGGATCCCGTGTGAAGCGCTTTCGTTGTCCCGTCTTCTCTTTTGCAGGTCCTAAGGGATCGTGGGAGGTCGGGGAGGCTGACCTTTGTGGATTGACACGCAATGGTGCCGCACGGCTTAGGCAAAACCAGCTAAGTACGTGACATATGGTATCAGAGCGGGACAAAGGTGAAACGCCCCCATTTGAGTGAGTTTGGCAGCCATTGTCGGCTTGTACAGAAAGTTTGTGTCATATGGACACCTGTACTAGATTTCCATGGTTGTCCATGGTTGGAATTTGCATTGTTTATAAAGTGTTTGCTGAAAGATTGGCTTGTGGATTCCGTATGAAGCGCTTTCGTTGTCCCGTCTTCTCTTTTGCAGGTCCTTAGGGATCGTGGGAGGTCGGGGAGACTGACCTTTGCGGATTGACACGCAATGGTGCCGCATGCGCTTAGGCAAACCAGCTAAATCGTGACGAGATAGTATCGAAGCGGACAAAGGTGAAACGCCCCATTTGAGTGAGTTTAGCGGCCATTGTTGGCTTATGCAAAGTTTGTGGCATGTGGACACTTGTACTAGATTTCCATGGTTGTCCATGGTTGGAATTTGCATTGTTTATAAAGTGTTTGCTGAAAGATTGGCTTGTGGATCCCGTATGAAGCGCTTTCGTTGTCCCGTCTTCTCTTTTGCAGGTCCTTAGGGATCGTGGGAGGTCGGGGAGGCTGACCTTTGCGGATTGACATGCAATGGTGCCGCACGGCTTAGGCAAAACCAGCTAAGTACGTGACAGATGGTATCAGAGCGGGACAAGCCCACTTAAAAACACTTAGCATGCAAATGTAGGAGACCTAGCGGGGCTGCGTTGAGGGCAGCCAACATTCGTGGCCGTTTAGGAAACGGACCTGGAGTTGTAGGGGAAGGAGTCGCTCAAAGCTCACAGAGGTGAGGGGAGTTGTAAACTCAAGGAATTCGATACTCATGCAAGGCCTTGCATACGGACGATGGATTGTTCGTGACCATCCTAAGGCGGCCGAAGGTCGACGCCATGGAGCATTAAAACTTTCTCTTCGGCATGTGCAGGATACTTTCGTAAGAGGTCAAGTGAAGTGCGCGAGGTTCAAGATGTTGCTAGACCCGGAAGGGTGCGGTCACCAAGTTGTATTCGCGAAGTGTCGCAATCTAGCAAGTGCATTTCACGAGGCGAGTAATTGGGCACGGTTGTTCAAAGAAATGCGGAGTAGTCCAGGGGGATGGTGATCTCCAAAACTTCCAAGGAAGGATGTGAAGAGAGAAGTTGCTCAACGGCAGGCGGATATCGAGAGGATAAGTCCGGTTCTCCGGAGGAGAATCATATGCAATGAATCGCACAGTTGAGGAGTACCTCAAGACAAAGCTTGATGGATCAAGCGAGCGACGAGGAGTTGTTGTATGATCTCGCAAGAGGCAATGCGTTGATGGACGCATAGCGAGATCAAGTGGGGGAGCGACCCAAGGGAGATCGGACTCAGCCAATAGGCACACTTGGAGCCGATAGGGAGATCGGACTCAGCAGAGGGCTGACCCGTGGAATGGCGGGAGCGAGGGCCACCATTAACTTGTAATCTGCAAATCGAAGCAGAGCAACTTGGGAGTAACTAGTTGATGTACCCAAGCCGCATGAAAGGAGTTGGCATGGAAGATAGAACATGGAGCGGAGGCTTGGAGCTTTCCTTAGACAGAGGTCAAAGACATGGACTCTTGTAGAGACAGGAGCAGTGATTTAAAAAGCGCTAGGCGCCAAAAGGCGCCAAGGCCTAAAATCGCCGAAGCGCTATTAGCGCTAATGCCAATGCCCAGCGAAGCGTAAGCGAGGCGCTAAAATATAAAAATATATAATATAATTAAAAAATATATAATTATTTAAATAAAAATATATTATTAAATTAAGAAAATTAGTAGTATTAAAATTAAAATAATATATTATTAATTTAATAAATAAAAAATTTTGTTATTAGTATCTATTAACAATATATTGTTAACGATATCTTGTTAAAAGTATATTGTTAATAAAAAAATAAAAAAAAATCAATTTTTAATAAAAAATTATTTTTTAGTTTTTAAGCCTCGAAGCGGCGTCAGAGGAGCGGCGTCGTCAGGGTTCGAGCGGCGTCGCGAAGGCTCGAACAGCGTCCGAGGCTCGGCGGCGTCCCGAGCTCGGCGGCGTCCCCGAGGCTCGTTTTTAATAGAATTTTTTTAACTTTTCGAGCAACGTCGCCTCGGGGCGGCGTCGCCGAGTCAACATCTCGGGCGTTCTTTGAAGCGGCGAGGCGGTATCGGACAAAATTATAGCGGCTTGTTCGGTGTAATGCTTGTGCTTGTCAGTGTCCCTTTTGGTTGGTTGTCTCTTGTAAAGCTTGTAAAGGGCTTGCGAGGCAAAATGCCTATTTGAGTGAGTTTAGTGACCATTGTAGGCTTGTATACATAAAGTGCTGCGTCGAGGAATACTTGTAATAGAATTCGATCATAGTGGACCAATTTTATGCCTTTGTTGTCTGCAATTACGAGCTTGTGATATCCATTGTTGGAATGTCATTGGCTATAAAGTGTTTACTAAAAGAGTGGCTTGTGGATCCGTGTGAGCGCTTTCTCTGTCCGTCTTCTCTTTTGCGAGTCTAAGGATTGCGGGAGATTTCTGGGTAAGTGACCTTTAACTTGATACGCATTGGTGCCGCACGCAACTTAAGCGAAACCAATTTAAGTCAGTGACGAGATGGTATCGAGCGGGACAAGCTCACTTAGAAACACTTAGCATCTGCAACGTGGGGACCTTGTCGCACCACGAGGACAAGCTAAGAAGAATTGTGGAGCGCCTGAAAGGTGGGGATGGTGAGTTCGGCGGTGGCTCGACATTGACACCACAAACTTGGCGGTGCTCGAGGCGGTAGTGCTTAGCGAGGATGAGGCCGTCTGAGTTCGCGTGGGTTGTTGATGATCGAAAGAGTTGTCTGAAAGCTCAGAGCTCGGGAATTGCGAACTCGAAATTCGATACTCATGCGAGGCTTGCATGCGGACGATGGATCGTCGTAGCCGTCCCAAAGCGGCCAGAAGGTCGGCGCCATGGAGCATGAAACTTTCTCTTGGCGTATGCGAGGATACTTTCGTAGATCTTTGAAGTGTCGCAGAGTTCAAGTGTTGCTAGACCCAGGAGGAGTGCGATCTGCAAGTATTGGTGAAGTGTCACAATCTAGCAAGTGCATTTGCTGATAAGCGAGAATTAGGCGCGATTTGTTCAAGAGGCGAAGTAGTCGAGGATAGTGGTCTCCAAAACTTCCTGGGGAAGGATCACGAAGAGAGAAGTTGCTCAGCGGGCGCGGATATCCATGAGGATAAGTCCGCTCTCCGGAATGTGAATGCAGTACATGAAGCGCCAGAGAGTACCTCGAGGCGAGCTCGATGGATCAGTGGCGGTGTGGAGTCATCGCGTGATCTCGCAAGTGGTGCGTTGGTGGGCGCCGGCGAGATCAGTGGGGGAGCAACCAGGGCAACCAAAGTGAAGGCACACGAGGCCGACAGCGAGATCGGACTCAGCAGAGGGTGACGTGGAATGGTGGGCGGGCCACCATTAATCGAATGCTAATCGAGAAGTAGAACAACTTGGGAAGACTTGGTGAAGTACCCAATCGCGTGAAGGAGTTGGCTTTGAAGACGGAACATGGAGCGGAGGCTTGGTGCTTTCCTTACACGAGGTCAAGGATATGGACTCTTGCTTAGGCAAGAATCGGATCATGTCGTTCCATGGGTTTCATATTCGGATGGAGCAAACATCTTGCGCATGGTGCCAAAGATGAAGGAAGCTTGAGCACAAACATCTTATCTCGATAAAGCACTTGGTGGAGATTCTAAGGTGGCAGATTTCTTTGAGGCAAAGTTGGTGTCAAAGCCTTAGCAGCGGGCAAGAGGATCAGAGACGGCTACTCTTGAAGAATATGCCACAGTGTTGCTATTGAAGTTACCGTGAGAAAGCGGTGCCGAGAGATTGTCTTTGGTAGGGCGAAGTCGGAGATCGATCGATAATGGTGCACCTATTTCGGCCATCGAGGAGACTTGAAGGAGCTGCTAGGCGATGGATTATCCTAGAGCTAGGCCGTCAAGTGTGACGAGAGTGGGTGGGCGAAGTTCGATTGCGAAAAGCGAGCGACGAGAATCGAAGCTGGCGAAGGCCTGCGATGTGTTAGCGGAGTCCACACACGTGGAGATATCGCGATTGAGTTCATACCACGAGGATCGAGAATCGAGAGATGTCACCAGGAGGCGGCGATGCGAGGATCGAGTGGAATGGTTCGTGCAAATCGACACTGCAGCCAGATCCGTGAGGACATGGTCATCTGGAGATATGGCCGGGAGCGCGACAAGGAGCTCCAAGTTGGTGAACAACACGGTAAGAAGAGCTATGGATTGGCGATGAATGCCATGGTACATGAGGCGGGTCTTCCGTGCGTGCACGAATGTTGCATTGAATGGAAGCCTTGGACATCGCTTATGAAATGTGCACTATCGAGGAAGAAGTTCGGATCTGAAATACCGGGAAGTCCCAGGGGGACTGGATCATCTGAGAGGTATGATCGGGCTGGCTTTGAAGTGGAACTACTTGAGCTCACAATCGCTTAAGGGAGCCCGGCAAGTCGAGGACAAGGCCGAGTAAGCGAACATTGCAGCCATGAAGCTAAGGAGAACAAAATGGTGCAAACCCTTCAACATAGGTGGCGGTGGCCATACATGGGAGTTGCGATCTGTATTTCCATCGACAGCGAGGCTTTTCGAGAGAACGAGGTGTTGAAGCGGGGGGTCGGAAAAGGGCATGGAAGCAATAGCGAGTCCAAGAGGGACTCGGCTACCCAATATCGATCATCGGTTAGATTGAAGGTGAACCCAGAGGAGTGTCACGATGTCACAGAGGCGAATCTATCGATCGCGAAGAAGGGATGCGGATCGAGACAACGGATAGTAGTGCCGTTGGCGTCGCGATGCCATGGTACCGTGAGGCGGGACTTCCGGAGTCATCGATCCCTTGCTCTCATAGAGGGAAGCACTTGGTAAATGATATGGCCGTGGAGGAGGAGAATGCTTTGCGAAACTCCATCCATGTACCAAGACAAAGGCCGAAGAAGGCGGCCAGAGAACTTCGTAAGGCCGGTGTCAGCAGACTTTCCATCAAGATAGCCGTGAGTGAAGGATCTGCGGGTTGATGCGAAGTGCGTGACCAGATCGGAGCGAGCGATGCAGAGTCTGGATCTTTGTACCTTTACTACTCGGAGGAGTCGGCGATGAAATGATGGAGAAGCGATCAATCCCAAAGCGACCAACTATCGAGACTTACTCGAGTTGGGTGATAACTTCTTGCATTCGAAGTTCAATGGCAATGAAGGTGAATCACGATGGTGACTCGGTATGAGGATTGCAAACACTTGAAGTGCTTGGAAGTGAGCTAAGAGCGGCGATTCCAGGACTTGGCGCTTACGAAATCTGAGCTTCGAGGAGGCGGGCGAAGACAAGTAACCTTTGCCTTCTCAACTCCCAAGAGAATGGGCGGAACTCCGGTGCCAGCTCTCTTAGTTATCGAGAGGAGCTCAATGCGGATGTGAAGACCCTTCAAGACAACTAAGTGGAAGAAGATTCGATGGGCAAATTTTACGGAGGAAGGACACGTAAACTTGAAAGGTTGCGAGTGATGCTCGTTAAAGCTCAACAAAGCATCTATCGATTCGAAGCAAGAAGAATTTGAAAGCCGGCGCATATCAAAGATGGTCTTTTCCCTTCATCGATGAATCGCAGAACTAGCAGGATCAAGACTTTGCCACCCACACCAAAGTCGAGTCGTTGGCGAGTTGAAGCGTACGGACGGATTAAAGTTCGGCGTCTCAACAACAAGCGGAGAAACAAATGGGAGCCAAGAGGCGCGTCGCGGCGAGGCGAAGATTGAAGATCCAGCAAAGAAAAGAGTTGTAAGCGTCGTGAAAGGCTTCACGAGGGCGTCGAAGGATTAAGTGGGGAGAATGTCGCGACGGACAAAATTATAGAACATTCGGTTGTAATGCTTGTGCTTGTCAGTGTCCCTTTGGTTGGTTGTCTCTTGTAAAGCTTGTAAAGCAGGGCTTGCGAAAGGCAAAATGCCCTATTTGAGTGAGTTTGACCATTGAGGCTTGGCGTCGAGGAATACTTGTAATAGAATTGATCAGTAGTGGACCAATTTTATGCCTTTGTTGTCTGCAACCGATTACGAGCTTGTGATATCCATTGTTGGAATGTGCATTGGCTATAAAGTGTTTACTAAAAGAGTGGCTTGTGGATCCGTGTGAAGCGCTTTCTGTCCGTCTTCTCTTTGCGATTAGGAATTTGGGTAGTGACCTTTTGCGGTGAATGCATTGATGCCCATTGCAGCTTAGCAAAAAAAGTGATAAGTCCGTGACCACGGCGATAGCGGCGAAGCGAGGCGGCGGCAGCGTAACAGGCAGCGGCGAAGCGCAGAAGCGCGGCAGCGGTAACAGCGGCAATGACGTGCAAGCGATGAAAGTAACCAGCGATAGCGGCAGCGAGCGCGCGGCAGCGGCAACGGCAGCGGGGCGGCGACAATCGCGATAGGTTCGATCGCCGGTTTAACCCGGCGCTAACGGCGCGCCGGCAACGCTGGCTCGGCGGCGCCAGCGGCGCCTCTTTGAAGCGCCGCTGGAAGTAAAGCGGCGCTCGGGCCTCGCCTCGCCTCGCCCGGAGCTTAAGCGGCGCGCCGAAGCGCCTTTTAATCATCTGGGCGAGGGAGTAGGATCATATCGTTCGAGGGTTCTTTATTACGATGGAGTAGACTCATCTTGTATGGTGCGAATGAAGGGGAGCCCGGCCTACATATGCACGATCTCGGTGAAGCATTTGTGAAGGAACTAAGGCGACCACGTTTGAAAGCAAAGTAAGTGTCGAAGGCCTTAGCGAGGCAAGAGGATCGAGGCGATTACTCTTGAAGAATATGCCCGAGTGTTGCTATTCGAGTTGCTGAGAAGCGGTGTCGCGGAGATTATCTTGGTAGGGGTAGAGGCCCGGGATCGAGACAATGGTGCACCCAGTGCAAAGTCAGAGGACTTGAGGCTACTTAGCGATGGATTATCCTAGAGCTAGGCCGTCAAGTGTGACGAAGTGGGTGGGCGAAGGTCGATTGCGGAAGCGAAGCAGAATCGAAGGTGACGAGACAATGGTGCACCAATGCGGCGACGTCGGGGACTTAGGCGCTGGCGATGGATTGTCTAGAGCTAAACCTTCGTCCGAGTGTGACCAGTGGTGGGCGAAGGTCGATTGCGAAAGGCGAAACGAGAATCGAAGGTGGCGAGAGGCCTGTGATGTGTTGTGAGCCCACAGTAGAATTTCATGATTCGAGTTCATACCATGGATCGAGAATCGATAGGATGTCACGAGCGACAACGTGATCTGCGGATCGTGGTGGAATAGTTAAGTGGCAAGTCGACACACTGAGTGAGAGTCCCGTAGGGACTAGATCAATGCGAGAGGTATGATCGGGGCCGGCCAGGAGCTCCACTTCCGATGAACAACACGGCGAAAGAGCTATGGATTCAAGCGATGAATGACATGGTACCGCGAGGCGGGTCTTAGTGCGTCGTCGAATGTTGCATTGGATGGAAGCCTTGGGCATTAACTTATGGGGCTATGCTTATATCGAGGAAGAAGTTCGGATGCAAGTACTAAGGAGTCCCAGGGGGGATCGTAGAGCATGATCGGGCGGTGAAAGAGTTGAACTACTTGAGCTCACATTCTCAAGGGCGGCCAAGGCCGAGTAGAGCGAACATTGCGACGAAAGCTAAGGAGAAACGAAGCGGTCAAGCCAAGCCCCGTGATGGTGGAGGCCATCATGGGAGTTATCTGTCTTTCCAACGACCAGTTGAGCTCTCCGAAAAACGAGAGGTGTCGAGCGGTGATCGAAATAGGGCGAGAAGCAATGCGAGTCCATGACTCAGCTACCCACGAGATCGATTATCGGTTAGATTGAAGGTGGACTCGGAGGAGTGCAAACGAGGCGAATCTGGGTGTGAAGAAGGATGTAGATGCGAGATAACGGATAGTAGTGTCGTGAGCGTCTTTATGGTACCGTAGGCGGGACTTCAAGTCGTGGTCCTTGCTCTCATGTAGGGAGAGCGCTTGAGTCGTGATATGGGCCGTGGAGGAGAGAATGTTAGCGAACTCCATTACTAAGACAAGGCCAATTTGAAGAAGCGAAGGCCGAGAAGAACCGTAAGACCGGTGTCAATAGACTTTTCATCAAGATAGCCGTGAGTGAAGGACTTGGTCGCGAAGTGCATGACCAGGATCGAAGCGAAAGACGATGCTGTGCAGACCTTTGCTACTTAGAGTCGGCGAAGAAAATGATGGAAAGCGATCAATCCTAAAGCGACCAATCTTCGGAGACTTACTGCAAGTTGGAGTGATGACTTCTTGCGTTCAAATTCGATGGTGAGAAAGCGAATCATAGTAGTGACTCGGTATGAAGAATTGCAAACACTTGAGTGCTTGGAGTGTGAGCTAAAGCGGCGAAGTCTAGTAACGACTTGCCTTGCAGAAGTCTGACCTCGAGGAGATCGGCGAAGTCAAGTAACCTTTGTCTTCTCGACTCCCAAGAGAATGGTCTCTTAGTTATCTTCATCTCTGCCTGAATTTGAATCCCTTCAAGAGACTAATGAAAACAACATTATCAAGTCCTCACCAATGGTGATCGATCTCTTGAGAGTCGATTGTCCGCTTCCGTTTCGATTGAATTGCGATCAAAGCGGAAGTGATGCGAACCTACTTGAAGCAAGACAACTAAGTGGAAGAAAATTCGATGGGCAAATTTTGCGGAGGAAGGACTGAGAAATTTAAAGGTTGCGGCGATGTTCGTTAAAGTTCAACAAGCATCTATCTAGTTCAAGACAAGAGCGAAGAATTTGAAGATCGCGCATGCTCAAAAAGATGGTCTTTTCCCTTCAGATGAATCCGCAAGAACCAGCGAGATCAACACACGACAATCCCACACCGCGAGTCGAGTCGTTGGCGAGTTGAAGCGGCGTAGCGGATTAAAGTTCAACGACTTCAACAACAATAAGCGAGAAACGATTAGGAGCGAGGCGCGATCGCGAAAAGCGTAAGATCGAAGATCCAACAAAGAAAAGAAGTTGCGTCGTGAAAGGCTTCGACGAGGACGCCGAAGGAATAAGTGGGGGAGAATGTCACAGATATTTTGTAAATGACTTGTTCGGTGTAATGCTTATGCATGTCCGTGTCCTTTTTAGTTTGTTCCAACTTGTAAAGCTTGTAAAGGACTGGCCAAAGGCGAAACACCCTCATTTGAGTGAGTTTGGCAGTCATTGTCGGCTTATACAAAAAGTTTATGTCATGTGGACACTTGTACTAGATTTTGGTCTGTAGTGGACCAATTTATGCCTTTGTTGTGCAACCGTTCTGAGCTTGTGATGTTCATAGTTGGAATTTGCATTATTTATAAAGTGTTTGCTGAAAGATTGGCTTGTGGACACTTGTACTGTGGACACTTGTACTAGATTTTGGTCTGTAGTGGACCAATTTATGCCTTTGTTGTGCAACCGTTCTGAGCTTGTGATGTTCATAGTTGGAATTTACATTATTTATAAAGTGTTTGCTGAAAGATTGGCTTGTGGATCCCGTGTTAAGCGCTTTAGTTGTCCCATCTTCTTTTTTGTAGGTCCTTACGGATCGTGGGAGGTCGGGGAGGCTGACATTTGCAGATTGACATGCAATGGTACCGCACGGCTTAGGCAAAATCAACTAAATCCGTGACGGATAGTGTACCTAGAAATAATGAAACGAGGCAATCAGGGGAGTACCATTTGCAGATCACGGCTCCCTGAAGTAGTCTCCACGAGCTGAGGCCATGCGCGAACATCGTATATGATTGGCCTCTCCAACCACGGCACCATCAGATGCGTTCCTTCGGGATAAACCTGCACAACGAAGCTCCACCTTACCTACGATAACCAGAACTAAAACCATCAAAACCGCATTCACATAGCACTCCCTTCGATAGAACAGGAAAGATCCCCGAAACACAATCTCCACACCCGAATCGAACTTGGTAGCCTCAAAGGGCACTCCCCACACCAAACTAACGAGGAAACGATACGATCGCCCTATTCGTCGACTAATTAGATCATTCGGGAAGACATCGAGACCTTGTCCTTGATGCCGTAGATGCGATTGAAGCCGATGTCGCGGTGGCCACCTTCGACGTTGTAGAGGCTGTTGACGGCGGCGTAGAGGCCGGCGCCGCCAAGGATCGCGACCTTGGGGAGGTTTGCTGCGGCGGGGCCGGGCACGATCCCCTTAAAATTCATTGGTCCGTGGAAGCAAACGCGCTAGAGAAGGAGCAGTGGCGATCGGCAGTGGAGGGTTTTGGAACTTTTGCCCGTGTCGTAGCTGAAGCTCGTGGCGTTTATACGACCGAAACAAGCAAATGGACGGCGGAGATTTTATCTCGATCTTGGAGGTGATATGATGAACGGCGTAGAAACATTATAAGTCAAGTCATAAAAGCTTGGATTGAAATAAATGTTTTATATGTCATGTAAAGTAATTTTAATCGGATCAGTAAACAATTATCGGAGAACACCTACATCCGCGATTACTAACATCGCGGGGGGAATTAAGCGGGCCATTGACTGGGTCAACGTCCATTCAGGATATTGGAGCTGGCACGTGCGGACCTAATGCTGCGTTTCGGTTCGTTCCTTTTTTTCCAAGTCTATTCTCCAACCTGTACCTCTCGACCACCTCCGACCGTCA
The DNA here is from genome assembly GCA_024322285.1 of Musa beccarii. Lineage (NCBI taxonomy): Eukaryota > Viridiplantae > Streptophyta > Magnoliopsida > Zingiberales > Musaceae > Musa > Musa beccarii. The sequence goes on along the minus strand of CM044395.1, from coordinate 61,558,759 downwards.
AGAACGGCACCCCTTCCATCTCTATTCTTCGTTCCTTTTCTAATTCTTCTACCAAGAATCTTTCCTCTCTCTCTCTCTCTCTCTCTCTCTCTCTCTCTCTCTCTCTCTCTCTCTCTCTCTCTCTCTCTCTCGTGATGTTCGTTCCTGTCCGATCCCTGCATCTCCAATTCCGAAGGGTTGCATGAATCCATTAGCGTCTCGATCCCACCTCCGCCACCTCCACCTCGCCGACTCCCGGCTCATGACCGTGGACTCTTCCCGATGGATTCTTCTTCTTCTTCGCCCGGAAACATCGTCTTCTTCAGCGTGTCCAAGGAGAAGGACCTTGTGTACTCCTACAATGGCGGCGGCCAGGAGATCCAGGCGTTGGCTCTGAGCTGGTCGGACAAGGCGAAATTCCATCACGCTTGGCACTCCCACACCGTCGACAACATGACCTTCGGCTTCCTGATGCAGGACGGGTATACATTCTTCGCCATCGACGACGACGGGAACGCTGGCAACTCGGAGATCCTGCTGTTCCTGGAGCGCCTCCGGGACGCCTTCAGGGAGGTGGCCAAGGACGACAAGGTGGGAGACGAGCTCAGCTGGGTTATCAGAGTCCGAGCAGGCGGCAAGACCAGTAACGCGTCCATGAAGGCGCAGCTGTCGGGGGACACGCACGAGGAGAAGAGGCCGGAGGATGTCGCCGGCGTTTCGAGCAGGGCGTTGAAGGTGGACGTGCTGCAGGGGCCGGCGGGCGGTGTGATTTCTCTGAGCCGGAGCTTGAGCTGCAGGCTCATGGCGCAGCAGCGGGCGCGGCGGTTGTGGTGGCGCCAGGTGAAGATTGTTGCCGCGGTCGACGCGCTGCTGTGTTTGACCATGTTTGCCGTGTGGCTGGTAGTATGCGAAGGCTTTCAATGTGTGTCTTGATGAGAGGATGAGGACGAGGACGACGACGACGATGAGACTGCATCATTAGACTTGAATCAGTCCACATCCTCTTGTTTTCGATCTGCATTCTGCACCAAAGCAGAATTGTTAGCCCAAAAAGATTTCATGCTGGATTGATGTTTGCTGAACGAAATGTTCGATTTATTACCAGTCAAAAGTCCTGCCCAATCTGACTAAATGTCTTGTTGTTTGTTGTCATCATCCCCTTCCCTTCATGGACTTCGCGTACCTGCGTGCATACATTTAGCCTCCACAGAAAGATTTCCTAAGGTACATGTACAAGTATTAAGTTATTCCACATTGGACCATAACATCAACTTCAGCATGCAATCTGCTATTGAAAAATATGTCATGTCAACAAAGGGGAGTCAATAACATAAAGAGCAAACTAGTTTTACAAGCAAACTTTACCACATTTAACAAAAGCAGCAACATATCGACTGTATAAACATAGACGGTTAATCCATTTATCAATGAGGGAAGAAACATAGGTGTTATACTTGTCATCCACTACCCTAATTGCATTGTTCTTCTTCCTCGGCATCAGGCAGTAGCCCATTTCAGGCTTGAAAGAAAGACCATAAAAGGATGTGAATGCCATCTTTATCCTCATCACGAACACCAGACACAACATGGCAACTGGTGCAACAGCAACCTTGGCAATAAAAGAGCCCATATTGGTGCCACATACTAATGGCCAAACCGCTACCAAAACAAACAAAAACAGCATGGACAATTGCATTCCTACATGGGAAGAAGGTACGTCAGCGATTCCTAACCAGAAACATAATCCTGGCCTTCAAGACCTTTCTGCCCGGCAGCTGCATTCGTGTCGGCATCAGCATCAAATAAGGCTTTCTTTGAACCAGACTTGACAACCTCACCAATGACTGGTGGCAGCTTCCTCTTAGGAGAAAGTCTCTTGGCTTCTTCGCTTGTGTAAATATATATCTTCCTCACCATGCTGCAGAACTCACTGCAAAAACATGTGCATAAATCCAAATCACTTTGGTGGCAGATGTTCATACACCTCACCAAAAAAAATTCAGAGGCGGATTCAGGACATGATTTCTAGTAATTTATGATAGATTGTTAAAGGGGAATCTTTCGGAGACTTACAGCCAAGGGTCATCACCAACCAACATCATGTCATCCTCATTGTCTGTGTAGACAACCACCCACTTTTTGACTGCAGCAGAGAGCTCTCCTTCAATACTAAACATGTTTTCCAGCTTGTGCAGAAGATCATCATATCCACATAATCTTGTCAAGTCCACTGCCCTTCCAACTGCCATACCTTGCATGTGAACCTGCATAACGAGAAGGGTTACAGTCATACTTCAAGCTTAGCAAGCACATCCTTCGCTGCAGGAAAAAAAAACATTTTCTGCCAGCATCTCTAGCAAACACAATTTTCCAATATTCAAATAATGAGTTTCTCCTTACCAGAGAAGTAAACTTTCAATATTAAGATGCAAAATTATCATGATCAAAGGAAGGCAAATCAAAATGAAACATCAATCCATAACCTTGGTGCAGCTCCTCGGTTGCCTGCTTTGTGTCTCTCGAGATGACCTTAAGCACAACTTCTCCGGCTCACTGTCGTCTGCAGGTGCATCAGACCTCTCAATGTTTGATGGCCGTGATTGAAGGTCTGAATCCACTTCCAAAGATATTGCTGGTTGGTCCACCCCAACCCCCGAAATGGTAGGGACGAGTGACATTTCTCCCATCCCAGAACTCTCAATCAGCTGAATCCCAAACAGCCTGCAGCCTTTGCTAGTTTCCTGTTTTCTATCACATGTTTCTCTATTGATGCTTGCCGAGAAGGTGTCATTTTGAGTTTCAGTCATGATTGGCCAGCATAGGCGGCTGTTGATAGCAGTAGACGGAGCATTGCTTGCATTGAATCCAATGGAACCAGACTGTGGTGCTGATGTGAATATACATGCTGGTTTATATGATGAATATGGCTCTTCACCTCTTTGTGGCCCGGAAAAAGAGAACATTTGGGTAGTCTCAACTTGGGATTTCCAAGAACCTACATGAACAACTACAGCAGTGTGAGGGCAGCTAGGAAAAATTTTCTGAAGAGGAATTAAAAGAAGTAGCTGACCATCATTACAGGACTAAAATGTGTATCATGCACAGATTACTTCATCTATTGATTCATTGAATGCAAAAATCTGCATCGATCAGTGTAACAAAGATGAGTGCTAATGACAAGAATAGTGTGGCAATCTTTTTGTTGTCACATTATGAACAATTAAGTGTCATATGAAACACTCTGATGCTCCCTTATCGTTCAGAATATCTTAGTCCTTAAGCAGTTGATACAAGATTTGATGGAAAAGCTGAAAAAAACAAATTTTGCAAGTTTATCTCACAGCATCTGGGTACTTGTATGAAGACTGGTTGCTTCTCAAAGCATACAGATGGAAGTTAATTCTCAGAATGTTCTACGCAATTAGTTCAGCTGCTTATTAAACAACCGACAAGTCATTAGTTTACTCAAAGGTCAACAGGTCAAATAGCATCACCAAAAACATTTGAAGGTACTCAAATTCAGAAAAATAAAACCAAAAATTGAAACCTGATTCACAGGTAAAGAAGGGAAATGGAAGCAGTTATAGATAGCTAAATTCATACCAGGCGTAGGAGAAGGTCCTGGTGTTCCAACTGGTGAAGCAGGTAATCGTGCACGCTTGATTCGCTGGACTGGTTGGGCGGATGGAGGAGCAGCTGCAATCAGTGGCTCCAACTCCCAAGGTGAAACACTGTCTGGACGCGGCGTAGATGATGGTTCATCCCATTGGACCTAATCATAAAATTCAAACCCCTTACTAGGCAGACAGACAATTCAGTAACTACTATTTAAGAAAAAACATAGTACAACCTAAAAAGTAAAAGGTTTCATATCATTACATGGATGGGAAAAAAAAAACTTCCAGAAACTTCTAATTAGCATCATGCTTCTAAGCCCCATAGCAGGAAATCTTACCTTCAAGGATCTCCACTCTGAATCTGCCCATTGAGATGATACCTTGTCTATGGCACCAACAATAGTACCGCTAAATCTGCAACAACATCGAATGATAACTTGCTCATCACAGTCACTAGCAAGTATTATTTTTTAGCTTAGAAAGACACCAAAAGTACCTCCTTTCAGGAGTATCATCACCCTCAAATCTCATCTTAAACCTCATCCCTACAGAAAATTTGTGACTCTTGGCTTCAAGATACTTGTTGAGACTTATGATGAACTCAGATCGACTTGCTCTGCAGTATGAAACATTTCATTATAAGTCAATTTCTGATTTTGTGCTTGCAAGAAAATGAATTTAAATTGACATCTAAGGCAAATCTATTAAGTTCAGATAATCTGGGAAAAGAAGACAATAACTAGCTAAAAGATGTGGAATTGTGGACCATACAAACCAAATGACAAATTGCAAGTTGTTCATTACAAGTTAAAAAAGGAACTAAATGAACATGAATGTCAAAGAAAGACTTTATCACCGCATTGGAAAGCTGGATCACCAAGTTCCTCAAAACATTTTAATCTGCCAAAACATATACCTCTTGCAAGCGAGTGTAGCATGCGAGGATGGCAAAAGAGATTTAAGAGCATAAATGCCATAAATGAAGGGGGATAAAAATGTAACCTTGGTTTGTAAAAAACAGAAAAAAGAGTCCCAGTAGTGATAGCATGGGATGCTGTAGCAAGAACTCCAAGATGCATACTATGACTGGAAATGACAGATGATGGCATGTTATTGAGTTGCCTCATGAGCCTCCTAACACCAACTCGCAGCTCACCATTTTCCCCTCTGACACGAACATATATAGATAGAAATTTCCAAGTTAAAACAAATTGTATTTCTTGCCAAATAAATGTCAAGCTTCTCAATTGCTCAATGAAACTAATGGTTTCCTGACCTTAAAAATATAAAAGCATCACCAGCTACCAATCGCTTTGAGCTGACAAATACACTCCAACCTGTTGTAAGCAGGTGGCGCCTAGGTTGACCTGGAAGAAAAGAAAATGAAAGTCAAAGCATTATTAACTTAATTCCATAGTTTAAGCACCACATGATCACTACTTCAATTGTAAATGATGACAATATCAGTAAATGATCGCTACTTCAATTGTACATGATCACTCCAACTCTGGAGCTTAATGAGAAAAACACTTTTGGCACTTCAGGGCTTTTGTGGTACTCTGAAAATTGTCATGCCTTGCAGAAGTGAAAACTACACATTGACCCATATCAGTTACAAATTATAAAAAACACACCTTGTCAGAGAGTCTTTCCTGCAAAATACATGTGTCTGTTGCAAATTATATTCACTTTTTGACACGGAAAACTTTTTTTAAAACAGTATGGGGTCATCCACAACAGAAGATATCTAACATTCTTGTCTAGCTGTTAAAGAAATTCTCTGGCCCACATGAAATCATCTCCTAGTCCCCAAGTGGGAAACCAAATATTTGGGAAAGCTCGAAAGTTGCAATAACAGCATTGAGTAAGAAAGAAAAACGAAGTATATTTTATAAGATTAACATTTTGAAAAAAATAAAATATAAACCTCGAAAAATGTGGCGGAACCGCCACTCGTTTTGATGAAGATCTTTGGCAACTAGTTCTTGGCAAGGTGGATCCTGTGTCATGTCCTACACAAGGATGAAATAATTTAGCAAGAAAGTTAAAATATACCAAAAAAAAAAAGAACTAATCAAAGTCATTTGTGGGACAGTTAAGAATCATAGCCTGCTCAGATTGATGAATGAGCATACAAGTAACACATAATAGCAACTAACCAATGGAGGAAGACATTCATCTGCATGTCTCCTCAGAACTGAAAAGCCTCCATGAGTGCTTGTGTCTGAGGCAGTTAAAGTCTTACAGAAGGAGTAGACTTTGCACCTTTCAGGCTCAGGTAAAGAAGGATCCGGACTGGTGACCTCACCTGGCTAATTTATAGATAGCACGAAAAAAAATGATAGTCTAAATAAGAAAGAAATAATCCAAAGTATAGTGGTGTCAGAATCAAAAGACTAATCATTTGAAAGAAGAAAAACTGTCAGGATACATAATCTTGTTTCTAGAATCATTAGAATCAGAAAACCAACTTTGTGGTAAACCGATGGAGGAAAAGCATTAACAGGAATACACAATAGTTTATGACAGACCACAAAAAGCAACTGAAGCTTCAATGGTAACTTCAAAAACATCTTTCTCTATAGGAGGAGAGCATCTCAAAACATGCATCACATTTCTTGCATAACATAATATCACAGGCAACCATATAAACTCAATTTAAAAAAAAACTCACAATTGGTTCAGGTAACAGTATAATGTGTGCATAAACTTCGTCTGTGTCTGGTTCTGCCTGCATCATGACAGTATACACGAATGAAAATAGCATCATTCGCTTTCATTACAGCAACATAAATAAAAAAGAACGTTACAGGTAGAAAATAAACATGACTGTTATAGCACTTACTCGAAGTTCAACATTTACCACCCTGCACAGGATCTTTGATGGTAGATTGAACACAGGTACATGCTGGTCAAGTCCCTGATTTGTTGATGCCTCCAGCTATAACAATGAAAAATGAAAACTAAGGCAGAGACGATAATGTATCTAAGGTTGTTTTATCATTAAAGCCCTTCCACAATCAGGATAATGGAAACAAGATGGAACTGGTGATCAACTACACTTTCCTAAAAGGCAGCATCACTGGCAGCAAGTAACGCAAAACTCTCAAACCAAGTAAATGGAATACAATCAAAAGTTTCTTGCACCTGTTCCATGTGACCTTGGGGAAAGTAATACACACGTTCATTTTCACGAGGTAAGGTAACCAAGGGTCCAGCACAAGCATGCCATAGTTCCTTGTACAAGACATCACCAGAAGTCCCTGGAGAAAGAAGATATACGTGGTTACAGCAGCACCAAGAATCAAGTAAATTGAAAACAAACCCTCAATAGAAAGACGACCAAGAAGAATCTTGCTGTATATGAGAAAACAAGTTTGAAGGACTAGCAGTTTAGAAGAGATTATTGTTTTATGAATCTGCAACATTACAACAAGGACAAGCCAGAATCTAAGACTATTAAGGACATTGAACATCTCGAAGAAACAATACTGAGGAGGAAAAACCCCCCAAAAACAATAAGCAAAGCAACGTTAAAATTAGATGCGAAGCCCATCAAAGTAACATAATAAAGAATAAAAAGTGAACCAGACGAACTACCAAATTCAGCGCGCATCAAATTAGCAGAATCTAATGTGAAAACAAAACAGGACAAAAATAAAAAGAGTATGGTTATGAGGAAAGGGCAAACATAGATTAGAAATCTTTTTAATCTTTCGACTTAATTTGATTCTAGGAGCAATATCCAGAAATGCAGATTTCCTCAACCAAGGTACAAAAAGAAATACAAAAGCCAAGCAACTAAAACTAGAAGAGTAAAGAAAGAACCATTTAAAAAACCATATTTCAAGCATAAAAATGAACACAATAGCTCTCTATAGCAGAGATGCAATCACTGAAAGAAACCACTACTCAAATATATATATATATATATATATATATATATATATATATATATATATATATATATATATATATATATTAACAAAAATAAACACTAAATGAAACCTGATGAGATATTCACATTTGCCACCGCCATATAGGAACAGCTGAAGCTTCACTCCAACAGCTAAGCAAACAAAGAATTGAAATTGGGACAAAATCACAACAAAACAGATACTCTGCTTCAGGTTTCGTTACCCCATGACCACAAGGTATATAACAAACAGAGGTGGATCGGATCTCTTCTTCTTCCGGACCTTCAAGACAGAATAAATACTCATTAAAGCCTACTGATCACAACATTAACTCCAACTCCAAACTCCAGCACACCTACAAATCCCTAGAAAACCCACCTAACTCTAGACTAACTCCGGGTTGGTGCAACACCAAATATAGAATATGAAGCCTATTTCTGATCCCGGCTTTGACGCTTTTACTCCAGTGGAAAAGGATACAATCCCTCGCAGCCCTTACTCTTCCACTCCTGAGAAACAGATAGAATACAATCTTTAACGGCCGTAAGGAACAATAAAGGTGGCCATCTTGCCCTCTTGAAAACGCCTTCGGTGCGAATTCCTCTTGTAAACCACAGATCTGTAGCGAAGAACACGAACAACTCCGGAATTTATGGACTTGGAAACCTCACTTTAATGTCCAAGTTAATTATTTGTTCTGAACATCAAATCCCACCAAAGATTCGTACTGACCTTCAAGATCCTCTCACGCAATCCTACAGAAAGAAAAAAAGAATAAGCAAGTCGACTGAAACCAGAACAAATCCGGCTACCAAGAACATCGAATACCGATCTGAACAGACGCGCAGATCAAAGAAATCAAAGGAATCTACCTCGATCAGTCGATCTTTAGCACTCGAGCCGAACTTCCTCCATGAAAGCCGCTAAACCCCGAAAAGTAATCCCAATTCCGCGCCAATCTTTCAGAGAAGACCCACAAAAACCAAGAATCCAAAATTCCTACGGAAACTGATCCCTTTCCGCCCCGTTCACCCCACGAACCGGCGGCACTCCGGTCCTCGACCCACCGAGGACGCGAGATTCCGATCGATCTGATCCCTAAGCTGCTCAAGATCACGAACGAGAAGAAGAAGAGGAAGAAGATGCGGCAGAAATGTGTGGCTTTAAGGAAGAAAGATAGGATTTCTCTATATTATTTCCTTATTTGTGTGTGTGTCTGTGCTGCCTCTGCGAGACCCTACACGGACTCCTCGGCAGCGATGTGTCCTGCCCTAAAAGTCGCTCGTACAAGTCTCGCCCCAGAATGTACCAAACAGCATTTACTCTCGAGTGCCACGAGATCCGTTTCTCCAATCCCAGCCGTCCGTTTCGTGCCAAGATAATTAAGTTCGCTTAGCTGGCCTCGTCAGTACGCAATTGTACGAAACACTTTGCAAACGGCTGGTAGGCTGTTACTGCGCTACCCCGAGACTTCGAATCGTACGGTTCAGACCTCTCCAATATTCACGCACCATAATCTGATCGATCTGATGTCGAGCGGATAAACGAGGATTTCCGCGAGGCGAATCCGGCCGTCGATGCTGATTCATCTGACGGCTGAAACCACGACACGTCGACGAGGTAGACGGGTGGGGAAACCGTGGCGTGTGGGATAGTCTTTGCCGGGAGCGCGTTTATCCCGTGAGGGATGAAGCATCTCGTGTCCGGTCCCATACAGGGTTGAGGGCGTTCGTGGTTGGGACCCGGGGAAGCTGCGGCCACGAGGCGTGACGTCGGGTGGGGTCCAGCTGCGGGCGAGCCACCGGACACAGATCTCCGCGTGTCTGCGGTCCGCGTTGGCTCATCGTACGACCATTTATGTGAGGTGGATAAGTTGCGTAAATATCCAATTTGTGGCTGCCATCGAAGGATTTTAATTATTTTATATATTATTTAGTATTTGCTTCTTCTTCAAAGTTATATATATATATATAGATAAACCCCCTTTTTTATTTTCACAGAGAACTCGAATATGATATAATTAACGTGGAGAATGATTCTACGATGAAAGTGATCAATTATAATATTTTTGAATAGGCTTACGATATTCATTGTTATTAAAATAAAATACTGAAACTTTATTATAGCTGATCTTTCAATAATTTAAATTCTCATTTGTCCATAATTCCAAAAAGGAACAGAAAATCTAAGGAAATATCAACAAAGGTTGGGTATAAGAACTGGATGAGCATTAACAATGAATAATGCTACAGCAATAAACCTCGTGCAATCAGGGTTGGTCACTGGGCTGGGAAGAAGAAGACAACGGAAAGAGAGGAAGCAACTCCGGCGCCTCGGCCTTCCGCGGCCGCGGCGAGGGGTGCAAGTAAAACCTCCTCTCCTTGATAGCCTTCTCCTCCTCCTCGTTCGGATCCACCTGCACCTTGTTGCCTCCCTCCTCGCATATGTGAAGCCTGGCGAAGCTGGTCGAAGGAGACGCCACCGCGGGGCTCATGGCAGGGGAGATGGCGGCGGGGCTGGCCGGGAGGGAGAGCGGCCGAGGCCGGAGGGCGGTGAACCTGCGCCGAGGGACTCCCCGCCGCTGCTCGTGCTGCCGCTTGAGCCCCGGCGTCTTCAGCTTGTGGGAAGAGGAGGAGGGGGGGGCGGCGTGGTGCTTGTGGGCGTCGTCGATCTGGGGACCGGCCGTCAGCCGCTGCACGAGCTCTTTGAAGGTGGCGGCGTCGGCTCGCACGAAGGTGGTGGCCGGAGCGGGGCTTCGCGGCGCGGCCTTCTCCATGCACGTAAGTCTTCTCAGTCACTGCGGCATCAAAACATGACGAAAGAGCACAAAGATAACCACAGAAACACAACTCAATGAATTAATCGAGCAAAAACGGCGTGGAAATAAACATTATTTTAGATTCCAAAACATTAAATATTATTTCTAACTTCATATGATTATACATATCGATAGCATATAATACAAATCGACTCCAAGAAATATACCACCGCGCAAACAAACAAACCAACCAACCAAACCTACTCGTAGAACAGATTAAATGAGAAGGAACAAAAGAAGAAGAATTCCTCCTCAAACTGAACACAGCTTTAGAGGCGTTCTTTGTAGAAAGGGCAAAAAGGCAACGACGGTTCTCCAACACCTCTTCCTCATTTGATGGGCTTTTCGTGTACGGCTCGCCACCGAGCTTACCTCATCACAACCGGAGGCAGGTGTCGGATGAGAGAGAGAGGTGAGTTTGTGCAATTCGTGTGTCATCTCATATTTAATCTGATATTTGAAGCGAGTAAAAGCATATATATAATCTAAACACGAAGAACAGCAAAAACATCTAAGAATCTCTCTCTCTCTCTCTCTCTCTCTCTCTCTCTCTCTCTCTCTCTCTCTCTCTCTCTATATATATATATATATATATATATATGTATATATATATATATATTATATATTTTTTTCTTTTCCCTATATATGTTCCATCAAGTTGTAGCCAAAAAGAAGAACTCACCAGGTTATCTTCTTTGCTCAGGAGAAGACCTACTTCAAGCTGGAACCCGTCCATCGACCTCTGCCAACCCGAGCCATCAACAAGTCGAGATCAATTCGGCTTCCAAGAGGCCAAGCAAGAAGCTGCACACAGAAACGAAGAACCGGGAGAGGAGGAGGGGAGAAAGGAAGAAAGCGGAGAACGCTATGGGCGTGAGAGCACCATTTCCAGGGGTGGGGGACAAAGGAGCGGAGGGAGCTCCACAAGATTACGTTGGAAGCGTGAGGGGTTTCTTTGCGTTCAAGTGTCCATTTCAGATATTTTTAGCTAAACGGAACGGGTCAGCAAAGACACAGCCGAGCTGAGGAGGAATGCCAATAGACTACAGAGGTTTGGCACCACACCAACCTCCTCCCGTGGCATGACAGAATAGAAACTCCAGCCATGGCGTGTGAGGCCGTTTCCAATAATACCAGCAGAGGCCGGTTGGGACAAAGCATTAGCGGACGGTAATGCTTTGTGTGCACACAATACCTGCATCGGGAAATCCTTCAGGTTTTCACAAGAAGAGGACGCACAAACCGCTGTTTCGGCGTGTCCTTTCGATATAGCCTCTCAACCTGCACACCGAAAAGCCAGACGTCATGAATTCATTTCTCCCTCGCCAACAGTTGCAACACAAAACTATGAATGCAGTGAATAAGATGGGACAATTTCGATTCATGTCACACACTACGTGTGAGCAACTGCATAAACAAAGGGAATTAAAAGATGCACAAAATGCGGATTAATTCTAAACTATTGTGCAGATTATGGTAAGCCGACTTCCAAGGAAAGTTCAACAAAATGCAGATCAATTCTACCAAGCAAAAGCTCTCGAAGAAAATTACTAAATAATATCAAATGTTTTCCAAAGGCCACGAAATTATGCAAAGAATAAATAAGAGGGTATGCAAACCGGTCTGATCGAATGCTAAGTTCTTCACATCATGTCCGCTATTTACCTGGCCAGTTCGAGGGTTTCCCCTTCCTTCAATGGAAAATCTATCAAACTATGATTTATGTGTGTCCTGAATCAGTGATTCTTTGTCATTAACACAAGGTTTTCAAGGACGATTCTTCAACCGAGAGGGCAAAGTTCTCTAGTCGAAGTTTAGACTTTTTTGCATTTATAGCAAAGAGACGAATTAGAAGTGTTCAAATGGAATCGAAAAGTCAAACTTGAACTGATCCGATCCAAAACCGATTTGATCCGAACTGGTTCAGACTATAAACGATTTTGTTTCAAGGTACTCTCCTCTGATTTGATTAACCCATTCAAATCAAACTAATTTAATTTAAGAAATATCACTCAGAGTGAATTCACTATCCCAAGCTCTTAATCGGTTCAAATTAATTAACCAAATCGACCTAAATACCCAATTTTGCAAATAACATAAATTCAATTTTATAAATCTTATTGATATTTAAGATCAAAATTTCGATCTAAATGGATCAAAATGGATCAAAATTTCGATCTAAATGGATCAAAATTTCAATTTAATTCAATTAAATTGAACTGATTCATTTGAACTATATATATATATATATATATATAATTTTATTTAAAATTATAAATCAATTAATTAAATCAGGTTAATCGATTTTAAATAGATACGATTAGGTAGATCAGAATCAATTCCGATTCGAACTATGTTACTTTAACGGAACAAAAGAAAACGATTTGGTTCAATTCGATCCTTAATGGTTGAACCTATTTAAATACCTTTACAAAAAAATATTAAAAGGCTACAAACAATTTACACAAAAGATGGTATATACACGGTACAGATAGCTGCTCGGACTTATATTGCACATCGCAAATGAACGTAAAAGAACTCAGCTTCAGGAGCTTGTAACAAGTTGAGCACCACACGTCGTTGGAACGGCAAATGAACATTACTATCAGTACCCTGAAACCAAAGATCATTGCACTTCCAGCCAGCATCTAAAGCTTCTGAAAACTTTTAGCAGGAAGAGGCTAACAAAGATTAAAAAAAGGTAATGATAACCTGACACCAAATGAAGACTCGTGGATCATAACTATCAATCAATACTTCTTATCGAACTGTATGTCTGCCTGAAGACCTACTGGAGTATCTCTTCTCTTCCTCCCCCTTCAACTTTTTGTTGCTGGACTCTAAGTTACTGGGCTCACTACAATCATTGTCCTCGTCCTTTTTTGGGTGAAGATTTCTCTTTCTACTGCTTCTATCATGTTTCTTTTCTCGGCTGCTTCTGCTATGTGGTAAACGAGCATCAGCATCCTCTAGATCAGAACCTTCACTTCTGGCTTTCCAATCAAGATCATGAGAAGAAACTTTCAAATGGTGATCGTTCGGTTTTCCAAATTTACTACTATGACCATCGATCTCAAAGTCATACGACTTATGCTTTGATCGTCGACCATATTCTCTACTTTCAGTGAGGCAACCACTGTGCTGTGAGGTGATTCTGTGAGAAGGGTCTATGTCAGAACCAAGATCATCAGAACAACTTCTTCCGTTGTAGCGTTCTTCATCGATGCTAAGTCTGTGATTGGACTTGTCGCTTGAGAGGCTATTGGAATGGCCATCACTAAGTTCTCTGTCATCATCAGTGTAGTCTGAAAATTGTGCATACTTCTGTTGTTCCTGAAATCTTGATTTGTACCTTTTTGATTTCATGTGCTCATTGACATAGGACTTTACTCTTTTTCGTCCCAATGAGTCTTCCCTGCATTTCCCCTTATAACTTTCCCGGTCATCATAATAGTTTTCTTCATATTTCTGATGCTTTTTAAGGAAATCCTTGTCCTTTTCTTTGTAAATGTCTTTGCCAGAATCATAACAATGCGATCTATGTTTCTCATCGAACTTATCATATTCTTCAGACCGTTCATGCTTTTCCACAAAAGTGGGCTTCTCTTTGCCCCTACTTGATTGCTCCCTCCGGTTTTTGGCAGGAGAATCATTATTGAGTTCATCCAGCTCACTGTCAGACCTAGAGCGGTGCCTACTGCATCAAAATAAAAATATCGATTAGAGGTTAAATCATGATCTTGCAAAGATGGCAAACATGGATAACAGATCAGATTTAACAGTAATATTCCAAATTATTAACCAGTGTGTATTTGTATACAGTCTTTTATATAACATTAATAGAAGCAGCTTAATTGGGAAAGGACATGCATCTCTTCATACACATGAATCTGGTTTGTGAGTGGATAATGATATGCAGAAATATGAACATACTTATAATCTCTGATTTTACCTTAAGCATGAACAACTGCTAACCAAGGATCTGATTACAAATACTGACAGCTGATGCTATCCTACTTCTATCAAACAAATTTATCATGTTCCTCTCACTTCACACCAGTCACAAGTGAAACAGGATATTCATTCAATATGAAAGCGCCTAATAGGTTCTATAAGCCATAATTCACTTGAAAGAAACCTTATATTACAACTTTGAAGAGAGGAGTTGCATGATATATTTACAACTGGAAATCTGAAATGTTGATCAAGTAAGAAGTTTCAGCAAGCAAGCCTACCTAATGTTTCTTTAGACCCCAACACAATTTATGGGATTGCACAAACTCTACATGATTTTAGAGTCATGAAATTACTGGATTCCTAAATAAAACTTAAAACAGATATGCTTCTCATCTTGGAACTCTCGATTTACATTTCAAGGGTGCAGCACAACACATTCAATGTTTTTCCTCGACTTCAAATTTGTTGCCAGAAACAATGTCCCAAAAACTAAAGGATGCAGAATACTAGAAACAAACATATATGACCAAACAAGTTAAAACGAAGTTCATGTCACAACATCAACCTAAGTCCATGAGAAGATGGACCGATTTTAAGGTCCAATTCCTAGGTCCAACTTAACCCGCCACAAGTTTTCCAAGGAAAGGTAAAGGATACAACTGTAGAACCCATAACCCATGCGTATTCATGACCCCACCCCCACCCCCACAAACCAGATTAAAAAAAGTATAGCATGTACAAGTTCAGTCACGACCATATTTTGGATATAATATCTATTAGCCAAGTTCATAGTAAAGGTATACGCTGCAACAGAGAGATACCCAAAGATTTCATGTGAATATTCTCTTTTAAGCCAAAACAAGAACAATAGAACATACCATTTGTATCGTGGTGTTCTCTTCCTATCTGAACACCTTGGCCTATCAAATTCTTTCAAATCCACCTGCTTGTCATGCTCATACTCATTTGAAGGACCAAATAAAGCAATCATCTTTCTGATCCAGTACTTAGGTGGAGGGTTGTCCCAATCAGCCCACTCATAATCTCCTCCAGGGTTGCGGAAGCAGTGAATGAAATTGCAAGCAGACCCATGAGAACAAGTCTGATAAAAAGAATGTAAAGGATGAATATGATGAATCAACTTCCTGCCTCAACTGCTAATGGTCATAAGCTAGAACTTAGAGAAAGAAGAAATACAATATAGAAGTGGAAAAGCACTTCTTTTTCTGCAGACGCCAAAGGAAAAGGCATAACATAGAACCATACTTTCAACTTTGATTTCATGTATTCGCCACATATAGCAACCTTCCACTTTGTCACACCAACGAACTCACATGTTATCTGATTCAGATAAGTAATACTTTAGAACTATGAGAAGTGGAAAACAGGAAGAACTAGTAAACGGCAGGAGAGTTATTTCAACTTCAACACTGGCCTACAAGCAAAAAATATGCTGTCACACAGGACATGATGAAAAAAAAAAACACGCACAAAACTTGAGATCTCAAGCAGAAGATGAAGATCCACAAGTGCTTCAACAAAGATGAAAAACAAGTGACAATCCAGGTACCTGTTTTCCAGCGAAAAAACGACCGTTAATGTTGTTATAAGCAAGAACAGCCGAGTCCAGGGACTTGTAGTGTACATATACATTTCCACGTAGATGGTAAGAACCATTCTTGCACACCTGAAAAAAGAAATATCAGAATTTACATCCCAGATGGCCAACATAAGCATAACAGGCATGTTGGTTAGAAGATTACAACCTATCAATTTTCTATCTGGGGATAAGTTAATTTTGTGGCTACCATAACCATGTTGATAAAAATGAAGTGACTTCTGAAGATGCAGAGCGAAACTTATGATTGAATCAACAGAGAACTGAATTCTAAGAGTAACTTAAGCACTATTGAAGTTTTTTGAAGGAACAGGCACATAAGATGGAACAGTTTCCAATATAGACAATGGGGTTACCAATGAGGAAAACAGAACCTACAAACCAATATTTAGACAAGTTTCCTTAAAGGCCAACCGAGTTTGTGAGTAAATTAATGATAAGATAGAACAATAGAAAATACTTGTTACTTCGCAAATTCCCCTTGATGATAATGTTGCTTAACTAGGAAATTATCAGTTATGATTATGCAATAGCACAGTAAAACCATTCAAAAACTTTATCATAATTCAAAATTTTGCATCTAGACAACAGGGACCATAAATGACACTTGGCGTTTAGGACCACCTCTGTTTCTGATCACTAAATAAGAATGCAAAGGTCCAGACACAAATGCAATGGCCACAAAGTGCAGAATGATTTTGGCAACACAAGAATTGCAGCTATGCAAAGCCAAAGCATCGGAAGTTAAATTATGTTATAAGAGAATGAGTAGTAAGAATGAAGTTAGGAACAGACAGCAACCAAGGCTCATAAAGCTAGCAAGACTAATTAAACATTCCAAAAAGCTACAAATCCAGAAAAACAAATCATTGAATATCAATCTCCAATTGATAACCAGAAATATTGGAAGTTCAATTTTTAACTGTTGCCAGAAGACTGATAAATGATAGAAATAACAGCTCGTCTGCTATGTCAAAAAAAAAGGTGGTAAAACAGTCAAATCACCTTGGAGCACAACAATGAATGAGATATAAAGATGATTCTATGGCAATCTTATTAGGTTTTCTCATAGCAATCTAACTAATAGGAAGTAATAACAAAAGTAAGCACATGATTTATATTGGTTACCTAGATCAGGTAAACCAAGAACTGTATGGATAATTTTCAGTAGCTAAAATCTTTAATAATTTCAATCCACAGACAACACAAATTATTCCACAACTGCCTATAAGATGTGAAAGAACATAAATTTTTGGCTGAGGTGTTTTAATAATCAAGCAACCTTGAAGTTTACAAGTTCACCGAACTTCAGGAACTCTGTATGCACATCTTCATAAAATTCTTCATAACAACTTTCAACCTCTTCATCTGTATACTGATAAATGCATGGGTTAAGAAGAGTAAGTTGCCCTTATAAGACAATCAAGTAAATGTCGATGTTATCCTGTAACTACTTTCCAAGGAACAAAATGCCCTAAAATACAATAGAAAATTTTACTGGAAAAGCAAACACGGGTACTAAAATATACCAAGCTCATAAAATACTTGATTCTGGTTAAATTTAAGGCATCAACTAATTAATCCAAACACAATTTTTGATTCACATCGCAGTTCTTTATCTTTTAATTCTACAAAATTCATTAATTGAATACATAAGTTATACAGGAGCAACACTTAAAAAAAAAATTGATTATCTTTCTCTGTTGCTGCAACAACAAACTCCATATTGCAGCTCGAACTTGTGTCTGCTTAAGACCACAACAAAACTTAAGCTCCGTAAATACTTGGAGGATCAGCCAATAAATATACAGGTGAATACCAATGAGATGCAAGAGATAAACATAAGAATATGTTCCACTCTAAAGAGAAGCCAAGAGGAGAAATTGACTTTTTGCTCCAGTAGAGAATAAAGAATGGAACCTGGATATCTTAAAAAAATATAACTAGCTTACACAACAAAATTGTTGTGTCACAGAAAATAGACCAACACATGCTAGGTCTAGCCCGTGACTGCAAATTCCAAGTTCAATACATGAATAATTCCTACACATGCATATTACAAACTTCCTAAAGTAGTTTTTATAAGGAAATTTTAAAAACCAACTGGTACGGTAAGGATATAACATCTTTGTGTCAAGGAAATTACTGAAAATTTTATGTAACTTAAAGAGGATGGCCTGCATTGGGTTTCTGATACTACATAAGTATAATCTGACATGTTTTTCAGGATTCCAACAAGTAACTGTTTTTACTTCTTTTATGATTCTGACATTACCTATGTCTACATTTCCTTGCACGTTATCACTGCAGTTTCTCAATCCACAATCAACAATTCAAGTATCCTCGAAATAATTGACAGTTATGAATACGTACAAGCTCAGTTAAGAATCAGTCACAATCTGTTGAGTTTAAAATCATGGATAAACAGCAAACTTACATTATAGTTACAAGATATATTATCACCTGCCAAGGAAATTCAAAATAACTTCCAACCGCAGGATAGCATCAACAGATCATAAATAGATGACCAGATATATACTAGAGGTCAAGGAACTGCTTAAATAATCAGAGACATAAAACAATGTGCATTGTTTAAGTACTCATCTCATATAAAAAAAATGTTATAAGACATTAAAAGGAAAGAAGATGCATTATTGGCACTTCATCTTCTAAAATACATGATTGCTAATTGGTTGACAAAATATTAAGCATGCTCAAACAAAAATAGCTCTGATTCAATGACATAGGATACAGAAGAATAATCAAACTTTCCAGCCTCAACCAAGAGAGAAATCTTGAGTCTCCATTTGAGCTCCTTGAGATAAAATCTGATGCTATAGTTGTTAAAGAACATGGAATCGTGTTGTAGATCTTATAGAGAAAGGCTTACAATATTTCACTGGCAAGAAACCATCGTCTAGATCCATAGCTAAGACAATATCAGTAAGTGTAATGAGAATAATTAATTAAAAAATAAAAAAGAAGCCCATTGCACAAGGCTCCTGCCAAGAGGATCAGGTTACATCATTTTTTTAATAGCTGATTTGGATACTTAAATTTAGTTTTTAAATTGACATTACTATTTTCAAATTTCAAATACGTGCCAGTCTTACTAAGACGTTCTCTAAGATATTTTTATAGCATATCAAGCAGTAACCTTTCTGTGTTTCTATTAAAACAAAACCGACAAACATGCTGTCAGTAATCATGACTCCTACTAACAAGTTTACCAGGACAAGAAGAAGCCATAACAAATTCTAAGCTATCTTCTGCATATAACTCTCAATATAGAGAAGTTTTTCTCTCAACATAAACCACAAAATGATGCAAAGGCCACAGGGGGTTGGAAAATGATGTTCTATTCATTAAATTTATGAGGTTGCAAAATGTATAAGTGTCAGTAGTTAATTTCATAAACAGAAGAGCAACACTATGAGCATATTTTCATTGAAAATGTCTCAGGCTTAATTTGTCACATACTTCTCCGGCAGCTTACTCCAGAAATAGCTTCCATATAGTATGTGTAGAATGTTTCTTGCAGCCTTCTCAGCCTTCTGGCTTCAATTACTTTCCTAGGTTAGAATTGTAACATCATCCAGGAACTAGGCAGACCTCTACAAAGCATGAAAGTACAATAGCTAGACCATCTAATTAAAGTAGGTGCCAATCTTCGAAACCTTTCCTGGTGCATAAATAACTTGTAATGATAACTTATGTTTACAAATATATGCAACAAGTGCATGAAAGGTTAAAAAAATGATAATTTGCAGCAGAATAAAAAAGGCAATAATCAGGATACCATATTATCCACAAGAGAGTATCATCTTACAAACCTCAAGCCCCTCATCCTGCTCCGAAACAAGGCCTGGACCATTATACATATTTTTTATGAGCAACGTGCAAGATTTATCAGGATGAAAATGAACTCTACTACAGCGTGGCCCAAAACGACAAGCTCCTGTCTTGAGGTGAAATGGGCAATGAGCTTTATCCTAAAAAGGAACAGAAAAAAGGTTAATTAACAATTACTGTGAAATATGAATACGTTTCATATGAAAATCAGAAATCATCTTAAAATTAGCATAGACATAAGATATCATAATAAATTAAAGGTCAAGGTTTTTAGTAAGACATACTTGCTCCGTTCCAAAATTTGGAACTTCTTGGGCAACCCTTTCCAGCACTTCTTGGGCAGAAATTGATGGACCGTTCATGTATGAAGCAAAAACTACAGACTGTGGAGGTAGCGGATTGGAAGTTGGTCTGTTATCATCCTGTATGTAAATGAATCTTTCAGACCATAGCCAGGCACATATACCACATGAGTTCAGTAAACAAATTCTTTCTCCAAACAACCAAAAAGAATGGAGTTAAGAAGTACACCTCTTCAGATTGCTGTTTATTAGCATTTTTCTTTGCAACTCTCACCCTTTTCTTTTTGACTATGATCTCATTCCCCTGCCAGATGATTTCAGCAGGACCTTCTTCAATATAATCCCATTCATCATCTCCATCCACCTCATTTACATGAGCATCATGCTGATTCTATGACAATTCACAATGAAGAACAAACTAAGACAGTTGGAAGGGAATTGTGGAAGGTTGACACTTGAAGCACAAAGGACATCCAAAAAATATATTTGTAAAATCCAATTGTCAATTACCTCAAAATGCATGGGGTTTTGATCCAGTTCATGGTCAGTTTGCTATTAAAAAATTAACTGATACATTTTCAGTCATCAATCAATCCATAAGGTCACATGGCTTAGTAGTTTGTAAAGTGACACATTAATGTAGAATAAACAAAAAAAGGACTGAAAAATATTTGATTACCACATCTTGACTCTCGCTCATTCTCTCCTGTTTATGAAAGGTCAAGAGACATCCAACAAACTTTGGTATTAATCCATCGTCTAACATAGGGACTGGCAATTGCTTCAACTTGTCATATTACTTGGAACAATATAACAAAGGGAATGGCGATTGTTTCAACTCAGCACAATTCAGATTAGCAGAGGCAAACAATATAGGGCCCAACCCCAACTATCTTTGAACGGCCAACCAGGTACCGAAACCTTTTCTCAAAGAAGCTACAAAATCCAAATAATGATCCATTAACCTATCAAAGCCTACAAGTTAATAACAAACCACACACTTAATAAACGACTTTGGACCCACCATTAGCTTTCCTTGGAATAGCAAAATAATAGTTCATTGCAGTGAATGCCATTAACAACAAATATAAACACAGCAATCGAATGCTCAGAAAGCACGTTCTCATATGAATTGATTCATGGAAAACCCCCTTCTGTCCACATAGACAATATGATATAAAACCTAACTTGAACCAATAAGGGGATCGTGCCAGTTTTGTTCGGTACGTTTAAAAGATCGAACAAAGGAGATTTACCAGAAACATAGTGCCAATTTTAGGTCAATTAGCCGATGCAACAAGCTCGACTAAGCAGTGAGAACACCGACTAGAATGTTTCTTAAATTAACAGCACCTGTTTCCAAGATGATTTTGAGGGAAAGCAAAAAAAAAGAGGGAATATACGAAATCCAGAACTACTATCAAATTAGAGATGGCAGGATGAATACCTTCTCTTGAGATTTATCCATGAGCTCCTTCCGCCGCTGCTCCTCGTCTTCCTCGGCGGCTTTCCTCGCGGCGGCGGCCTCGAGCCACATCCTCTCCCGCTCCTCGAACTGCTTCCGCTCCCTCTCCGCGATCTCGACCTCCTCCTGCTCCCTCAGGCGGATCTTACGCTGCTCCTCCGGGTCATTGGACCGCGCCTCGTCCTCCTCCCTCTCCCGAATCGCGGCCTCCCTTCTCGTCTGCTTCCGCTTCAGTTTCTTCAGGGCCTTCCGCTTCTCCATCCTCGACGCGCATCCAACATCCGCGGTGGCACCAGCTTCCTCCACCGGCTCCGGCGACACCGCGCGGGGACTCGGGTCCGCCATCGGAGGAGGATCGCCCGCGAAGGAATCGGTTGGTTGGGGTTCGCTCATCGCCTTCAAATCGAGGGTTCAACCATTGCTGAGACCAGAAAAGGTGGCGGAAAACCTAGCTACGGAGCATAGTTAGGGTTCTATCGCGTCCAAGCGATGGATCGCACGAACCAGTCGAAGGCGTTACAGACTTACAGAGACGCACTGTTACCTTCGAGAAATAGCACGGCCAACCTTTTCTTTAAGCGGGTTTACATATTTATCCTTTTTAAAATTGCGTGATGGCCCTTTATATATATATACACACACGATCTCCTTCGTTCCATGCCATCACGCTAAGTTGTGGGTTTGCCTCTGTACAGTCGTCACCGGTTCACATAGGGCCTAGCGTTGCTCTTGTGAAGCCTCTATCCGTGGTGTTGGCCACTCTCCTTTTTCTTTTTTTTTTTCGCCCTTGTCATCGCTTTTTTGAGGGTGGAGGGAGATAGGATAACCACTAACGATGTAATATAAGATGAGTTATGGCTTTTGTCCCATTATCGTTATCCATGATCCTCATGACCTCATCCCTAATTTCCTTTCTTGGATTCCGTCACAATCTCACATTTATGAAAACCTAACCTGGGTGTTCAAACCAAATGGGTTTATTAATAATTCAGTTTCGAATGCTATAAACGATTTTAGTTCAGATGTATTATTCTTTATTTAGATAATCAACTTGAATTAATTTTAATTTAAAAATTATTAACTTAATTGAATTCATTGTCTTAAGCCCTTAATGGGTCTGTACCGACCCAAAAGCCCGATTTGATCCAATTGTAATATCATAATTTTACAAATGATATAGGTTTAATTTTATACATTTTGCGATGTTAGCCCAATCTAACTGCACCAATTCATTTGAAAAAATATATATTTTTAAATTATTTAAAATTATAAATTAGTTAATTAATTAATGAAACTGAATTAATTAATTTTGAACCAATTCGATTAGATAAGTTGAACGAGTTTCAGTTTAGACTTATCTTCCTTTAAATCATCTGATTTGATTTGATTTGACCTTTATCAGTAATTCAAATTAATTTGAGTTAGGGATTTTTTTTTAAAGTAATTGGTTGGGCTCTTGATTGTTATTCAACACTTATTGAACATGTTATATCAATTACTGGATATATCAATAAAATATCTAAAATGAATATTCTCGAGCTACACTGTAGGTTAAGGTAGTTTTATTAAGTACATTTACATTTCGAACATGTCACATCAATTTTGATTGTATGAATATATAAGCACATAGTTATTATAATTGCCAATAGATGATTAGATTGGCAATACTTATATCATGTTTATTCTAACTAATATGTAAAACTAATGACTAGGTTATAATCTTTTATATATATATGCACGTATTAAAAGTTATTTTCGTCTTATCATGATTGTCTCTACCTCTCGTTATTATTCTTTGCCTAATCATGATCTTGCCCCACATCTTTATCTTACCATTATCTTCTATCTATTATTGTTGTCTTTTGTCTTGGTATTATCATGTTGTCACACTACGCTGTGGTCATCTTTATATGATTATCACATCTATCTATAATATCCTTTTGTTAGGGCATGGCCCTATCCCTATGAAGACTTTATTCCTGACATTAAATACTTCCGTCGTCATTACCATTATCACCCTTTCTTTGAGGATGGAGGATGAGAAGAGGAGTGTGGTAGCCAAGTGATGTAGTAAAGGACGAGGCATGGCTCCAGTCTTATTATTGTCATTCATGATGCCCACAGCCTCACTCCCAATTTCCTTGTACTCTCTTTGGACTTCCTTACACTTGATTTCGACACCCTAGTATAGTAACTTTCCCTTGTTAACATGATTAGTTACCTTACTTAGTCTCTTACATCTCCTCTAGCACTGCTCCTTTCCCCCGCCTTCCCCCCTTCCTTTATCCTAATTATCCTCTTCCTCCCCAAGTATTTTGCCTCCACTTCCTTATTAACTCCCATGACCCATGTTGTTTCTAGATCCATCCTCGTGATCATCTTTCATGTTGTTCCTTTTACAACTCTACCTCTCTATAATAGTTGTTTTGTTGTCCCCCACCTTATGTTCTTATCTCTATCTTTGACACAAAAGGGGATGAGGCCTCGATATAGGGTGGAGATAACAATAAGGGCCATGATGGAGACATCGAGCAATAGCAAGGGACATAGGTGAACAGAATAAGACAATAGAGTAATGAGATAGATGTCATCGTCGACATGATTAAGACCATGGGTAGTCTTTATCTTTAAGAAAAGAGATTAGTCTGCGAGGAAAAGGTAAAAACTTAGTATGGGTGTTCAAATCAAATTGGTTTATCGATATTTTAATTTTTAAGATTATAAATAATTTTAGTTTAGAGTTTTTTTTAATTCAATTAATCAATTTTGATCGAATTAAACTATTTTTAATTTAAAAAATATCATCTCAATTGAGTTTATTGTCTTAAGCCCTTAATCGGTTCAAAATCGATCTAAATACCAAATTTGATCTAATTTTAATGATATAATTTCACAAATTATGTAGGCCTAATTTGACACATTTTGTTGTGTTGGCCAGATTGAACTCAACTAATTTATTTTTAAATATATATTTTTAAATTAACTTTAAATTATAATCTAGTTAATCTAATCAAATTAATCGATTTTAAATTGATTCAATTAGATAAGGCAATCATCTGATTCAGTTTGACTCTTATTTGTAGTTCAAATCGGTTTAAACGCGTCTAACACTTAAGTTTCGTTTTTAAAGAATTTATCCTATATTTATTACATTCGGATGATATTACCAGTAGGTGGACTCGTGGTTGTTATTCAATACTTATTGTAGAGATGGCAAAAGTGTTTATTTGACATGTCATGTCAATAAGATATCTAAAAGGAGTATTCTTCCACTTGTGGTTAAGGAAGTTGTCTCGTATGCGCTTACATTTCGAGCTTATCAAAGCAAACGAATTTTTATACGTGTATTTGATCATTAAAGCAAACGAATATATACTGATTGACTTGCACCGTCTTTAACTAAAAACAAAATGTCAGATTTGAACTTTTTTATTTTCGATTTTTATTCTTCGTTCAGGCTTTAAATATTTTAATAATATTTTAAAAAATATTTATTTATTTATTATTCATCAATTATTCCACAATAATATGCATTCCACAACTATACATTTACTCAGTCCTTTTTTAACATGGTATTCATATTAGTCGAGGAAATTAATTTTTTTTTATTTTATGCATCATAAAATCCCAATCGAATCCCTCCACGATGGGATGATTTATCTTAAATAGGTCGTTTTTTATTTTACTTTTTTTATTTATAGTCATATTATTTTTAGTCTTGTTATGTTATTAATTATTTTTCGTGTGCTATTTTCGTTTCGTTAAACAATTAATTTCCGATGGCTTCCTTGGCCGGCCGATACAGACGGCCCAGGTTCCAGCCGTTAATCCTCCGTCTAGTACCGGGAGAATCACAGCCGTTCATATTTAAACCCAACCATCTCACGCACTCTACAGCTGTCACGTCCACGAGGATCTATCCCTCCGTCTTTTTCCACCGTGAGTCAACGCGAGCATCCTACCCACACGCGGAAACTTCCCGGCCATAGTTTTATCACCAAATACTCCTCATATCATCCGATCATTTACGTTCAAGATCAATCGAACGGCCATTATGAAAGGGTAATTTAGGAATTTAGTGTCGATATATAGTTTGTTCCCCTCTCCGGTTAGGAGTTCGCCGCGTTCTTCCGTTCCCTGATCGAGGTCGTCGTCTGGTCCAGGGAAAATCGCCACTGCCGTGCCTCATGATGGATTCATCTTCTTCCTCCTCTTTGCTGATCGCCGCTTTCCTGATTTGCAATCTGAATAGCCTCGCTTTCCAGCCTTCCGATCTCCCTTTTTTGGTACCGTCGACGCCGTGGTTTCGAGAACTGTGGATCGGAGTCTCGAAATAGTGGGAGAAGGTAATACGTTAGTCGTTGCTCACAAAGGTTGTTCTTTTTGTGACGTTCTTCTTCTTTTTTGGGCCTTCTCGTTGGGTTTCTTGGCATGATGTGTGGAATTTGCTCTTTCACCTGTTTGGTTCTTTTATCATCTGTTTACTAGGATTCAGTGAGCTGTATACATATACATACATACATATTAGATATATATTAAAAGAAAGGAGAAACAGGTTTTAGGTATGTTGATGAATTCAAATAGCTGAAGTTGTGAAATTGCTTAAACTTAACAAGTTAGATATGTTAAGTAGTTGAAGAACATAATATTTCAAACTTGTTTTAAATTTTTTCTGATTCTGAGGATATAAATTAGTGCAGTTGTGAATTTTCAAAGTTACATAACGCCCAGATTATTTACCTGATTATTTATGATCTCACTTTTTCTCAAGATCTTAGACTTTCTTATCTGTAGCTTTAGAACTGAGTTGCTAGATTTTTCATCTGTGACAAATATCAAGTAGAATAAGGTGCATGTGGTGGTCCACCGTCACCTATCAGTTCAACTGCCTCAGTTTTATTCATGTGAAATTCATCTGCTTTTTTGTTTTCTTCTAGTGATTTCATTATCAGTCAAGCCAACTAGATCTGAAAACCACTGTGTCCATTCATGTGTTTTCTACTTTCAGTTTGTACTAATGATTATAATGGCCAGTGAAGTGTTTCTTCTACTTTCAAGATTTAGTGATTTCTTTATTATGTAATTAGTGATTGATTTATGATGTACTTTCCTTTACATCAAAGATTCTGAATGATTTAGTGATTGATTTATTATCTGCTTTTTTGTTTTCTTCTAGTGATTTCATTATCAGTGCAGCCAACTAGATCTGGAAACCTCCTTGTCCATTCATGTTTTTTCTACTTTCAGTTTGTGCAAATGATTATAATGGCCAGTGAAGTGTTTCTTCTATTTTCAAGATTTAGTGATTGCTTTATTATGTACTTGCCTTTACGTTAAAGGCTCTGAATGAAACAGGTTTGTGTAGAAATTGGTGCAATCTTCTTAAGTTCAATCATCTTGGTGAAAAGAGTCGAAGAAGGTGTTGAATGTTCTCATATTTTCAATATTGAGAACCCAATTTTTAAGTCCAGGATGCAGCAGCCTAAGATTCAAAATTCTGGTTGGGCTGCTTTTAGTCGCAAGCATCAAGAGAAAGAAGGCACTCATTGGACAGGCACTATGGATCCCTTCCCATCCATCTCAGACTTGAGTTCTTCCTTTGCTACAAAAAGTTTGATGACAAACAATTTTCCACCATTGAAATCCTTTTCTTCAGTAGTTCATCCCCCTCTGGATGTCCCACCACTTGGGACTAGCTGCATGATCGGGACAGTAAATAATAATCCGTGCAGGAAGCACGTTGATTGTCAGGCTACTACTGAAACTAATAGAGATTCTGCCATAAAGTTGCTAAAAGATGTCCATACTTGGGCTGACCAACAGCTGATTGAAGGTGTTTTATCGGCTGTAGATTATGATGTAGACCAAGCATCTGTTCTTCTTAAAGCCATGGTTTCACCTGATACCAAAATCAAGGAAGCTAGTCTTACTGACCCAAGTTCCTTGATAAAAATGGATCGGTGCAGAGAGAATAATAAAACTGTCCAGCAAGGCACTTCATTAGAAAATAAAATCTCAGGTAGCGCACATAAAGCGTTAATATCAACCAAATTGTTATCTGTACCTGCTGAACCTGAGTGGGAAGAAGATGATGTCTACTTGAGTCACCGGAAAGATGCAATAACGAAGATAAGGTATGCTGTTTTATACAGAATTTATTTGGGTCTTTTGGTTAACTTGTTTTTTTTTTGGTTGTCACATGTTAATTTATAAGGAGGAACAAGTGGATACAAGAGCACAAATGCCATCAGAAGATTTTCAGATGATACTGATTACAGAAACTTCCCATTGATAAAATACATTAGGTTTTTCTTATCAACAATAAGATGCGTTATGCAGCATTAAACATGAATCAAGGGGCTGTGGTTAGGAACTAAAATCACTGTCGACTTGCAACTTATGATTTTCTTTATTGGATAATTTGTTGTATAGGTGAATCAATTTGATCTTTGGACTCTTGTATGTTTCTATGAACAATCTTAATCACCATATGATGTAAGATCAGAGATAAAATTCAAATTCATTATTTCTCCTAATAGTTAATATCATTCAATATGCATTTCGTAATACCTCTAAACATATTTCTTAGTCTTGGTGCTTTCATGCTTTATATGGTCCATGAAATCAAGGTTTAGGTATAAGCATGACAATGTAGATAAAGACAGACGATTGTATGTCTAGCATGACAATTTAGATTTGATGCATAAATTAAATGGAAAGATCAGTATCTGTCGTAAAATTGTCAACTACAGATATCAAAGATGAGATAAAGATAGTGAGGAACAGGAGAATAGCATATGTTCTGATTGGTGTCAGATATGCTTATAACTATCCATTCTTCCTTCTTTTATGCAGTGGTTTAAAAAGGCGCTCGGGCGCTCGCCTAAGCGCTCGGGCGAGGCGAGGCCCGAGCGCCTCGATCGGCTTCCAGGCGGCGCACTTCAAAGAGGCGTCGCCTGGGCGCTTGCCTGAGCCGAGGCGTCGCCTAGGCGCTTGCCTGAGCCCAGGCGTCGGGCGCTTCGGGCGAGCGCCTGGGTTAAACTGGGCGACCGAACCAGATTTTTACATATGGTTCGGTCTAATGGTTTAATTATTGAACCAACTAAATCACCGATAAATCGATTTCCCCAACTCTAAACCTCGTGATTAGCCTCTGCCGTCTGCTTGCTTTGCTGCTCGCGCTCTCGCTCGCTCGCCGCTTCTGCTCTCGTCGTCGCTCGCCGCTTCGCTGGTCTCGCTGTAAACTTCTTTGCTCCAGTGCCGCCGTCGCTCGCCGCTTTCCGCTCAGTAGTCACTCGCCGCTTTCGCTCCTGCCTGCTCGCCGCTGCCTGCTCTCGCCGCTCCCACCGCTGTCGACAGGCTCGATCTTCTCCTTAAGCGAGCTCTACAAGATTATCTTTTAAGTGTTAACAGATACTATCTATATTAACAGAATTTTTTTATTTATTAAAATAATAATATATTTATTTAATTATATTTATAATTTTTTATTTATTTAATTATATTTATAAATTTTTATATTTTAGCACCTCGCTTCGCTCGGGCTAGCGCCTGGGCGAGCGCCTAATGCCTTCGGCGATTTTAGACCTTGGCGCCTTTTGGCGCCTAGCGCAAAAGACGCCTAGCGCTTTTTAAATCACTGTTTTTATATCAAGAGGTTGCAAGTCATGGACTTTCTTATCATGCACTTCATTTACCTTTTCTAAGATATGCCATTTTTTTGTTGTTTCCTCCCAGAAAGCATTAGTTGTTTTACACTGTGACCTGGCGCAAAAGGCGCCTAGCGCTTTTTAAATCACTGCTTTTATATCAAGAGGTTGTAAGTCATGGACTTTCTTATCATGCACTTCATTTACCTTTTCTAAGATATGCCATTTTTTTGTTGTTTCCTCCCAGAAAGCATCAGTTGTTTTACACTATGACCTGTTGAGTATCTTTGCTTAAAGTAAGACCTAAAATGCCATTTTTCAAAAGAAAGAAAAACAATTGAAATGCCAAGCAGAAGTGTGGCCCCGCAAGTTAGTACAAAGGAAAATATATTACATGACTACCTGAATTATCCCTTCTAAACCTGTTAGCTTTATACTAGGCTCTGATTTTTTCTTATGTAGAGCTGCATTATACAGTTATTTTATGATTCAGTCTATAAATGAAATAGTTTAGTCATGATATCAGAAGAACCTCAAATCTGTTTTAATGTGTTTGAAAGATTCTGTGGTGTCTCAGACAATAATTTAGGTAAAGAAATGATGACGAAGTTGCCCAGTATGTTAGTTACTGCAAAACAAATCACACATCAAAATCCATAGAGAATGGTACACTCATGTTGAAGAACAAAAAGATAAAAGCCTTGCCAGTGGAAACATTTAGAATTGTTCATTATAAGAAGCAGTGATTAAAAAAGGCGCTTGGGCGCTCGCCTAAGTGCTCGGGCGAGGCGAGGCGAGGCCCGAGCGCCTCACTTCACTTCCAGGCGGTGCGTTTGGAGGCGCCGCTGGCGCCGCCGAGCCCAGCGTCGGCGCGCTTTGGCGCGCCGGTTAAACCGGGCGACCGAACCACCGCGATTGGTCTATACTGCTGCTGCCGCTCGTCGCTCCCGTTGCCGCTTCCGCTGTCGTTGTCACTTGCCGCTCCCTCTCCAACTGTCATTGTCACTCGCCGTTGTCGTGCGCCGCCCGCTCGCTTTCTTCTTTCTTCTTTGCCGCCATCGCCGCTTGCCGCTTAATGCTTTCTTTGCTCGCTGCTGCTACTTTCTTGCCGCCGCTGCACCGTCGCTGCTGCTCGTCGCCCTCGACGCGTCACGAGATATCAGCGGCGACGTCGCTCCCGAGGCGACGTCGCTCGAAAAGTTAAAAAAAAATTCCTATTAAAAAATGAGCCTCGGGGATGTCGCCCGAGGCTTTGGCAACGTCGCCCGAGCCTTCGGCAACGTCGCCCGAACCTCGGTGACGTCGGCCGAGGCTTCAGCGACATCGCCCGAACCTCGGTGACGTCGCTTGAGCCTTCGGCGACATCGCCCGAGTCTTAAAAAAACTAAAAAAATAAAAAATTCCGCCCGTACCGAGCAGTACAGGTCAGTATTACCGAAGTATTAACAATATACTATTAATAGTATACTAATAACAAAATTTTTTATTTATTAAATTAATAATATATTATTTTAATTTTAATACTAGTAATTTTCTTAATTTAATAATATATTTTTATTTAAATAATTATATTTTTTTAATTATATTATATATTTTTATATTTTAGCGCCTCGCTTCGCTCGGGCTAGCGCCTGGGCAAGCGCCTAGCGCCTCAGGCGATTTTAGACCTTGGCGCCTTTTGGCGCCTAGCGCTTTTTAAATCATTGATAAGAAGCCTAAACAATAAGCTTGAATGCAAAAGGACAATGATTTAATTATAAGGTGGGAATTGGCAAAGAACCACCTATCGAGCCCAATGGCATTCATGAAATTCCATTAGTTTATTTGATGTGAACCTTATTTTTTTGAAAGACTGTTTGCTCCTTAAATGTTTCTTGATTATGTAATTTGTTTTATTTTGTGCTTTCTTACTGATTTGTGATGCTACTGGATATGCATATCATGTTGTC
Organism: Musa beccarii; assembly: GCA_024322285.1. Taxonomy (NCBI): domain Eukaryota; kingdom Viridiplantae; phylum Streptophyta; class Magnoliopsida; order Zingiberales; family Musaceae; genus Musa; species Musa beccarii. The sequence goes on along the minus strand of CM044395.1, from coordinate 61,527,636 downwards.
TTATGAAAGTTGTCATCATAACAGAAGTGTTCTCATTAGCTCTGTATATGCTTAAGAAGTTCAGATATTTCTATTTATGCTTTTTTTTTTGTGCAACAGGGCAGCATCACGGCATTCACGGGCTGCTAGTAATGCCTTTTTCAGGGGTGACCATTTTTCTGCACGTCAACTTTCTTTAAAAGCTCAAGATGAGTGGATGGCAGCTGAAAAGTTGAACAATAAGGCAGCAGACGAAATTTTACTTATTAGAAATAGCAATAATGACTTATGGAAGATAGACTTACATGGTCTGCATGCACCTGAAGCTGTTAGGGCACTGATGAACCATCTTCATATGATAGAGTCTGGGATCTTGATGAATCGTGTAGCTTCTTCTGATGGATTAGCAAAACCAGAAGCTGGTATGGTATCCTCTCCATCATCTGAATCAGTTAAAGACTTTCAAGCAGATTCTATGACTAGAAAGGCATTACCTCGGCAAAGGCAGACAGTATTGCATGTTATCACAGGTAAATAGGTTAACATGCACTAACTTATGCTTAATAGTAGCTGCTGTAAGCTAAATTGCATACTAGGATTATGTCATTGGTAGCATAACATCGACGGGTGCTTTTAGTAATCAGCATGAATCACTAATCCTATTGTTTGGTCCCCGGTGCTGATGATTTCAGGTTAGGTATGGCCATAGCTGTCATTATAGGCAGTTTTATACTTTATTATGATTGCACGGACACGAGCTATGCTTATCATCAATCTGTCCACATTTTTCTACGAGCTTGTAAATAATGAAACATGAGTTTTGAGTTTTTGCAATTTAAAGCATATTTTAGGTATATATCGATGGTTCAAGTCATCTTGCTGTATGATGGGCCTTATCCTTGATGTTTAGTATATACTAATATGCTATACGTTGCTAATCAATTTCCATGAAGGAAGCATGACTTTAAAGAAATCGTGCATAAGCTGATTCTTGAGCATCAATTAAAAATGATTCTGTTGGATGTTCAAAGAGGCCATGGCTCTTGTGATTTAGATCTCGTCAAACATTTCTACTAGTTCTAAAATTTTTCTATTTTCACTTACCTATAGTCTTCTGGAGACATGATCTGGAAATGCTTGATCTAATGATTCATTGTCTTACAGGGATGGGCAACCATAGCAGAGGGCAAGCATCACTTCCTTCGGCAGTCAAAAGCTTTCTTATTGAAAATGGGTAAAAATTATTAGAACCCATCTTAGCATATGATCTTCTATAACTTTCTTGTTTCCAGTATCACCTTTGATCTCTGTTAACATCCTGCAGATACCGTTTTGACGAGGCGAGACCTGGTGTAGTTGCTGTCCGTCTGAAATTTCGCCACAAGTGAAGGTGGGATCCTACAATCATCTGTGGATACATGGCTTCTGAACCCTCATCTGCTACTTCTCTAATCGTCTTCAATTATTTGTCATCCTTCTTTCCTTCTTCAGTAGTCAACCATAGAAGCTTCAAGAGTTTCAATTTAGCCACCCAACTGATAGATGCTTGAATGCCTGATGATTCCTCTGTGGCACTTCAGATTAGATCCATGTTGTGCCACATACACAGTCATCATCCATTTGGAATTTACAACGATGCAAGTCATGCTTAATGTGTTCTGATTTGTTGCAATTCACCATCACATGATGCAGCTGGCTTTTTTAAGAAAGAAAAAGATTCAGTATCAGTCTTCCATCAACATTGATTTTTTTTTATAAAAAGAAACAAAACGAAATTGAATTCACTTTGTGATTCCCAACTTGCATTTTGCTTCATTAGATATAATGTTTCTTCAACACAAAGTATCGTGTTTTGACTTATTGAGGTGTCATTGACTTGTTTTGAATCAATGTATATAATCTTATCTTACATTTTTCCCGAGGAAAAGAGGATATTACGTAGGTGGGAGGGCTAATTTCTAGCGGCAGGGAGGTCTTGTCCTATTAATATACGTATCGAGCGTATGCTACATACACGGAGAGGGACATTGATCCGACCCGTGGTCTGGTCCGATTAGACCGGGATTTGTTTGAAACCGTGATGCCAAAGATCGGCTCGTGAATCCGGACCAGGATAGATCAAATTATGGGTTTTAGTTAACGATCTGAACCCTTCGATTTAAATCCAACGGTGGTAGAAGGTTCCCTGACCCGAAGAACGCTGGTTTGTGTGTTCCATGTACTCTCAAGTTCCGGTCCCCTCTTACGTATCCCTTTCCCTTCTTGCGTCACCGACGGCCGGAGACCGACCTCTTCCGTGACTCCACCAGCCGACGGCGCTCGCCACCCTTCCGTCCCATCGGGGATTGGAAGTCCGTCTTCACCGGCGGCGGGAGTGCCACCAGCACTGCCGCAGACACCGCCTCCTACTCCCTGATCAAAGGCGCGCGGTCGAAGACCGATTCGGCCCGCGATCGGGCACTTTCTTCTCCTCCCTCAATAACTGAATGCCTGCGTGCCGCCGCATCCACCTTCTTCTTGGTCGTATTGGGAGGAGAAAGTGAAGGGATTGATCTTAATCTTCCAATCTTCAAGGTTCTTCCTCGCCCCTTTTACCTTTCAGGATAGATATGATATGTGCCGCGCCCCGCCCTAAGGTTACAGTTCTTGGCGAAAAATGGGTAGAATTGAAGATACAAGAACTGATTTCTCATTATAAGATGTGCGTGAACTGCTATGTAACTGGTCGTTTCGAGATCTGTTTGTGTATCTGCTTGATTGGTGTTGGGATGGCTTCTAATCTTGAGACATGGGTTTGTTCTCGTTAATCTAATTGGGCCCAATTTCTATCCTCCGGATCCCGTATCGCTAGTTGCCCTAAAGCCTTTGCTGAGATTTTATGGCTTCTCCGCAAGCTTGACTGTGAGTCGATGATAAACTACAGTCAGCAGATATCCATTTAGCCGGGTCACATTGGATCAAGCAATCTCTGGGCGAGAATTGGATCAGGCATGGATTTTAGTATTGGATTTACCAAGCAGTGGATTCAATGTGGATCAAACCCAATCAGATCTAGGTTCTATCCTTTTGCAGACCTAAGAATGGTGATTGAAGCCCATTGAAGTTAAATAAATAATTATATGTTTTTTAAGCATGCTAATTTTATGTATCACACACATAACAGATAGATTGAATTTGTTAAAATTATTTGGGATTTTAAAAGCTTGATGAAGTCACAATAAATACCATTGATTTATGTGATTGTATTTGTAGAATTATTTTTATTTCAAAAACGTAAGGATTTCACTGGTGCTGTGAATACTGCTATGTTTTTTTTAATTAATGCTTCATAACTAATTCTGTTTATTTGGATGAGAGTTTTATTTTTCTCCATTATGTGAATTATAGAAGAAACTCCATATTTTTCTTATGTCTCGCTCAGTGGTTTTGTTAAATGAATTCTACTAGTAGTTGTTATGTTCTTTTAGTGTTTATGTTAGTAACTCTATGATCTGCTGCATTGTTTCAGTGTGTTTAAATATCATTCTCCTTCTTTTGGAAAACACTAATATTCATCGTAGGATATGTAGATGAATTCTATAAATTAATTTGCTGTATTCTTTAGTGAAAGGTAAGAACACACTGTCAATAGCTTGAAATGATTTTGAACAGATGGCTGAAAAGAATGAGTTATGTATTAGCAAGAAGGTAAAAAGTAGGAGTGTCTAGTTGTTCTACTTGTTTCCGATGTTGTTTGATGAAAAATGACCTTATTACAACTCTGGTGAAAAGCTATTGTCACATTTGCTTGTAGAATGCTACAACTAGGTGACTTTAGTTGATTGAATGTTTGCTTTGGAATATGATTTTTTTTTCAGGAGCTATGCTGTTAGTATTAGTTTACAAGTTGCATGGGATCCTTGTCGAGTGCCTCTTTTTTTATTTTATTTTTTAATTAGTTTTCTGCATTTGAAAATGCTTTCTGATTTGAAGATTCAATCATCCTAGGTTTCTTTGGTTTTTTGGATCTTAAACAGTTTGCAAAAATTGATGCTTCTGCTTGGAAAGTGTGGTGTCTAAATTTCTCTTTCGGCTGCTATATTGCTATCAGAAAAATACAGTTTGTGCTTAGATCATATTTGTATCTAGCTACAAAATTTATCTATAAATCTTATTCAGTTCACATCCACTTAATCAACCTGTTGTTAGATAGCATCTTTTTGCCATTTGTACAGTTTTTGGAGCTTGCCCTAACTTGATGTTCAAAGTCTGGAATCTATGGTACTATCAGCTACTGAGCACGTTTGAAGGTTCAGTCTTGTATGAGAGTTTGCTCTAAAACACATCTTCCAATTTATTTTTAGCTTAGTTTGAAGATGTTGTGCTTCCAAAACCATGCCAAACCGAGGTTTCTTGTTCTTCGGCTCAAGGAACAATGGATGGGATCTATAATGCTGAGACTGCATTCATAATGTTATACTTGTTAGTCATTAACTTATTTACTCATTGTTTTATTAATTATTATACATAAATAAATTGATCGGAAACCATATAACCTATTACAATCTATACAACCCCATATAAACTCATGGCTGATTAGTTAGAGAATCATATAAACTCATGGCTGATATAGCGTAGAGATCTACAAAGTTCAAAGGGGTTTGGACTTTGGATAGAGTGAGAATCATGGAGGGATGATGATGATGTAAAGTGATTGCCAATAAACAACAAAAATCAATTCAGATAGCCAAAACCTTCTCAGTCATTGGAGGAAGAATTAAAGACCAATATGTTAGATCCTAGCTAAAGTGAATCTTTATTATGGTAGTGAAGATCTTTTTTCCCCATTGTGGGAGCCAGCTTAAAGCTTTGCCAAAGCATCAAGTTTATTGAGTGAAAGCCAAACTAATTGTTGAAAAGTAAAGTGACGCCGTTTATAATTTTACATGTTGATGAGACCATATCTAGTTCCATGTTGGTTAGACAACCGGATAGCCAGGGTCAATCCTCCTCTTGAAGTATCTTTTGGGGTTTACCCTAAAAGATAAAATCATGCGTGGCCTAGCCTAGAGTGGACAATACCCTGCGGGTCACTAAGTCTGAGTTAGTGATGGCTTGGTGATGGACCTCATCATATGATGGTTTAGGCAAGTCCAAGTCCTGTGGCTTTCCAACCATGAGGCTATGATAATACCATTGGTTAGAGAGTTGGAGAGTGATAAGACCCATAGGATTTTATCGTAGAAGAAGAGGGAGAAAGGGATGATCACTTCGAGGGGATCGGTCTCCTTGATCACTTCGAGGGGATCGGCCTCCTAGGGTTTGTCCAAAGAAATAATATTTTATTCCTTGATAAAAAGAAACAGTTAACATCCCTATTTATAGAGTTCCACCTAGAGTCCATCAGGACTTGGACTCTTAATAAATAAATAAATAAATAAATATCAAATAACTCATATTCGACTCTTATTGAACTAGACAAACCCAATAAAACATTATTCAAAGCTCAAAAATAAAAGGGATCCTAACAGAGAGTGAAAGCCTCAAAAGAGCTAAGGTCACTCCTTCCGCAATGTGCCTTTTGGGATCCCCTCAAAAAGACAAAGCCATGTGGGGCTCACCTTAGAGGGATAATACCTCATGGGTCACTAAACCCGGCCCACTGATGACCTAATGATGGACTTTAGTATATGCATCTTGCAATCAAATGCTTTAAGTTAAACTATTGAAGAGTACTTTTGGCAGTGGATAATGGGGGTTAGATGATTATTTCATCTTGAAAATGAGAGAAAAAACATATTATTCAAGAGGAAAGAATGACTTTCTTTCCTTATCTTTCAAATTCAATTAACTACATTGCTGAAGTGCATTACATGGCTATAGAAACAAAGTTTATGAAATTTTTTTTGGGGTCATAGGCAATCATATGTAAACATGAGTAACCAATTTTACAAGTTCCATTAGCTACCTTGTGTCACATAATTTTTGTTTCAAAGAAGCTGTACATCCTAATTATTTGGGATGGTTACATGGACTGGGGATCTATCACTAGTTGAACCAAGAGCTTTTAGATAGTATGGTAATTATTGTATGCAAATCCTGTAGTTGGTAATCATTATATGCTAGCTTCGTGATTGTGTGTGGATCACTTTCATGTTGTATTTGTAGCTTAATCCTACTCATCTTTTGTTGTCATATTGGTGTATTCTTCTACATAGGATTAGTAGTTTCTTAAATCCAATATGACAATATAATCATTGTTCTCGTTTGGTTTTGTCAGCTCCTGAGATAATTGAACTGAAGAGGCTTGTAAAGTAAACTCATAGAAATAGAACTTAGTCCATTGTATTGAATGATGTTTTGCACTTTGCAATTGATTTGATGACCTTATGTCTTTGAATAATTTGTTTGTCTATAGGGATTTACATCTCCTATCATTTTCCTTTATATCATCAAGGCTTTTATTTGGTGTTTTGTTTGTTGTTATATTCAGGGCATTCTTCCAATCAATTGTTCAAATGCAGAAATAATATCTGAAGAAGCTAGAGCCATGTTAAATGTTTATGATGATCCATCAGAACAAAGGTCTTTGTCTCTGGATGACACTAGCAGCACAGGGGAATCCCAAGAGGACACAAGGCTTTCACTGGAAACTTCTAATGATGTCATTCCCTATATTGGTCAAAGGTTTGAAACCCATGATGCTGCATATGAGTTCTATAGTGAGTTTGCAAAGCGATGTGGCTTCTCTATTCGTCGTCATCGAACTGAGGGGAAAGATGGGATTGGAAAGGGACTAACAAGGCGGTATTTTGTCTGCCATCGTGCTGGCAATACTCCTGTAAAGGCAACTACTGATACCAAGCAGCAGAGGAACCGTAAATCTTCTCGATGTGGATGTCAAGCATACATGCGCATCAGCAAAAGCATGGATATGGGTGTTTCTGAATGGCGAGTCACAGGTTTTGAAAACCGCCACAACCATGAATTGCTAGAACCAAATCAAGTGCGGTTTCTTCCTGCCTATCGAACTATCTCCGATGCTGATAAAATCCGCATCCAGATGTTTGCAAAGAGTGGCATTTCAGTGCAGCAAATGATGAGGCTCATGGAGCTGGAAAGGTGTGTCGAACCAGGCTATTTGCCTTTCACAGAAAAGGATGTAAGGAACCTTCTTCAGTCCTTCAGAAAGGTAAAGCAGGACGAGGAGAGCATTGACCTCCTCAAAATGTGCAAGAGTATCAAGGAGAAAGAGCCCAACTTTAAGTATGATTTCACAACAAATTCAAATAATGGGCTTGAGAATATTGCTTGGTCATATGCCTCATCAGCTCAGTCATATGACATTTTTGGTGATGCAGTTGTATTTGACACAACCCATCGTTTGACTGCCTTTGACATGCCACTTGGAATTTGGGTTGGCATGAACAATTATGGAATGCCATGCTTCTTTGGTTGTGTGCTTTTGCAAGAAGAGAATGTTCAGTCCTTCACATGGGCATTAAAGGTAAAGCCACTAAGAAGCCTCCATTTTCATTTCTCTATATACGCTTACTGTTGTGGTTTATGACAGGTGTTTTTGAACTTCATGAATGGAAAAGCTCCACGAACAATTTTAACTGACCAAAATTTGTGTCTCAAAGAAGCAATAGCTATCGAAATGCCAAACACAAAACATGCCCTTTGCATTTGGCTAATTGTGGCGAAGTTCCCGTCATGGTTCAATGCAGTTCTTGGAGAGCGGTACAGTGAGTGGAAGGTTGAGTTCTACAAGCTTTATAACATGGAAAATATTGATGATTTTGAGCTTGGATGGAGGGATATGGTCAACTCCTTTGGACTCCATGCCAACAGACACATTGTAAACCTGTTTGCTCTTCGAACACAGTGGGCGTTGCCATACCTGAGGAGTCATTTTCTTGCAGGATTGACTCTAAAAGGCGTGTCAAAAGCAATAAATTCTTTCATTCAGCGGTTCTTGAGTGCACAGACGCGTCTTACTCATTTCATCGAACAAGTATGCCATTTTTTATCCATTAAGTACTTATAGTTTGCACACGTGGAAATTTAATTTTGAATATAGTTTAATCGTTGTATGTGATTAAAAGTCTGCCAAATTATAGTTTACACGTGGAATTAGTCTACCTATTGTTATCCATTAATTTGAACTTATACTTTACACATGTGAAAATTTAATTTTGTATGTGATTAGTCCTGCCAAACATGTTGGTTATGTGCGGGCATGATCAAATGAAGCAGATATAATATAATTTATCTACTTGAAGACTTGCATCACATTTAAAATTTCCATATTAATGAGGAATCACTGAGCCTTAGTGAGTTAAATCGTTGTATGTGATTAAAAATCTTTTATTAGGAAAAAAAATGACATTTCTCTCTACACAGGTTGCTGTGGCTGTTGACTTCAGAGACCAAATGGGGGAGCAGCAGACCATGCAACAGAACTTACAGAACATCTGTTTCAAAACAGGTGCTCCTATGGAAGCTCATGCAGCCTCATTCCTCACTCCATATGCTTTTGGTAAGCTACAAGATGAGCTTGTCATGGCGGCACACTATGCCTCATTTCCGATGGGAGAAGGTCTTTTTCTTGTTAGACACCACACAAAGATGGATGGTGGGCGGAAAGTGATATGGATGCCACAGGAAGAGTTGCTCTCATGCAGTTGTCGTATGTTCGAATTTTCGGGGATCCTCTGTCGACATACTCTCAGAGTTCTCTCAACACTCAACTGCTTTCAGATTCCCGAACGCTATCTGCCCATCCGATGGCGCCGAGTCAGCACAGTAGTGCCTTCAAACCTAGCGCATGGAACTGCTTCATGTGAGCAAGCTGAACGGATACAGGCACTGCAAACTATGGCCTCATCGCTGGTATCAGAGGCTGCCAAGTCCAAGGAAAGGATGGATGTTGCAACCAGGGAGATATCAATTCTCCTATCCCGCATAAAGGAGCAACCACTTTCCTTAAATGCTTCAAGAAACTGTATTCATAGAAGTCGGTAGATTGACTTTACTGGGGATAGCATTATTGACAAAAGAGAGATTGTTGCTGATTGAGAGAAGAAATTGGGTTTTTTTGTTGTCATGGCTACATGGAGTCAATGGTATGGGATGAGCATAATTATACTTATGATCCTTTGTGCACAACGTGTAATCAGCATTGCTGCCGAGTGGAAGAACACAAGATGTGTTTTCTCTCTTCGATCCTTTACATCCGGAAGATGAAATCCAATGTATTATTTATCTACAGCTATTTCTGTACACATGCAAAATCAAGATTGCTTGGCTTCTCTAACTTAAAACTCTTTTTCCCACGTTTCTGCTTAATTGGCACGTGCTTGATCCCACCCCATGCACAAGGCACGTGATAGGTCTTATACATGAGAGGACCCATTTTAAGAACAGATATTTCTATTAATAATTCTCTTTTTATTATTTATAATCTCATCTTAAATTTTTTTAATAATTTTAAAAAATCTTACAAATATACGTAAATGCTTCATTCTTTCTCTTCTTATTCTTCTTGGTTGGTCAGGTGACTACTATCATTGCTCAAGTCGCAATAACGATCGCCTCTATTATGGTCGTGATGGTGATCATTGTAACAATCGTGCACTTGTTCTACTTGTTGTTTGTCACCTTGAATGGCTTTGACACTCTCTTGTTTGATCCTTTTTGCTCCTCCATGACCACCACCTTCGCCTTGTAATCACCAATGATTTCTCTCTTAACATAAATTAATTACTATAAATAATATATTATTTTATTATTAACTTCCATGTTTGTGTATTATAGTTAAGAAAATTATTAAATTTGATTTTCTTAATCATGTGGATAAGTTAGGAATCTTACTAATTAATTAGATTATTGATTGATTTATTTCCTAATAAACGATATGATTTTTAGGAAGTAAATAGCATACATTCCATTTTTAAGTTAAATCATTATAAATAAATATTATGTTTCTATTTTTGTGTGTGAAAGTAAAATAAAAATAAATTTAATATAAAATTAAATATTTACTTACCTTTTGGGGAGATATCATCTTCTCCTATATAAGGGGACTCCTCTTTCCTCATTTTTCACCGAGCATAATAATGGGAGGATTGAGGAGAGGGCTTCCTGAGGAGATGATCTCGAAAAAAGGATAGCCGAGGAGAGGTAGGATCCTTTCTATTTTTTTTATTTGCTTTGATTTATGTTTTGAAATTTTGATATTGAGATTGTTACAATTTTATGATGCATAATAATGTTTTAATTTCAAAATTTTATGATTTATAAATAATGATAATTGATTTGTTATATTAGAATAATTATTTGATTGATATTAGTATCTTAAGTTTAAGTGAGTTTTAATATTAATTTAACTATTAAAATTCTTATTTTTAGATTAATGTTTCTAATGTATTTAATTAGATATATCTGTGTTTTAAGAATTATGTATGAATTTTTATGATTTAATTAGTTTTAAATTTAAGATTATTGATTTAAATTCTTTAATTCATGAATTTGAGTTATTCTTGATAATTTAAAATTTTGAAATATAATTTGATAAGAAGATTTTAATTGGGGTCTGACTTGAGTTAAGTTGATCTGTTAGAGTAAATCGACTCAGCTCATGTGGTTATGTACGACCTAGTCCATGTGGCTAGGTATAATTAGCTCATGTAACTAGATACCCAGTCCATGTGTCAGGTACGAGCTAATCCATGTGGTAAGATATGACCTAATTAATACATGTGGCTAGGCTTGATCTAACCATATGGCTATGTATGATCCAGTCCATGTGGCCTTGTACATCCTAGCCTATGTGGCAAGGTACGACCTAATCATGTGGCCAAGCATAGGCCAACTCATGTGGCTAGATATGACTCAGTCCATATGGTCAAATACGACCCCAAATCATATGTCTAAGCATGACCCAACTCGCGAGCCAAGCATGACCCAGTTTAGTGGTAAAACTCAGCCCAACTTATGAGTAAGGCTTAGCCTAGTCCATGAAGTTAAGCCTGCCCAGCGATGCGATTGTCATTAGACACATCATCACTCCTCTATATAGCCCATTGTATCTCAATTTAACATATTACTTGGAACAGACATGTGCAGCGCATATGACCTATAGACTTAGGTAAGTTGGTTCAGTTTGGGCTAGCACTATATGACATAGTCCGATTTCCTCTTCCTTTATTGGTTTGAGCTCTTTAATTGACTAAATCAGATATGTTTGATAGGTTAAAGTCAGTTTAGAGTGATTCTAGACTAACTCGACCAATTCAATCCTACTTAACCTAATCGAGATCAATCAAATCTAAATTAGACTAGTCTAAGGTGATTCCAGACTAGTTCTATAAGGATTTAAGATTGGTTCTGTTAGGTCATAATTAAATTGAACATGGTTTAAGTCAATTGAGCTATTCCAATTAAGGTTTTGGTTGATTGAGGACTATTGAGAGATTGATGTTTAAAGTTCTTATGATTTGATGAATTTAAAAATTTTCTTTGAAGATGTCATTTGAAAATGACTATTAGTTTCCTATGATATTGATATGATTGTACCATGTAATAGATGTAACTAGGCTAATGGTCTACATTGAAAGTATAACCTGTGAAAGGAGCTATGGGCCTATCATAGTGCAGAGCCACTAATGGACATAGTCTAGTAGATGATACATAAAACATGGTCTCTTATAATATTTGATTATACTATTTCTTGGATGCATATGTGAATGAATGAGTGAATGTAAATGAATGATCATGAATGCTTATGTATCCCTGCCAAGCGTAGGTATGGCGATTCCCTTCGAGGATTAGCGGACCATCAGACATGATGGTTAGACGGTTCCTCCATCCGTTGTTGGGAGGAACGTGTCCCCACAAGGGCAGGTGAGGGTTACCACTCCATCCACTGTTGGGAGTACGATATGGATTATCTCCATCCGCTGTTGGAAGGAATCCATCCCGTGGAGAATGTATCTCCATCCGCTATTGGGAGAGTGCATCATCGGGTGTGATGTACGCCTTTGTTATCTAGTTGTTATGTATGTGCTGCATGTGGCTGATGTATGATTTTTGCTTAAGAAATTATCATCATTTTTCTGATGTATAAGTTTTATGATGAATCGATATATTATTCCTGATTAAATTATTGAAATTTGTTTTATGAATATTAAAGATTATTTTTATGATTTTTTCGAGGGTCCTACCAGCATGTGTGGTTGTTGATACATTTTTATCTTATATTTATTTTCAGTGTAATCTACAACTTTGCAATAGATCTGAAGCTTGGGTGGAAGAGACTCATGGCTCTACTAAAAAAGTATAGTCTTTTTCTAGTTAATAGAATATTTATTATTGTAAAGACAAGAAATTAAATTCAATGATTAAAAAAAAGAGAAAGGAGTGTATTCTATAAATTACGAATAATAAAATGATGCTTTATTATAAATCTAGAATGTGACACACATTGTTGGTAAGATCTATCTTTTTCCTGCCTTCTCCTCAAACAACAAAAGAGCATGGAGCAGAGTAGCAAGTGGAGAGGTGATAAGCGATGTCACCTCTAACTACACCTATAGCGAACATCGATGGCACTAGCAATGAGCTAACATGGACAAATCTGTATCAAGACTATTTGATGTAATGTTTATGTATATTTATATCTTTTGATTTTGTTTATATTTTATATAGTATATAGAGGGCTTGTAGTAGGCTTGACAGCTTTAGTTTGGTTGGCTCTTGTGATCATTTTAGTTCGATAAACACATGTTATATGCAGCCATCGCGTAGAGATAGAACTAGCTAAAAATAAATCATTCGATAGTTATTTTGGAGGGTTTTCTAGCTCCGTATAGTGGTACAAAGTATTATCGAGTATCACACATTGGAGCTACCTGAATGATATATGCTTGGATAGGCCTTTGAGTCATAGTAATGATCACCTCTACCATGGTCGTGATGGTTGTCACTACAACAATCATGCACTTATTCTACTTGTTGTTCACCACCTTGAATGGCTTCAACACTTCCTTGTATGACCCGTTCCACTCCTTCATGACCGCGCTATAACCTTCTCACTCTTCTACTATTGTTGTCACTCTTTCTCTCAAAGTAACCTTAGGAAGCCTCACCTCTTCTCCTTAGAGGACCAAACATCGTTGGTAGGTCTCACTTTCTCCTAAACAACAAACAAATGAGCATGGAGAGTAGTGAGTGGCATGAACATCAATTAGAGAGGTGACCAGCAATGTTACCTCTAACAACACTTATAGTGAGTATCGAGCGAACATTGATGACACTAGTGACGAGTTGCCACGAACATATTTATACAAAGGGTGATGTTCGATGTAATATTTTTGTACATTTATATCTTTTGATTTTGTTCATGCTCCGCACAGTATGTAGAGAGCTAATAGTAGACTTGACAACCCCAGTTTGGTTGACTTTTATGATTATTTTAATTTTATAAATGTATGTTTTATGCAATTATTATATAAAAGGAAAACTAATAAAAAACAAACCATCTAGACGATCAACTTAGAGTTTTTTTTAGCTCCACAAGAGTGGTGCAGAGTATTATCCAACATAGCACCCTAGAGTTACCTAGGTGACGCATGGCTAGATAGATCTTTGGAATAGTGTTTAGGATTAGTTCGTTGTCTTGTTCCATAGTAATGTCATATGGGCATTTTGTCGGGACTTTTGATCATGACAATCCACCTTGGATCTTTTGTCACATGATTATTCAGAGCTTGTGAAATCTATATTTATCATTTGTATTACCTACTAAGTATTTACTAGAATATCTACTTATAAGATCTTAAGTTAAATGTTTCATCTAATCCGTCTTCTCTTTTGCATGTTCTTAAGGGACCATAAGAGGTTTCGGGAAGTTAACCTTTTGAGGTTTCAAGAAGCTGATGTTAAATCTTGAATTTTAATAATAAAACTAATTAATGAGTTTATTGGAATAAATATATTTTTGAGACAAGTGATGTAAGAAATACTTCAATCACAGACTTGGATCACTGAAGGGTGAACTATTGAGTAGGAGAGTTGGACATTGTATTAAAAATTATTGTGTCCAAAATTGGATGTCGAGCCGAAGGATTGATTGAAGTTCTAGAGATTGGACTTCATGCTATAGGTTCAGGGCATCATGCTAAAAGGATCAGATATTGCATTAAAAGATTGGATGTAATGGGAAAGTTGACATGTCGGTGAAATGAGCGATATATTGAAGGAAAGGGTGATATGTTGGAGGTTTATACGAAGTGTCGGAAGATTGGACGACATGTCAGAAGAGCATACAATATGCCAAAAGCTTTGTAAATATGATGGATATGTGATTGATTTATTAAAATCTTGATTAAGGTCATTTTAGGATAATTTGAGTTGGTATTGAATCGAAATAATGTCAACTTGTCAAGAAAGCCAATGGGCTTGAAGCTGGGTTGAATTAGGCTTGTTACCAGGCCCAATTGGTAGTACCGCCTAAGTTAGCTGATAAGCACTGTTTTGTGTTTGTCAGATTTTCTGATTGTAGTATCACTTATGACGATGGTAATACCGCCTAGGATAGTGGTAGTACCATTCGTACTTTGAAATTTTGATGATTTAAATTTTTGACTATATTCTTGAAGCCTTTTGGGGCCTATAAATACCTCACTCAGGCTTGATTGATGGAGCATCTATTCCTGAGTAAAAAAGAATTATAAACTCTCATTTTGAGTGTAGTATGAGTCTCCTCCTCTTGAGTTTGGTTATAATTATATGTTATAGGATATAAGAGATCTTGTATAAAAAAAGAGTATAAAGGTTATCTCCTCAGCCTAAAAAAGAAAATATGAAAGTTATCTCCTCAGCCTAAAAAAGAAAAGTTGTAATAATGGTAGTTAATCTTCGCTCATTGAAAAGAACATCGATATGAAAACCAGTGGCCTTGAGAGAAAAAGAATCAGGAGTAGACGTAGGTTGGAAAGACCGAACTACTGGTTTGCCTCTCTTTACTTATCCTTTACTTTAACTTAGTTTTATTATCTTTACTTACAACTTTAACTTGATCAATCAAGTTTCTAAAACGTATTGATTTATCAATTAGTTTTAAAATCGATTAAAAATATTATTACACCCCCCCTTAGTACTATTAAAATCCTAATAGCTGACTCTTTGTAGACGGATATGTAAGGGTACCATACGACATAGGTAAAACTAAATATGTGATATATGGTATTAGAGCGAGACAAACACACTTAGAAACTCTTAGTATATAAACATAGGGCACCTAGTAGGCTATGTTGAGTGTAGTTAGCATGTTTGACTGTTTCAAGGAAACATATATAGAGACATAGGTGAGGAGTTGCTCAAAGGAGAGAGTCTCCAAGATTGGTATTTAGAGGTATGACCAACCTTTCACGTGAGTGGCACCATAGACAAGTGAGCTAAGAAAAATACATAGTACACAAAGGTTGGGATGACTATGTTTGAGCTACAGCTTGACGTTGGCAATCAAACTTGATAGTGCTCAAGGCAGGCAGAAGTGCTTGGCAAAGGATGAGACTGTGCAAGAAAAGATAATTTGCTCGACGATTGAAAGAATTATACAAAGCTCATAGAGGTAAGGGAATTGCTAACTAAAAGAATTCGATACTCATATAAGAGCTTGTTTATGGATGATGGACTATCGATGGCCATCTCAAGATAATCGAAACTTAACGCCATGGAGCATGAAAATTTTCTTTTTGGTATGGAAAGGAAACGCCTACAGGTGGCTAAAGTATATAGTAGATTTTGCTAAGCCTTAAGGGGCCTAACGAGAGTTGCAATCTAGCAATTTGGTTTATGGAGGTGGAATAGTGTATGTTTTATTAAACAAGGTAGAGTAGTCCAAGGAGATAGTGATTTTTGAAACTTCTAGAAGGAAGGATATGAAGAGAAAAATTGTTCCAACAAGATAGATATCTAGGAGAGATAAATTTTGATTTTTTAAAAGAAAAATCATATGCAACGGATTACAAATGTTGAGTGGGGTACCTTGAGATGACAACTCTAAAAAACTCAATGGACTAAGCAAGCGACAAGAAGTTATCACATGATCTCACACGAGATAATACATTTATGGATATATTGTAAAATCAAATGGGGGAGCGACCTTAAGTAACACCAAATGAAGACACGCTTAGAGTTGATGTGGAGATCATACTCAATGGAGGGTTGACCTACAGAATGGTGTGTGTGAGAAACACTATCAACTCAATGTTAACCAAGAATTAGAGAAACTTGGGTAGAACTTAGTGAAATATCTAAGCTGCATGAAGGGAGTTGATATAGAAGATGAAACATGGAGTAGTTATGTAGAGTTTTTCATAGACATAAGTCAAGGACATAAATTTTTTTAGATGTAAGAGTGAGATACTATCATTGTATGAGTCTCTCAATATGATGAAGTGGACTTATTTTGTATGGTGCCAAAATCAAATGAAGTTTCAATGGACATGCACCTTATCTCGGTGAAGTAATTGATGAAGAGACTAAGGTGATTCAACTTGCGGATGTGATGTTGGAGTTATAAGCCTTAGCACAAGGCAAGAGGGTACAGAAGTGGGTATTCTTGAAGACTATACTATAGTGCTACTATTTGAGTTTCCATAAAGGAAGTCATGTGTGTCAAATGTTATGCTAGGTGTAGGAGCCTAGGATCTAGACAATGATGCATTAATTTTAGTTAAGTCGATGGACTTTAAGAGCTATTGGGTAACAAACTATCCTAGAGTTGTGCTTCATCCATTAATTACTTCAACTTATCTTAGTGAAGCAATTGATGGAGGGATTAAAGTGACTTAACTTATAAAGGTAAAGTTGGGGTTAAAAGCCTTAACACAAGGCAAGAGGATACAGATGTAGGTACTCTTATATCAACTTCAAGGAAGTTGATGGACTTCAAGAGCTAATGGGTCCTAGAGTTGCACTTCATCTATTGTGACCTAAGAGATGGTGGATGAAGGTCAATTGCTAAAGGTGCAAACATAATCGAAGGTGGCAAAGGGCTTATAATGTGTTGGCAGAAGTCACACATAGAGATATTACAGTCCGAGTTCATTCCACAAAGACTATAATACAATAGAGATGTCACCAAGAGACAATATAGTATAGTAAACATGGTAGAATAGGTCGAGATAATATGACACACATGAAAAAAGTATCGTGAGGGACTTGATCATATATATATATATATATATATATATATATATATATATATATATATATATATATATATATATATGATCGGGAGCTACTAAGAACTTCATTTTGATGAACAACATGCTAGTTATAGGTGCTTTGCAAGCCAATCACATGAGTGATGGTATTTGTGACTTGACATGCACTCTTTCTTTTTGCTTATTATTATTAGGTATTTTATCACTTTATCTTATGTGTTGCATATATTGTGATGTCCTTAGATTTGTGTAATGGGAATCAGATCGTGATGAGATCACGATAATGAGACCGATTCACCTTTAAACACATACCCTAAATAATCTCGGTCATAGGTTATTCGAGAGGAACATCGAGATAACCGGATAAACTGGTGTGCTATATACCTATCCATATGATGGAGGTGGCTGGTCTCATAGCTACTCGTGTGGAGACACTAAGGATACAGTACAGGTGCTCATTGGAGAATGAGTTCACTAATTGATCCACTTACGGAATGCTGGATGGTTATTGATACCTCACGTCAGATAGCGATTCCATAGTCCCAGTAGTGTATCTGATCCTTAGACTTGAGACACCAAGGATGTCTTGTATGAGTACTCCACTCTTTGATACTAGACTTATAGGTTTGGAAGTTTCAGATCTAGTACAACCGGTTATTGGGAGTGGTAGCCAACCTTACGAGGGCTATTGAGTGTCAATAGAGGATCATCCGCCCTTGGTATCATGAGAAGAATATCCCGTGTATTCTTGCTCGAACAAATCCTTGGCTAAGGTTATTCGGATTGAGAGAGAAAGAGTTCTCCGGAAGAATCCGATAAGAGCGAGACTCGAGGAGAGATCGTATGGGCCTGACAGCACTATGCCTAATATAGGGTCTCTGAGATATTAGATGGATGAGGGACTATAGATACATGATAACTGAGGACAGATATGTCCAAAGGATTGGATTCTCCTGTATCGTCTAGGGACTGCGGCATAGTGGCCTATCACGTTCGCAATCGATGAGTCGGGTGAATTTTTATAAAGATAATAATTCACTAAGTCAGAAGGAGTTCTGATAAGTATGACTTTTGGCCAGCTCAATGTTGGACCTAGAGGATCACACACATATGGTAGGTGTTGCGATGAGTAAATGTTCGGATATGAGATATCCGCCGGAGCCCCTATCTTATTGGATATCCAATAAGCCCCTGAATTATTGGATCCTAAGATGGGATTCAATAAGAGCTAATAAGAGATTATTGGGCAAAGACCCATTAATCTAAGAGGCTTGGGTAATTGGATAGAGATCCAATACCCAATAGGGCACGATTCATTAGGGTTTATAGGGGGCCTCTATAAATAGGAGGGAATTGAAGGCCCATAGGCTGGGGTTCTCTCAGTAGCCACTTTCTATTCTCCTCTGCCCAAGAGAGGAGCATCGTCGCAGTCCCTACCATGTGGATATCGCTAGAGAGGAGGACGCTTGACCTTTTGCTAGTCATACATGCCCTGCAAGTCAATCACATGAGTGATGACACTTGTGACTTGATATGCACTTTTTCTCTTTACTTATAATTAGACATTTTATCACTTTATCTTGTGTGTTGCATATATTGTGTTGTCCTTGGATTTATGCAATGAGAATCGGATTGTGATGAGATCACGATAATAAGATTGATTCACCTTTAAACACAAACTATAAATAATCTTGGTCATAGGTTACTCGAGATAGACATCGAGACAACCGGATGACTGGTGTGCTGGATACCCATCCATATGATGGAGGTGGTTGGTCTCATAGCTATTCGTGTGGGGATACTAAGGGTACAGTGCAAGTGCTCAATGGGGAATGAGTTCACTGATTGATCCACTTATGAAATGCTGGATGGTTATTGATACATCACGTCAGACAGCGATTCTATAGTCCCAACAGTGTAACTGGTCCTTAGACTTGAGGCACCAAGGATGTCCTGTATGAGTACTCCACTCTTTGATACCAGACTTATGGGTTTAGAAAGTTTTAGATATAGTACAATCGATTATTAGGAGTGGTAGCCAACCTTACGAGGGCTATTGAGTGTCAATAGAGGATCATCCACTCTCGGTATCATGAGAGAAATATCCTATGTATTCTTGCTCGAACAAATCCTTGGCCAAGGGTGGATGAAGGTCAATTGCTAAAGGTGCAAACATAATCAAAGGTGGCAAAGGGCTTATAATGTGTTGGCAGAAGTCACACATAGAGATATTATAGTCCGAGTTCATTCCACAAAGACTATAATACAATAGAGATGTCACCAAGAGACAATATAATATAGTAAACATGATAGAATAGGTCGAGATAATATGACACACATGAAAAAAGTATCGTGAGGGACTTGATCATATATATATATATATATATATATATATATATATATATATATATATATATATATATATATATATATATATATATATATATATATATATCGAAACTACTAAGAACTTCATTTTGATGAACAACATGCTAGTTATAGGTGCCTTGCAAGATAATCACATGAGTGATGGCACTTGTGACTTGACATGCACTCTTTCTTTTTGCTTATTATTATTAGGCATTTTATCACTTTATCTTATGTGTTGCATATATTGTGATGTCCTTAGATTTGTGTAATGGGAATCGGATCATGATGAGATCACGATAATGAGACCGATTCACCTTTAAACACATACCCTAAATAATCTCGGTCATAGGTTATTCGAGAGGGACATCGAGATAACCGGATAAACTGGTGTGCTATATACCTATCCATATGATAGAGGTGGCTGGTCTCATAGCTAATCGTGTGGAGACACTAAGGATACAGTACATGTGCTCATTGGAGAATGAGTTCACTAATTGATCCACTTACGGAATGCTGGTTGGTTATTGATACCTCACGTCAGATAGCGATTCCATAGTCCCAGTAGTGTATCTGATCCTTAGACTTGAGACACCAAGGATGTCTTGTATGAGTACTCCACTCTTTGATGCTAGACTTATAGGTTTGGAAGTTTCAGATCTAGTACAACTGGTTATTGGGAGTGGTAGCCAACCTTACAAGGGCTATTGAGTGTCAATAGAGGATCATCCGCCCTTGGTATCATGAGAAGAATATCCTATGTATTCTTGCTCGAACAAATCCTTGGCTAAGGTTATTCGGATTGAGAGAGAAAGAGTTCTCTGGGAGAATCCGACAAGAGCAGTACTCGAGGAGAGACCGTATGGGCCTGACAACACCATGCCCGATATAGGGCCTCTGAGATATTAGTTGGATGAGGGACTATAGATACATGGTAACTAAGGACAGATATGTCCAAAGGATTGGATTCCCCTGTATCTCTGGGGGCTGTGGTATAGTGGCTTAGTACGTCCGCAGTCGATGAGTTGGGTGAATTATTATAGAGATAATAATTCATTAAGTCAGAAGAAGTTCTAACAAGTATGACTCACGGCCAGCTCGATATTGGGCCTAGAGGGTCACACATATATGATAGGTGTTACGATGAGTAGAGGTTCGGATATGAGATATCCGCTGGAGCCCATATCTTATTGGATATCCAATAAGCCCATGAATTATTGGATTCTTAGATGAGATCCAATAATTACTAATAAGAGATTATTGGATAGAGACCCACTAATCCAAGAGGCTTAGGTAATTAGATAGAGATCAAATACCTAACAAGGCAAGATCCATTAGGGTTTACAGGGGGCCTCTATAAATAAGAGGGAACCAAAGCTTTATAGGCTGGGGGTTCTTTTGGTAGCCACCTTCTGTTCTTCTCTCCCTAGAGAGGTGCATCGTCGTAGTTCCTGCTGTAGGGATTCAGGGATATACGATCTCCCTATGTATTTTCTTTTACACATGCAGTTTTCGCAGATTTGTTTTGACGCACCGACCTTTGTATGACGATAGAACTTTTCTACGGGAAATCTGTGGTTTTGTTTTTTGTTATTTCGCTATGCATGAGATGTCACCCCATAGGATTTCCCAACACCTTCTTCATCCTCTTATACAGATCTGCAGATATTCAGGGATATACGAACTCCCTAGGTATCTTTCTTTTACACATGCAGTTTTTGTAGATTTTATTTTTGAATGCACCGATCTTCGCACGACGACGAACCTTTCATGGAAATCCAAGGTTTTTGTTTTTTGTTCTTCTCCTGCGCATGAGATATCGCCCCCTAAGATTTTTCAACAGTGGTATCAGAGCCAGGTTGTTCGTGCGAAGATCGGATCGTAAACTGTATGTGTTATGATTTAGAATAATTTTTGTCGTCAAAATCATTGACGCAAAAGATATTTTCTTACTGCACTCGTATAGTGGCATCCTTGCTACCTACAACGGTAGTGGCGGTGGCTGCAGGCTGTGACAGGTGATCGACGGCCTGCTTCCTTCCTGCAAGGGGCGGGCGGCACCCGCGGGGGCAACGACGGCTGCGGGGGCTACCCCGCAACCCGCGGGCAGAGGCACCTGCGGCGCCTGCGGGCTGCCTGCCCGCATGGGTGGGCAGCTCCCACAGTGGCAGCGCCGCCAATGGGCAAGACTTTGCTTGCCGCGAGCGTAGTGCCCGTATGGGCAGGTGGCGGCGCATGTGCAGCACGCAGAGAAAAAGTCGAGGATTAGGGTTTTCGGATAAAATATAATTTTACCCTTCGAAATTTTAGAAATTTTGATTTCTGTCCCTTTGGTAGAATGACCAAAATACCCCTCATAATTTTAAAAATTTTAGTTTTGTCCTTTGTGGCTAAATGACCAAAATACCCTTGGGAATTCTGAAAATTCTTTGTATATCCCTGATTTCAGAAAAATATTAGTTAATTAAAATATTTAATTAACTATTATTATTTTTCTAGTAAACTTATATAATAACTTATACATGTGATGTATGATGTGGACAGATGATTATGGACCGTGTGATGTGATGTGTGCACATGTGATTATTATTATTGGGACTTACGAGCCTCTATTTTTCTCATTTATTATCGGGCCTACATGCTTGTAATTTATTGTAATTACATGAGGAGGCATAGCGGGAGCGTGGAAGTGATAGCGGGACCCACGAGGTCGAGACGGATGATCCGACGCATGGAGATGTGTTGAGATGCCGATGGAACCGACAAAGTAAGATGGACAATCACAAGACATGGAGATGTGTCGATGCACACATAGATCTTGATGTGAGTGATTGGGCCTACTAGCTTGGGCTTGATCACATTAGGATGTGGTTCATGATCATCTGGTGTGATTGCTCATGTGATGTGTGAATGATTATATACCTACTAGATATGTATATATATTTGCATGCGATGTAGATATATATATATTTATTAAATATGTATGTGTGTGACACATTGTGTTAGGAGACCAAATCAAAAATCCCCTCTATTAATAATATTAAGTCGGTAAACGTGAGACAATTAGATTGACCCACGTGGCCTTCTATCGTTATAGGTAGGAACCGATTCCCGGTATAGGTTGAGTTGGTCGAGTCCCTCGAGACTCACCTATATCGCATTTCGCTATCTTATCTACGATATAAAGATGTCACCGGTAACCTGAGGACATGGTATGCTTGGTCGAGTCCCTTGAGAGTATATCATCGAATCAGACTCATCTTATAACGATGGTGATGACTTAATTGAACATCATAGTTGGTCGAGTCCCTCGAGGCCATGGTGGTTCGGAGGTCGAACAGGACGAAAATCATAAGGAGTTGTGATTGACAAGAGTTGTCTACCTTTACAGGCTTAACGTGATTGGTTGAGTCCCTCGAGGTTACGTTAAGACACCGATTGGATCTCGATCCCCATTAAAGATCCGCCGGGGGTCTCCGATTCACATACCAGAGGGTGTTGTGTGTCTCGTGAAAAATTAGTGGGAATACATTAAGATAGAAGTCCTTATCTTAACTATTTAATTTTTTTACAAAGTCTGCATGTTATTTATTTCTGCTACATCTTTAATTTCAGAAAATGTCGCTTTCAAATCCTTTACGTGGTATACTTTATACCAACCGCCTCACTGGTCCAAATTATGCGGATTGGCTTTGCAATCTGAGAATCATTCTCATGGCGGAGAAAATCACGTACGTCCTTGATACAGTGATCCCTACGCCCGATGAACGGGCAACCGAGGATGAGATCGCTCGTTATATAAAGTACATAGATGATTCCACTTTTGCTCAGTGTTATATGTTGGCCTCTATGACTATTGAGTTACAAAGACAACATGAAAATATGGATGCTAATTTCATACTCCTGCATCTCCGTAAACTATTTGAGGTACAGGGAAGAACTCAATAATATGAGATATCAAAAAGTCTTTTCCATGCTAGGATGACTGAGGGGACACTGGTTCAGAATCATGTCCTTAAATTGATTGAGTGGATCGAGAAACTCACAGGTCTAGGAATGGTCCTAGAGGATAACCTGTGTATAGATCTTGTGCTTTAGTCCCTATCATATTTTTTTTCTCAATTTATAATAAATTTTAATATGAATAAACTTGAGGTGACCCTCCTAGAGCTCCTCAATATGTTGAGAGAAGTAGAGAGCACCATCAAGAAAGAGAAGCCAGTTCTCTATGCTGGTGAGACTAGAAAGAAAAGGAAGGCTGAGAAGTCCCTTAAGAAGGGTAAGGGCAAGAGCAAAATGGGTAAGGCAAAGGTTGCCAAGAAAGACCCAACAAAGGACAAAGGCTAGTACTTCCACTGTGGTAAAGATGGGCACTGGAAGAGGAACTGCAAAGAGTACCTTGCAGAGAGGGCGAAACAGAAGCTTGGAGAAGCTTCAAGTACATTCATGATCAGTCTCTATTTGTCAGAATCTTATGATAACACATGGGTATTAGATATCGGGAATACTTATCATATCTACAATTCATTGTAGGTTCTGGCAAGACTTAGGAGATTGAAGAGAGACGAAATAGACCTTAAGATGGGTAATGGAGCAAAGGTTGTTGTAGTGGCTGTTGGCAAAGTCACTTTACATCTACTTGGTGGAGCTATTATTGCATTGGATGCATGCTATTATGTTCCTACTATTATCAAAAACATTATTTCCATTTCATATTGACAGTTAGTGGATATAAATTAGTTTTTTGAGAACAATGATTGTTCGATGGCATTAGACGATGAGATCATCATGAGAGGAACATTGCATAATGGTTTATTTATGCTAGATGCAGCTCCACACATCATGAGTGTAAGTGAGTCGAAGAGAAAATGAGAAGAGGTGAACAATGCATATTTGTGGCATCGTAAGCTAGGTCACATCCATGATGGAAGGGATTCAAAAGTTACTAAAGAATGAATATCTAGATCCATTTGACTATGAGTCATATACGACTTGCGAACCTTACCTTCGGGGAAAGATAACCAACTCTCCATTTAGTAGAACTGGAGAGAGAGCCACTGAGTTGCTGGAACTCATACATAGCGATGTATATGGTCCCATGTCAACTCATGCCATAGGTGTTTACTCATACTTTATTACTTTCATTGATGATTTCTCAAGATACGGATATGTGTACTTGATGAAGTACAAGTCTGAGGCTTTTAAGAAATTCAGGGAATATAAGAATGAAGTGGAGAACCAGACTGGAAAGAGTATTAAAACTCTTCGATTAGATCGAGAAGGTGAGTACTTGAGTATAGAGTTCATCCAGTTCCTCAAAGACCATGAGATTTTATCCCAGTGGACACATCTTTATACACCGCAGCTTAATAATATATCAGAAAGGAGGAATCACACACACTATTAGACATAGTACGTTCCATAATGAGTTTCGCCGACCTACCCATCTCATTCTAGGGATATGCCCTAAAGACCGCAGCTTATCTTCAGAACAAAATTCCAACTAAGTCAGTAGTGTCTACTCCATATGAGATATGGAAGGAAAAGAAGCCCAATCTTAAGGTTGTTAAGATTTGGGGCTACCCTGCCCACGTCAAGAGACATAGCCCCGACAAGTTGGAATCCAGGATGGAACGGTGCAAGTTTGTGGGATACCCCAAGGAAGCTTGTGGGTATTATTTTTATCACCTTGAGGATCAAAAGGTCTTTGTAGCCCAGAGAGCAGTGTTCCTTAAGAAGGAACACATTCTTGGTGGAGACAATGGGAGCATGATAGAGTTAAGCGAGGTTGGAGAACCTAGCTCAAGCACCATTCCACAGTCAGAATCTGTTTAGGTAACTAGCACACAAGTTTCAACTTTACGTAGGTCCAGTAGAGTATCCCATCCTCCTGAGAGATATGTGGGACATATCAGAAGAGAGGATGTTGAGGATATTGATCCTTAGATCTATGAGGAGGCTATTATGAGCATAGACTTCGGGAAATGGCAAGAAGCCATGAATTCAGAAATGGATTCCATGTACTCCAACAAGGTTTGGAACCTGGTTATTGCACCCGAGGGTATTGTACCCATTGGCTGTAAGTGGATCTTCAAGAAGAAGATCGGAGTAGATAGAAAGGTAGAGACCTATAAAGCAAGGCTAGTGGCTAAGGGGTATCATCAAAGGCAAGGAATTGACTATGACGAAACTTTCTCACCCGTAGCCATGCTAAAATCCATTCGAATTCTATTAGCTATTGCGGCATACTATGATTATGAGATCTGGCAGTTGGACGTGAAAACCGCATTCCTCAATAGCAACCTCGAGGAGGAGGTGTATATGATACAACCTAAGGGATTCGTGTCCAAGGATAACATAAACAAGGTATGCAGGTTGCTTAGGTCCATCTATGGATTGAAGTAAGCTTCCCAAAGTTGGAATATAAGATTTGATGAGGCGATTAGATCTTATGACTTCGTTAAGAACGAAGATGAGCCTCGTGTGTACAGGATGGTAAGTGGGAGCACTATCACCCTTTTGGTATTGTATATGGATGACATCCTGATCATTGGGAATAATGTAGGAATGCTCTATATAGTAAAGGCTTGGTTATCTAGGCACTTCTCCATGAAGGACTTAGGGGAAGCATCATGCGTATTGGAGATATAGATCTATAGAGATAGATCCAAGAGGATGCTTGGCTTGTCTCAGTCTAGGTACATAGACACCATTGTCAAAAACTCCTGAAAATTTCAAGAGAGGTCTCATACTAATGAGACATATAGTATCACTTTCTAGGAGTATGTCCCCCAAAGACTCCTGAAGAAAGAGCACATATGTAAAGGATACCATATGCCTCAGCGATAGGATCTATCATGTATACTATGCTATGTACCAGGCCTGATATAGTGTATGCTCTGAGTGTCACGAGCAAGTATCAAGCAGATCCAGGCTTGGAGCACTGGAAATCAGTAAAATGCATCCTTAAGTACTTGAGAAGGACTAAGGATCTCTCACTGGTATATGGAGGCAATAGCCTTAGGGTTGAGGGCTACACAGACTCGAGCTTCTAGTCCGATGTCGATGATAGCAAGTCTAATTCAGGGTATGTGTTTATCCTGAATGGAGGAACAGTATGTTGGAAGAGTTTCAAGCAAGACACTACTGTTGACTCGACCACAAAGGCGGAATACATTGCTGCGGTAGAAGCAGCAAAGGAGGGAGTCTGGATAAAGAAGTTCACCACAGATATAGGAGTCGTGTCGAGCAGTGAGGAGCTGATTCCCTTATATTGCGATAACTACGGGGCGATTACTCAAATAAGGGAACCCGGGTCTCATCAGAAGTGTTCTGAGGAGGTTCCAACTTATTAGAGAGATCATGGCCCAAAGAGATGTAGTAGTGAAAAGAGTTCCATCCGAAGATAACAGTGCAGATCCACTAACAAAGCCATTGACTCAGATTGTCTTTGAGCATCACAGAGGTCTAATAGGGATCAGACACGTTGGTGATTGGCTTTAGGTCAAGTGAGAGATTGTTAGTTATAGGTGCCCTACAAGCCAATCACATAAGTGATGACACTTGTGACTTGACATACACTCTTTCTTTTTGCTTATTATTATTAGGTATTTTATCACTTTATCTTGCGTGTTGCATATATTGTGATGTCCTTGGATCTGTGCAATGGGAATCGGATCGTGATGAGATCACGATAATAAGACCGATTCACCTTTAAACACAGATCCTAAATAATCCCAATCATAAGTTACTCAAGAGGGACATCGAGATAACCAGATATACTGGTGTACTATATACCCGTCCATATGATGGAGGTGGCTGATCTCATAGCTATTTGTGTGGAGACACTAAGGATACAATATAGGTGCTCATTAGAGAATGAGTTCACTGATTGATCCGCTTACAGAATGTTGGATGGTTATTGATACCTCATGTTAGACAGTGATTTCGTAGTCTCAGTAGTATATATGGTCCTTAGAGTTGAGACACTAAGGATGTCTTGTATGAGTACTCCACTCTTTGATACAAGACTTATAAGTTTGGAAGTTTTAGATTTAGTACAATCGGTTATTGGGAGTGGTAGCCAACCTTACGAAAGCTATTGAGTATCAATAGAGGATCATCCGCCCTTAGTATCATGAGAGGAATATCCCATGTATTCTTGCTCGAACAAATCCTTGGCCAAGGTTATTCGGACTGAGAGAGAAAGAGTTCTCCGGAAGAATCCGATAAGAGCGAGACTCGAGGAGAGATCGTATGGGCCTGATAACACCATGCCCGGTATAGGATCTTTGGGATATTAGATGGATGAAGGACTATAGATATATGGTAACTGATGACAGATAGGTCTAAAGAATTGGATTCCCCTGTATCATCTAGGGACTGCGACGTAGTGGCCTAGTACGTCCGTAGTCGATAAGTCAGGTGAATTATTATAAAGATAATAATTCACTAAGTTAGAAGGAGTTCTGACAAGTATGACTTTTGGCCAGCTCGATATTGGGCCTAGAGGGTCACACACATATGGTAGGTGTTGCGACGAGTAAAGGTTCAGATATGAGATATCCGCCGGAGCCCCTATCTTATTGGATATCTAATAAGCCTATGAATTATTGGATCCTAAGATGAGATCCAATAAGAGCTAATAAAAAATTACTAGGCAGAGACCCATTAATCTAAGAGTCTTGGGTAATTGGATAAAGATCTAATACCCAATAGGGTAGGATCCATTAGGGTTTACAGGAGACCTCTATAAATAGGAGGGAATTAAAGGCCTATAGGCTGGGGTTCTCTCAATAGCCACCTTCTATTCTTCTCTGCCCAAGAGAGGAGCATCGTCACAGTCCTTGTCGTGTGGATACTACTAGAGAGGACGCTTGACCTTCTTCATCATCTCCTACAGATCTATAGGGATTCAGGGATATACGATCTCCCTAGGTATCTTTCTTTTACACATGCAGTTTCACGGATTTTATTTTTGAATGCATCGATCTTCGCACCACGACGAACCTTTAATAGAAATCCAAGGTTTTTGTTTTCTATTCTTTCGCTGCGCATGAGATGTCGCCCCCTAGGATTTTCCAACACAATATAATGACAAGAAGGGCTATGGATTCAATGAGTGAATGTCATGATACTATAAAGGTAGGTCTTTCGTGCATGTATCAAATTTTATGTCAGGTAAAAGCCTTGGTCATCAGTATATAAGAGCTTTGTAACACTAAGGGAGATTTCCAGTATGAGTACTAATGAGTCCCATGAGGGGGACTTGATCATATAGAGATATGATCAGGATAATTGGAGAGTTGGATTACTCTAAAGCTCATATTCACTTGAGAGAGGTTGATAAGTTAAAAGACAAGATAGAGCGAATGAACACTGCTACCAGGGACACGAAGGAGGACATAATCGGTCAAGGAGAACTGCTTTTCATCAACTAAGGAGAACTACTATGAGAACATAGAAGTGTTGAAATAAATGGTCGAAAGGAGCAAGAAAGTAACAATGAGTCCTAAGGGACTTAGCTATCTAGAACCAAGTGTCGGTTAAGATGAAGGTGAACTCGAAGGAGTATCATAATATTATAAAGACATCTACTAATCATAAAGAAAATGATATAAACGCGAGGCGATAAATAGTAGTATTATGGACATGACAGTGCTATGGTACTATAGAGTCAAGACTTCCATAGAGTTATCTTCTCTTGCTCTCATGAAGGGAGAGTATATAGTCATGAAAGGAGTCCAAGATTGTGGAGAATATAGAGGCAAACTCAAAGTACTGAGACAAGACTGAAAGATAAAAGCCAAAGAACTTTATAAGAGTAGTCAGCTTCTTATCAAGATAGTTTAAAATGGAGGATTTTGGGTTGATGCAAGAGTGCCTGACCTTGGAACAAAGTAAGCAATATGCGAGACAAAATTTTACTCTTTCTGAGCAAAACTTCTTGTATTTCAAAAGTTCAATAATAATGAGGAAGCAAATTATAGTAACTAACTCAACGCCAAGACTGTAAATACTTTAGATGCTTTAAAAGTGTGAACAAAAAATAGATAAAGGTTAGTAACCAACTTAATATATAAAGTACAACAAGTAATCTTTGCCTTATCAACTCTTAAGAGAATAGATGAAACCAAGTACCTTAGTTCTCTTGTTTATTCATAAAAAAGCTATGCACATGTTTAAAGACAATTCAAAGAAACTTAGTGGAAGAATAATTGTCCAACCCTCACTAATAGTGATCGATTTTATTGAGAGTAGATTATCTACTTTATTTTTTTAATAAAATATGAATAAAAAATGAAAGTGATGCAAGACTAATTGAAGGTATTAATTAAGGAGAAAATAAATCGATATACAAATTTTATAGAGAAAAGACATAAAAAAACTTTAAGTCCATGAGATGATACTTGTTTTAGCTTTAACATGCATCCACCTAGTTCCAACGACACGAGACGTTTGAAAGACTAGTGGATATCAAGGAATGCCTTTTTTTTTTTTCATCTGAGAGATCTACAGAAACCAATAAAGATCGACAGAACTTGACTAACTTCACACCAGAGTTAGAGTAATTTAAGAGTTGAAGCAATATTAGCATATCAAAGTTTAACTACTCTACAACAATGGTAGAGAGTAGTTGGGAGCTAAGAGGTGCATTCCAATTGGAGTAGGTGATTAAAGATTTTGCAAAGGTGAAGAGATACAACATCCGTAAAGGCTTTGACGAGGACATTAAAAGAATAAATGGAGGAGAATATTATGGATAAATATGCATAAAGATGTTCAATGTAATATTTGTGTATATCTATACCTTTTAATTTTGTTTAGCATTGCTAGCTTTTAGGGAGTTTATAATAAGCTTGGTAGTCCCATTTTGGTATGCTATACTAGTCATAGGTATCCTGCAAGCCAATCACGTGAGTGATGACACGTGTGACATGATACACACTCTTTTTTGTTTATTATTTATTTGATATTTTTTTCACTTTATATTATCTATTGCATATATTGTGATGTCCATGGATTTGTGCAATGGGAATCAGATTGTGATGAGATCACGATAATAAGACCGATTCACTTTTAAATATAAACCCTAAATAAACTTGGTCATAGGTTACTCAAGAGGGACATTGAGATAACTAGACCGATTAGTGTGTTGTATACCCATCTATATAATAAAAGTAGTTAGTCTTATAGCTGGTCTTATAGCTGCTCATGTGGGAACACTAGGGATACAGTGCAAATGCTCATTGGAGAATGAGTTCATTAATTGATCTACTTATTAAATATTGGATAGTTGATGATATTTCATTGTCAGACAGTGATTCTATCATCCCAATAGTATATCTGGTTCTTAGACTTGAGACACCAAAGATGTCTTATATGAGTACTCCACTCTTTGATACAAGACTTATATGTTTGAAAGTTTCAAATTTAGTATAGTCAATCATAGGGAGTGGCAGCCAACCTTACAAAGATACTTGAGTGTCGATAGAGGATCATTCGCTCTCAGTGTCATGAGAAAAATACCTTATATGTTCTTACTCAGGAAAATCCCTGGCCAGGATCATTCGGATTGAGAGAGAAAGAGTTCTCTAGGAGAATCCGATTAAAACGAGACTCGAGTAGATTCCATATGGGCTTGATAGCACTATGCTTGATATACGGTCTCTAAAATATTAGATAGATGATGGACTATAGATATACGATAATTGAGGATAGACAGGTTCAATAAATTGAATTCTCTTATATCGTCTAGAGACTACGACGTAGTAGCCTAGTATGTTCATAGTAGATGAGTTGAGTGAATTATTATAAAAAATAATAATTCACTGAGTCAAAAGAAGTTATGATAGGTTTGACTCACGATCAGCTCGAAATTGGGCCTAGAGGATCACATACATATGATAGGTGTTATGATAAGTAGAGGTTTGGATATGAGATATCTGTTGGAGCCTCTATTTTATTGGATATCCAATAAACCATTGAATTATTGGATCCTATATATGAGATCCAATAAGAGCCTATGAGAAATTATTAGGTAAAGATCCACTAATTTAAGAGGCTTGGTGATAGGACCCTAGTAGGGTTGGGTCCTACTCAACCAAGTAGCAGCTAATAAAAACCCTGTGAGTGTAATAAATCTCACCTACCAATCTCTATCCTATAAAGAAGAGAGGCTAGGGTTTATATTTGGGCTATTGGGCCTCTTAGCCGTCGCCCCCCTTGTTACTGGGTCGGTCGGCTAAAGTTGAGGGTAAATTGGGCAGTTCACTTAGGAAGCAGCCCCTAGGGCTAGGGTTTAGAGCTCTATATAAGCTTGGAGCTTCCACCTCTTTAAAATAAGAAAGATCAATCTACAATTATAGCCACCAGGCTACTTTGAGGGTGGAACCCCTATAGAGTTCCAAGGGTTGATCCCCCTTAAAGATCAATCTCCATAGAATTCCTCTGTGGTTCTATCATCTGGTATCAGAGCAGCGATCTTGCTGCTTTTGCTGCCATCCTTGCTGTCCACCATTAGCTAAGCAATTCTCACAATTGCTCTTGACGTCGTCGTCTCCACCGTCATCTCCTGACGTAGATTAATTCAATCTACTGTCGTCACCTCCAATTGCATCAGAGATCTGATATTTTTCTACCACCAATACCCTTTGCTGTTGTAATTTTTTTATCTAAAATACCAAAAAGAAGTTTTTCTATCAATCCCTTACCTGCAAATTCCTTGCATCGCAAAAGTTACTATCTTTGCGAATGAAGGATTGCTGCAGAAAATTTCAGCTGCGTGTTGCTGCCTTTAACCAATCTAATTGTTATCCTTTTTGAACGAAATTTCTTGTGCACCTCATAGATCATCTTGGCTCCCATCCATGATTGATCTATCATAGAATTCATCTTAAAAGAAAATTCATGTGTTGCTGTAATCTCTCATCCCAAACTGCTGAAATTTTTCGACGAGAATTCTGCTATCGCAACTTGCACCGATTTCTTTACTGTTATGCTGCAGAAATTTCTTGATCCAATTTGTCATCCTTGCTATTTTTTAAACTAAGATTCTACCATCAAACCCTCTCCTCAAATTCTTGAGTTTTCGCTGGCAATTTCATCGAGAAACCGCTATTTCTTCAACGATAATTCTGCTCTTACGAGACAGCGCATATCGGTAGTAATTTTCACTGATTTTTGTCAAATCTTTGCTGCGATCTACCACAGATCTAAAACCCTCTTCCCTAACCTTCATCCACTACCATCATAGTCCAAAACTCCATTAAACTACAGCCCCAAACTGTGCCTAAAATAGCCACAAAACAAGCTTAAACCGCAGCCTACATCCACTAATCCATCAACCCTTTCAGCCACCGCTTCTCTCAACCAATACATGCCTTTAGCTCGACAGCAAATAAGAGATCTTAATATTACAGATTTTGAGACATGCTATGACATATGAGGAGGCAATTGATGCTAAATTCGAAGCCTTCGAGACACAAATGGAGGAGAAGATTCAGACTCTCTTTGCTGAACTCAGTTTGGGTCGACCACCGAGCCCAAAGAAATCACATCACGGAGAGAGCTCTGATCGAAGAGATGACCTCCAGGAGAGGGGAGGCTCTATGACCGATCCTTACTATCCATACATGAGAGTGGACTTCCCTAGATGGGAAGAAGGAGACCCGATTGGTTGGATCTCGCGCGCGGAGCGATATTTTTGGTATCACAAAACCACAGATGCATTTATGGTAGAAATTATGGCTATACATCTTGAAAGGGATGCCATACAATGGTTTGATTGGTTTAAACACACTCATGGAGTCCTCTCATGGCGACAATTCAAAGAAGGACTACTGATCCGCTTCGGACCAACCGATTACGAGAACATCGACGGATAACTAGCGAAGATCCAACAAACCTCCACCATTCAGGAGTATCAAACCAGGTTTGAAAGGTTATCTAATCAAAATCGTGATTAGTCTGAAAAATAGTTATTAGGAACATTAATTGAGGGCTTGAAGCTAGAGATCCGGGGAGAAATTAAAGCACGACAACCGTACACACTTATGACAGTCATCTCTTTCACATGACTTCAGGAGGAGCGATTGAACCATGAAACTCGAAGGACTAAGGTCGCTCCCCGACCAGTAATATCGAAACCCTTAGCCCCCCTACTATCAGCCAAGCTCTTGCACCAAAAAGGTTGACAAGAGAAGAGCTTCGAGACTAATCTGCCAAGGGGTTATGTTGGCATTGTGACGAGCCGTGGAGCCACGAGCATCGCTGTGAAAAAAGAAGACTTCTTGTGATTGAACTAGTGGAAGAAGTGATCAGTGAATAGCCAGAAGAGAGTCTTGAACATGAGGAAGAAGATGTAGAAGAAGAGCCACAATCGAACGACTTTATGGTACATGCGCTAGCCGGCTACTCAAATCCGCAAACGATGAAAGTTGGAGGCCTGCTCAAACAACAACCGATCACCATTCTCATCGATACGAGCAGCACTAATAACTTTCTAAACAGTAAGGTTGCTACTCGGATGACACTCCACATCGAAGGTTGCAGCAAGTTCGACGTAAAGGTTGCCGACGGCCGAATCCTAAAATGCAACCAAAGATGCCCGCAAGTGAAACTATTACTGTAGAACCAAGAAATTATTGCCGACTTCTTCCTCCTACCAATTGATGATTATGAGGTTGTGCTGGGTATATAATGGCTGACGACACTAGGTGACATCTCTTGAAACTTTTCCAAATTGATTATGAAATTCTATTGTAAAGGTAAACAGGTCACCCTACACGGGAAGCGCGAAAGCAACGTAACCACCATTTCAACCCAACGAATAGAGAAAGTTTTACACAAGATAGATGGTGGCTTTCTTATGCATCTCCAACAGCAACCAGAGGGGAAGAAAACAAAAATTAAAGATAAAAATCTCACCCAACTGCTTGTTGAATTTGATGATGTTTTTGCTGAACCGCACGATCTTCCTCCTACTCGGCAACATGACCACCGAATTCCAATCCTTCCGGGCAAACCACCAGCAAACACTCGACCTTACCACTATCCTCACCTCCAGAAGGATGAAATTGAGAAGATCATGAAGGAAATGCTTGAAATAGGAGTGATTCGGCCAAGCTGTAGCCCCTACTTCTCACCGGTGCTACTTGTGCACAAGAAAGACGGAACTTGGCGGATGTGCATCGACTACCGAGCTCTAAATGACATCACCGTCAAGGATAAGTACCCAATACCAATGGTGGATGAACTTCTTAATGAATTAAAAGGAGCTCGAGTCTTCATGAAGTTGGACCTCTGATCCGGTTACCACCAAATTCGGGTATGTGAAGGCGACATCCCAAAAACTGCTTTCCGCACTCATAACGACCATTATGAATTCTTGGTAATACCCTTCGGACTCACTAATGCTCCTTCAACCTTCCAAAGTCTCATGAATGATATTTTTCAGAGCTTTCTTCATAAATTTGTGCTGGTATTTTTTGATGATATTCTCATTTACAGCCATTCTCTTGAGACTCACTTTCAGCACTTGTGAATTATTCTGACGATCCTTCGGGAGAATACCCTTTTTGTTAAGCTATCAAAGTGTAGCTTTCTCCAGCAAAAAGTAGAGTACCTTGGGCATATAATATCAGAAGAAGGAATGACCATAGACCTAACAAAAATCGAAGCAATGTAAGGCTGGCCGAAACCTACAAATGTAAAATTGCTACGTGGGTTCCTTGGACTAACGGGCTACTACCGAAAATTCATGAAGGACTATGGGAAGATTAGTGCCCCCCCTCACTTCTCTACTGAAAAAAGATGCCTTCCAATGGTCAAACAAAGTCTCCGCTGCCTTCGATAGATTTAAGGCAGCCATGATGACGACACCGGTGCTAGCGCTACCAGATTTTAGCCGACCCTTCATCATTGAGGCCGATGCATCTGGAGTTAGAATTGGAGCTGTTCTCATGCAAGATGGTCGACCACTCGCATACACCAGCAAGGCGTTGTCTCCCTCTCATCAAAAAATATCTATCTATGATATGGAGATGCTCGCCATTGTGCACGCAGTAACAAAGTGGAGACCCTACTTGATTGACCGATGATTTCAGATTAAAACTGACCATAGAAGCCTTAAGTACTTTTTGGAGTAGAAGATATCATCCCCGGAGTAGCAAAAATAGGTAACCAAACTTCTAGGATTTGATTATGAATTTATTTACAAAAAGGGAAAAGAAAACATTGTTGCAGATGCACTCTCACGGCTCCCTCATCAAGCTGAATTTTCAGCCATCTCTCTTCCTACCACCAGCTTCCTCGAGGGCATTAGGGAGGAATGGAAGAAGGATCCAGAAACCAGCAACATCATAAAAAGATTAGAGGAGGATCCAAGCGCAATAGCTCACTATACTTGGGATTCGAGGGATCTACGCTATAAAGGTCGTATTGTGCTTATACCAAACTCTCCTTACATCAAAGTCATTCTGCATGAAATGCACTCCACACCTTCAACAGGGTACTCTGGATTCCTAAGAACCTACAAAAGAGTGAAGCAAAACTTTTATTGGAAAGGGATGAAAAAAATTATTTCTGAATACGTAGCACAATGTGATGTATGTCAACAGCAAAAAGGTGAAACAGTGGCGAGTCCAGGGAAACTACAACCACTACCCATACCAGACTCGGTGTGGACTGACATCTCCATGGACTTCATCGAAGGGCTACCACCTTCCAAAGGTAAAAGCATAATCCTTGTGGTGGTTGATCGACTTACGAAATATACTCATTTTTGTGCTGTGCGAAATCCCTACACTGCTATTAGTATTGCTTAGATTTTCATAGAAAATATTGTTAAACTGCATGGGATGCCAAGGTCCATTGTAAGTGATCATGACAGGGTCTTCACTAGTAAATTTTGGACCGAGTTATTTCAGTTGTAGGACACCAAACTCAAAATGAGCACAGTATATCATCCACAAATTGACGATCAAACAAAAGTGGTGAATAGGTATTTAGAGACATACCTTCGGTGTTTTGCCAGTGATCAGCCAAAGGAGTGGACAAAATAGCTCCCCTGGGCTGAATGGTGGTATAATACTACATATCATTCATCTACAAAATGTACCCCATATGAAGCATTATATGGTCGACCGGCTCTTGTGATTCCAAAGTATGTAATTGGCTTGGCTAAGGTAGATCAGGTCGACCAAAATTTAATTGACAGGGACAAACTCCTACAACTGCTAAAGGATAATCTCTCTACTGCTCAAGCTAGAATGAAGCAGCAAGCTGACACATGAAGAAGTGAAAGGGAATTTTTAGTAGGAGACTGGGTTTATCTTCACCTACAATCATACAAGCAACTATCCATCAACACACGAGCCTCCATGAAGCTATCTCCATGTTTTTATGGGCCTTATCAGATCGCAGAGCGTATTGGAGCTATGACGTACAGACTTAAATTGCCTGAGGATGTCAAAATTCACACTGTCTTTCACGTGTTATGTTTGAAGCCCAAGTTGGGAGAACACGAGTCACCCTAGATTTAATTGCCCAATACCACTAATGATGAATATATCCAAGCCCAGCCACAAGCCATTCTCAACCACAGAATCATCATGCGTCACCGACGTCCCTCTACTAAAGTACTAGTGTATTGGAATAATTTACCACCCGAAGACGTCACATGGGAATCATATGAAGAGTTGAAAACTCGGTTCCCTGAATTCATGGAACCTCAGCCTTGAGGACAAGGCTGATTGGAAGAGGGCAGGATTGACAGGACCCTAGTAGAGTTGGGTCCTACTCAACCAAGTAGCAGTTAATAAAAACCTTGTGAGTATAATAAATCCCACATAGCCACCTCTATCCTATAAAGAAGAGAGGCTAGGGTTTATATTTGGGTTATTGGGCCTCTTAGCCGCCGCCCCCCTTGTTACTGGGCTGGTTGGCTAAAGTTGAGGGTAAATTGGGTAGTTCACTTAGGAAGCAGCCCCTAGGGCTAGGGTTTAGAGCTCTATATAAGCTTGTAGCCTCCACCTCTTTAGAATAAGAAAGATCAATCTACAATTGCAGCCACCAGGCTACTTGGAGGGTGGAACCCCTATAGCGTTCCAAGGGTTGATCCCTCTCAAAGATCAATCTCCATAGAATTCCTCTGGGATTCTATCACTTAGGTTGTCACATCCCAGATTTATAAAATATAATAAATTTTTATTTTATTATTCGTAATTTGTAGAATACACTCCTTCCTTTTTTTCATTATTGAATTCAATTTTTTATCTTTACAATAATAAATATTCTATTAACTAGAAAAAAACTACATCTTGTTAGTAGAGTCACGAGTCTCTTCCACCCAAGCTTTAAATCTATTACAAAGTTATAGATTACATTGAAAATAAATATAAAATAAAAATATATCAGCAACCACACATGCTGGTAGGACCCTCGAAAAAAATCATAAAAATAATCTTTAACATTTATAAAACAAATGTCAATAATTTAATAAGGAATAATAATATATCGATTCATCATAAAACTTATACATCAAAAAATGATGATAATTTCTTAAGCAAAATTATACATCAGCCACATGCAACACATACATAACAACTAGATAACAAAGTCGTACATCACACCCAATGGTGCAATCTTCCAACAGTGGATGGAGAGGCATTCTCCATGGGGTGGATTTCTCCTAACAACGAATGAAGACAATCCATATCGCACTCCCAACTAGAGTGGTATCCCTCACCCGCCCAAGTGGGGACATGTTCCTCCCAACAACGGATGGAGAAACTATCTAACCATCACGTTTGACGGTCTGCTAATCCTTGAAGGGAATCATCATACTTACCCTCGGTAGAGATACACAAACATCCATGATTATTCATTTACATTCATTCATTCATACATGCATCCAAGAAATAGTATAATCAAATATTATAAGAGACCATACTTTATGTACTATCTACTAGACTATGTCCATTGGTAGCTTCACATTGTGATGGACCAGTAGCTCCTTTCATAGGTTGCAGTTCCAATATGGACCATTAGCCTAGCTACATATAGTATATGATAACAATCATCTCAATATCATAAACTTAAGAAAAGTAGAAAACCAATAATCATTTTCAAATAACATTTTCAAATAAAACCTTTAAATTCATCAAATCATAAAGGCTTAAAACATCAATATCTCAATAGTCCTCAATCAACCAAAACCCTAATTGGAATAGCTTAATTGACTTAAACCAAATTCAATTCAATTATGACATAACAAAATCAATCTTAAATCCTTATAGAACCAGTCTAAAATCACCCTAGAGTGGTCTAATTTAGATTTGATTAATCTCGATTAGGTCAAGTAGGTTCGAATTGGTCAAGTTAGTCTGGAATCACCATAAACTGACCTTAATCGATTAAACATATCTGATTTAGTCAAAAGAGCTTAAACCAATAAAGGAAAAGGAAATCATACTATATCATATATTGCTAGCTCAAACTAAAACAACCCACTTGAGTCTTGGATGGGTCATATGCGCTAAACATGTATGTCCCAAGAAATAGGTTAAGTTGAGGCACAACGGGCTAGACCGAGGAGCGTCGATGTGCCTAATGCCAATCGCATTGCTAGGCATGCTTAACTTAATGGACTAGGCTAAGCCTCACTCATAAGTTGGGCTGAGCCTTACCACTAAATTGGGCCATGCTTGGCTCACGAGTTAGGTCATGCCTAGACACATGATTTAGGGTCGTGTATGACCATATGGACTAGTCGTACCTAGCCGTATGAGTTGGTCTATGCTTGGCCATATGATTGGATCGTACATGGCCACATGGACTAGGTCGTAAATGGCCATATGGACTGGATCATACCTGGTCACATGGGTTAGGTCATACCTTACCACATAGGCTGGCTCTTACTTGGCCACATAGGCTAGGTCATGCTTAGTCATATGGGCTGACTGTACCAAGCCACATTGGCTGGGTCGTACATAACCACATAGGCTAAGTCAATTTAATTTGACAAATCAATTTCACTCAAGTCAGACCTCAATTAGACTCATCTTATCAAATTAGATTTTTAAAAAATCTAAATTATCACATAATAACTCAAATCCATGAATTAAAGAACTTAAATTCATAATCTTAAATTTAAAATTAATTAAATCATATAAATTCATAAATAATTCTTAAAATAAAGATATATATAATTAAATAAATTAGAACCATTAATATAAGGGTAAGAATTTTACTTAAACTTAAAAGATCAATATCAATCAAATAATCATTATAATATCATAAATTAATTATCATTATTTATAAATCATAAAATTTTGAAATTAAAATATTATTATACATCATAAAATTATAACAATCTCAATATTAAGATTTTAAAACATAAATCAAAGCTAAAAAAAGGATCCTATCTCTCCTCGGGAAGTCCTCTCCTCGATTCTTCCATTGTCAGGCTTGGTGAGGAACGAGGGAAGAGGAGCCTGTTTAAATAGGAAAAGATGAGATCTCCCCAAAAAAGTAAATAAATATTTAAATTTTATTTTAAATTTATTTTTATTTTACTTTCACATACAAAGATAGAAATATAATATTCATTTATTATAGTTCACATATAAAAATGGAATGTATACTATTTACTTCCTAAAAATCATATCACTTATTAGGAAATAAATCAATTAATAATCTAATTGATTAGTAAGATTCCTAACTTATCCACATGATTAAGGAAATCAAATTTAATTATTTTCTTAACTATAATACACAAACATGAAAGTTAATAATAAAGTAATATATTATTTATAGTAATTAATTTATGTTAAGGGAGAAATCATCGGTGATTACATGGGTAGTTGGATAAAGATCCAGTACTTAATAGGGCAAGATCCATTAGGGTTAAGTTAATAGGGAACCAAAGAGTCATAGGCTAGGCTCTTCTTGGTTGCCACCTTCTATTCTCCTCTCCGTTTCTCCTCAACCAACAATCCTTTTTAGGGCATGTGGAGATTTGGGCAGTGACTTGAGGAGCGTCTTCGCAACCCTTGCTATATGGATCAGTGCTAAAGAGGACGCTTAAGGAGCGTCTTTGCAACCCTTAGTTGCATTCTATCCATGGGCGGCCAGGAAACTTTGGCTACCTAGTTGCCCCTAGCGGTCGGGACTCTAGGTTGCTTGGGCTATCTCTGCGACTAATAAACCTTGGCTGCAGGGGTTACTAATGCCAGGGTCGAGAGCACCCCTGCTATTATAGGTTTTGCTACCTTTGGCTAAGCTAAGAGCAGTAAGGTGTGCTATTCGCCAGTGCTGCAAGCAGCCTTTGGCCAAATTACAGGACAGCAACAGTTGTTGCCCCTTTTTCTTCATTTTGTATCAGCGAGTCTGAGGACAATATCTTGATTTACTAAACCTTTCAGCCATAAGAATAGCCACTATCTAGAATTTTGATTAACATAAAAAATACAGTATGTTATGTGAAAATAATTCTATGAAATTCAATAACACATACAATTTAAAAACCAATTGATCGCTGGTGTAACCTAGCTTTGATACCACTGTTGGAAAACCTAGAAGGAGCATCACATGTGTAGCGGAATAATAGAAAAATAAAATCTTAAATTTCTTAAAGAAAAGATTTTTTTATCATCGTGCAAAGATTGGTGCACAAAATAAAAACACAAAATCAAAAACTATGCATTAAGGCAGATTTGTTACATGGGGAGAATGTATATCCTTATAAAATTTTAGATCTATAGAAGTAGATAAAGGAGATCAATTGTTCTCCTCTCTAGTAGTAATCAACATGGTAGATGTGATAAAGACGCTTCTCAAATCGCTGCACGATCTTCCTCTTCACGTATACTATGTGATCAAAGGGCTGGCCTTTCTTGCTGTCGATATGCCATAAATTAGGGCTATCAACTGAGTAAGAGAGGGAGGGAGGAGAATAAGAGGTGATATCCAAAAAGGGTCTAGCCTATTCTTCTTTGGTTCACTTTAATAATAGAGGTACATATCAATTTAACCCTAATGGATCCAGCCCTATTGTGTACTAGATCTCTATCTAATTATCCAAGTCTCCTAGATTAATGAATCTTTGCTCAATAATCTCTTATTAGCTCTTATTAGATATTATCCATAAGATCCAATAATTCATGGGCCTACTAGATATCCAATAAGATATAGGCTCCAACGGATATCTCATATCCAAACCTCTACTTGTCGCAACACCTACCATATGTGTGTGATCCTCTAGACCTAATATTGAGCTGACCATGAGTCGTATAGATCAAATAATTAAGGGATTTATTGAATATCTAATAAGATAGAGGCTTTAGCAGATATCTCATATTCGAACCTCTACTTGTCGTAACACTTACTATATGTGTATGATCCTCTAGACTCAATATTGAGTTGGCTATGAGTTGTACATATTAGAACTCTTTCTGATAATAATTCACTACGGACGTACTAGGCTACTACGTTATAGTCCCCAAACGATATAAGAGGATCTAATCCATTAGACATGTCTATCCTTAGTTACCATATATCTATAATCCCTTATCCATCTAATATTTCAAATACTATATATCAGGCATGGTGTTATCAAACCTATATGAAATCTACTCGAGTCTTACTTTAATCACAGTCTCCTAGAGAATTCTTTCTCTCTTAATTTGAATGACCCTAATGAGGGATTTGCCTAAGTAAGAAAACATAGGATATTTCTCTCATGATATTGAGAGTGGATGATCCTCTATTGACACTTAATTGATCTTGTAAGATTTGTTGTCACTCTCGATGATCGGTTGTGCTAGATCTAAAACTTCCAAACCTATAAGTTTAGTATCAAAGAGTGGAGTACTCATACAGGACATACTTGATATATTAAGTCTAAGGGCCAGACACACAATTAGAACCATTGAATCGTTGTATGACAATGAGGTATTATCAACCATCTAGTATTTCATGAGCGGATTAATCAGTGAACTCATTCTCCAATAAGCATTTATACTGTATCCCTATTATCCCCACATGAGCATCTATGAGACCATCAGTCTCTATCATATAGATGAGTATATAATACACAAGTTTGTCCGGTTGTCTTGATGTCCCTCTCTAGTATTCTATGATCGGGATTATTTAGGGTCTATGTTTAAAGGTAAATCGATCTCATTATCATGATCTTATCATAATTCGATTCACATTACATACATTCATGAATATCACAATATATGTAATATGCAACATTCAACATAAAGTGAGAAAATATCAATAATAATAATAATAAATAAATAAATTATGCAGTGTGTTACACGTATCATCACTCACGTGATTGACTTGTGGGACACCTATGACTTGCACTTTTAGGGTAATGTCTAAGGCTGGTTCACTATTTTATTCCACAGTAATATCATATGGGCATTTGTGAGGATTTTTGGATGTGGTGGATCATATTGGATACTTTATTATATGTTTAAAATTTGCGAAGTCTATATTTACAATTTGTATTACCTATCAAGTATTTTCTAAAGTATCTACTTGTGAGATCTAGAGTTAAATAATTTATTTAACTTGTCTTCTCTTTTACATATTCTTAAGAGACCATAAAAAACTTCGGGGATGTTAACTTTTTACAGATGGACACGCAAGGGTACCACACGACTTATGTAAAATTAATTAAGTTTATGATAGAGCGATGTTGGCAGGGATGGTGAGCAACATCGGTAGGTAGTGGTATCACTTAATTCAAATAAACTTTGTTTACTCCTTTCATATAACTTCTTTTTCTTTCCCTTCTTTTTTTTTCTCTCCTAATTGTCAAAATCTTTCATTCATGGAGAATTTAAAGATAAAAAAGGAGGAGATGAGATATATATATATATATATATATATATATATATATATATATATATATATATATATATTTGTTTTGTTACATCGATTTAACATTTTTAGGGTGACGTAAGATTGCTGCTCGAAAGATGATATTTTGAGCCTTTCTGTAATAACTAGGAAGGTCACATTCTAGGCCTATAATTATTATTTTAGTTAATTGTATAAGTAAGAGAGTTATTGTTAGTGATAATCTCCTTATAGAATTTTAGTGATAATATATGAGTAGTGTTGGCGACGATGGTGTCAACAATGAGCGGCATCAACAATGAGCTGTGAGCTGATGAAATAAGGGGTTACGAGGAAGAAGAAAAAAAATTAAGAAAAAGGGTAAGATCAATAATAGTATAATTGCAAATAGTAAAATAATATTTTTTATTATTTTTCAATGAGTTGCCAATGGCAAAAGCGTTTCCAATTGTAAAGAGGGATGGTGAATAATAACCTTCTTTAAGAATTTATAATATTCCCAAGATACCCTTTTGTAAATAGATATAAATACTCTAATCTTATCACGTAACCTCTTTTTTTTTTTTTTTTTTCTCCTCATTCTTTTCCTAGTTGTCAAAACATATTTCATCTACTGGGATAATCTAAAAATCAAAAAGGAGGATTTGAGAAATAAATTTTTACATTTGTTAGATCAATTTAATATTTTTAGGGTTTAATACATTATGTTACAGGTCTTGAAGATGATATTCCATATATTTTTACAAACAACTCAGAAGGTCATATTTCCAACCTATTATTGTTATCTTATTAGGTTATGAGGAAGACCAAAAAAAAAAAAAAGTAACATCAGTAATAGTTGGATTGTAAATAGTAAAATAATATTTTATTTTTTCGATGAGTTGTAAATAGCAAAAGATTTCTATTAGTAAAAAGGGACCATGAATAATAAACTTCTTTAAGAACATGTGGTATTCATAAGATAATTTTACAAATGAACATAAATATCTTTAACCTATCACTTAATTTTAATAAACTTTTTTAACGCATCCATGCAACATCTTTTTCTTCTTCTTCTTCTTATTCTCCTCTTAATCATCAAAACATCTTTCATCGATAGGGACGATATAAAGTTCGAAGAGGAGGATATGAGAAATATTTTTTAATGTATCGGATTACAAGTCTAAAAGATGATATTTCAGACGTTTCAACAATAACCTGGAAGGTTATATTCCGGACCTATGATTATTAAAATTATATTATATTTTATTTATATAATTTCATGAATTAAAAGAGTCAGCCCTTAGAAAAAGGACTGTCAACGGCAATCTCGTTGGAGAATTCAAGGTAAGTGATGATATCCGTTTCCCATGT
The DNA here is from genome assembly GCA_024322285.1 of Musa beccarii. NCBI lineage: Eukaryota > Viridiplantae > Streptophyta > Magnoliopsida > Zingiberales > Musaceae > Musa > Musa beccarii. The sequence continues at coordinate 61,482,847 of CM044395.1, read as the reverse complement.
TTCCCGTCTTCCTCTTTGCAGCCCCTTCGTGCCCTAATCTCATGCGCTCTTCTTCTTATTATAGGTAACTGCTAACCACAAACAATACCTTCTTGTATATGACGTATGATGCATGCACTAGTGTGCCCCAAGAAATCCTTGCTATGCTTGCACTACCTCGCTCTCGATCTATAAATCTGATCCCCGCGCCGGCAGACCCTCGGTGATATCACGGAGCACTTCCTCCAAAATGGCTAGTTCTATCGTCGGACTGCACCGCTTCCTGGGTGCTCTCGTACTCTTGCTTCTCGCTCATCAAGCAGCAGCGGCAGGGTCGCTCGCGTTCGTCGAGAGAAGTGGCTCCAAATTGGTCGTCAACGGCTCCTCCTTCCTCTTCAACGGGTTCAACGCGTACTGGCTGATGAACGTCGCGTCGTACGACCGGGCGAAGGTCTCCAAGACCCTGAGCGATGCGGCGGCGGCAGGGCTCACCGTGTGCCGAACGATGGCGTTCAACGACGGCGGCAAAACCCCGCTGCAGTCATCGCCGGGGGTCTACAACGAGCAAGTCTTCCAGGTGCGTTCTGCCTCCGTTTCCTTCCCATATTGCAGCGCTGTCGACAAGCGTTCGTGTAGCGACCTCAATCCATCCTCGTCTCTTTAGGGGCTCGACTTCGTCGTCTCGGAGGCCAAAAATCACGGAATCCGTCTCATCCTGAGCCTGGTCAACAACTTCAAGGACTTCGGCGGCCGACCTCAGTACGTACAATGGGCTCGCAACGCCGGTGAGTCCATACAAACCGACGATGACTTCTACACCAATGCCAAAGTGAAGCAGTACTACAAGAACCATGTCCAGGTAAATTACGCGTATCATATCAAATCATATATATGTATGTTGATGAAATTGATCTGAATTCTCTTCCTCTTCTCTCCTGCAGAAGGTGCTAACACGAGTCAACACCATCACCAAAATAGCCTACAAAGACGATCCCACCATCATGTCGTGGGAACTAATGAACGAACCACGCTGTGAAGAAGATCACTCCGGCAAAACAGTCACGGTGAGAACCCTCTCGTTAGTATCAACCACAGCAGGGAATGCTCCTGCTGCATGTACTGGTGTCATCGTTTGAGTTAAGCGATTGCTTCGAGTAGGCGTGGGTTAAGGAGATGGCGGCGTACACGAAGTCCATCGACGACAAGCACTTGTTAGAGGTAGGATTCGAGGGCTTCTACGGGGATTCCACTCCGGACAAGATCAAGCTCTACAACCCTAATGGCTACCAGCTTGGCACGGACTTCATCACCAGCAATCAAGTCAATGAGATCGACTACACCACCATCCATGCTTACCCGGATATGTGGTAGACCGCATTGATATATATATAAATATATAAACCGCACTGATATTCTCTCCTTTGGTAGGCTCCAAGGGCAGTCGGAGGAGGCGCGGAAGACGTTCCTGCAGAAGTGGATTTCCAGCCACTGGGACGACTCCGTGAAGGTACTCGGCAAGCCACTTGTGTTCGCAGAGTTCGGGAAGTCAAAGGCAACTCCAGGATACTCGCAGAAGGTCCGCGATGACTTCTTCTCCGATGTCTACGGCGTGATCTACAGCGATGCCGAGACCAGTGGCGGGTTCTTCAGCGGCGGGATACTGTGGCAGGTCATGAGCGATGGGATGGAGTCGTACTACGACGGGTACGAGGTCGTGTTGTCTCAGGATCCGACGACGACGGCGGTGATAAAGAAACAATCGGATGCCATGGCGGCGCTCGCGAATAGGCTGGGCGGCTCTCATCGTTAGAGGTCTCTTCCAATGCCTCATTGCTTTTGCCATCCAATTCGAAATAATTATGATAATATCAAAAAACATGTCCTGATATTATTGTGATAACAATTTCGCATTATTGTATTGGGATTTATAGTCATCAAATTTTTCATCTTTTTAGATATCGTTTGAGGATGTCAATATATTAATATCGTGTTATTTTAATAATAATAATAATAATAATAATAAATATATAAAAATTTAAAATTAACGAAAATAAAAAAAATATAAGGAAACTTTAAATAAATGAAAATAAAAACGTGGTAGGTCATGGACGATGGGATGGAGTTGTACTACGATGGGTATGAGGTGGTGCTGTCTCAGGATCCAAAGGCGACAACGGTGATAAAGAAACAGTCGAACGCCATGGATGTGCTCGCGAATAGGCTGTGCGACTCTCATCATTAGAGGCCTCTGTCGATGCCTCGTTGCTTTTTCCATCCAATTCAAAATAATTATGATGATATCAAAAAACATGTCCCGATATTATTGTGATAACAATTTCACATTATTGTTTTAGGATTTATAGTCATCAAATTTCTCATCTTTTTAGATATCGTTTGTGGATATCAATATATTAATATTGTGTTATTTTAATAATAATAATAAATATATAAAAACTTAAAATTAGTAAAAATAAAAATATAAAGAAACTTTAAATTAATGAAAATAAAAATGTGGTAGGTCATGGGCGACGGGATGGAGTCGTACTACAACGGGTACGAGGTGGTGCTGTCTCAGGATCCAACGACAATGGAGGTGATAAAGAAACAGTCTGATGCCATGGTGGCATTCATGAATAGGCTAGGCGGCTCTCATCATTAGAGGCCTCTCCCGATGCCTCGTTGCTTTTGCCATCCAACTCGAAATAATTATGATGATATCAAAAAACATGTCATGATATTATCATGATAACAATTTCACATTATTGTTTTGGGATTTATAGTCATCAAATTTCTCATCTTTTAGATATCGTTTGAGGATGTCAACATATTAATATCATGTTATTTTAATAATAATAATAAATATATAAAAACTTAAAATTAGCAAAAATAAAAAATATAAAGAAACTTTAAATTAATGAAAATAAAAACGTTGCGGGTCATGGGCGACGGGATGGAGTTATACTTTGACGGGTGCGAGGTCGTGCTGTCTCAAGATCCAAGGACGACGATGGTGATAAAGAAACAGTCAGACGCCATGGCAGCACTCGCGAATAGGCTGGGTGGCTCTCATCATTAGAGGCCTCTCCCGATGCCTCGTTGCTTTTGCCATTCGATTCGAAATAATTGTGATGATATCAAAAAATATGTCATGATATTATCATGATAACAATTTCACATTATTGTTTTGGGATTTATAGTCATCAAATTTCTTATCTTTTAGATATCGTTTGAGGATGTCAACATATTAATATCATGTTATTTTAATAATAATAATAAATATATAAAAACTTAAAATTAGTGAAAATAAAATATAAAGAAACATTAAATTAATGAAAATAAAAACATGGTAGGTCATGTGTGACAGGATGGAGTCGTACTACAATGGGTATGAGGTTGTGCTTTCTCAGGATCCAACGATGACGGTGTTGAATATTATATTTTGATGATGAAACTAATTGATTATGTTTTGATAATCTAACTGTGTTTTGAGTCACACAAGTATACTTTTGATTAGGATTAGACAATTGACACAGGAAGAATTAATGTTGTGCTGGAGGAAATCACGTCAGAAGATTGGACGTCGAGCCGGAGGTCTGGTCAACGATCGACAGAAGGCTTCGGACAAAGAAATCAGGCATCAGGCCAAGAGGAGCGAAGCTGCGCTAAGGAGATCGAGGCTGTGGAGGTCAGCTACTGATTGAGCAACAAGCCGCAAGAGAGGACGATGCGCTGAAGTGTCAGACGAAGCGTCGATATACCAAGGACGTGTCGGGCAACTAATTACGATTCATATTATAATAATTGTCTAGATCAGAGTAGGATTAGCTTAATTGGGTTGTAATTGAGCCAACCCAATTAGGGGCCAACTAGGCCTGCATTGGGGTTGTGTTGGGCCGAATGAAAAGCCCAAATAGTGACCAAGTGTCACGTCAAGCGATGGCACCGCCAGACTGGGCGATGGTACTACCCAGTGTCAGTGTCAGCGCTCTCTCCCAAATAGGCCCAGGTATACTGACACTGGGCGGTGGTACCACCTAGTACACTGACATAACTAGAGTGCACTGGCGGTGCTACCGCTAGTGACAGGCGATGGTACCGCTAGTACTCGGTAAACCTGGAATGTGAAGGATTTTGGCTCCAAGTTTGAATCAAATTAGAGCCTATAAAAATCCCTCCCATCCCTGTGTTGTATAAATAAGCACACAAACTTTAAAAGAAAGAAAACACTATAAAAATCCCTTTAGAATCTCTTTAGCTTTCATCCATTTTTAAGCAAAAAGAGAGGAGTTTGTGAGTGCTTGTCAGGGTTACCTCCTAAGCCCGTCAAAAGGAGAGAGCACTGTAAGAGACTTGTCTTCACCCATTAGAAAAAAGATAACTAGTGGAAAGTCAGTGGCCTTAAGTGAAGAGGAATCGGGAGTGGATGTAGGTCGTATGACCGAACCACTATAAACTCGGTTTGCATTTACTTTGTCGTAATTTACATTTCAGCAAACCATCTTCACTTGCTATTCCATTTCTTCATCTCTAAATGCTTGCAAGTTAAATTTGTTTCCGATACGCTTTAATCGACATCGATTTTCATCGAAATGTGATTTTATCTTATGAAGCTTTCAATGTATGAACTTGTTTAAATCATAGAAATTTTTTGTTATTAACCGCTGCACTAATTCACCCCCCCCTCCCCTCTTAGTGCCGCTCTAGATCCTAACAATTAGTATCAAAGCCACATTGTTTCTCTTTCGGATTCACACCCGTGAGAAATGGCTCTTCACGGCTTTCAAGAGGGTTTTTCAATCATTCGTCCTCCGTTGTTTAACGGATCGGACTACGCTTATTGGAAAACTCGAATGAGAGTTTTCTTGATTTCTCTAGATTTAAATTTATGGAATATTATTGAAAACAACTTTCAACTTCCCTCTAAACTGATGAACGAATGGTTGGATTTAGAGAGAAAATCTTTTTCTTTAAATACAAAGGCTATAAATGCCTTATTTTGTTCTTTGGATAAAACCGAATTCAATCGGATATCATCTTGCGAATCGACCTTCGATATTTGGCACACACTTAAAATCATGCACGAGGGCACTAGTAGAGTCAAAGACTTGAAAGTAAATTTTTTAATGCACGATTTTGAGCTTTTCCGAATGTCACCAAGCGAGACTATCGATGACATGTATACTCGTTTCACAGATGTCATCAATAGTTTGAAAAGTTTTGATAAATATTTTTTAAATTTTGAACTCACTAACAAGATCTTAAGATCCCTTCTAAAAAGATGGGATCCTAAAGTAACGGCGATACAAGAAACTAAAGATTTAAATAATTATCCATTAGAAGAACTAATCGGGTCATTAATGACCTATAAGATGACATTGTTGGAACATAATGAATATGATGAACACATGAACCACCTTCCAAAGAACAAGAAGGATTTGAAATTTTAAACTATTGAAATTCGAAATTTGAACTTGAGAGAAAACTCAAGTGATGAGGGCGATGATGATGAGAACTTTGAACTTTTGACATTGAAATTTAAAATATTCATAAAACAAAAATTAAAAAATACAAATAAACCTGAAAAGAAAACTAACTCTTACTATGAACGTAAGAAGACGGAATGCTCTAAAGATGAGTATACTAAAGTGAAGAAGAGGAAAGCAAGCAAAGAAGAATCAAGTAATGAAGAGGCGAAATGCGCTTTGACGGTTTTTGACTGTAAGATAAGCAACTTAACCAAAGCCCCTTTGCTTTATGAAATTACTTGAAATTTTTCTTAAGTGCTTAACTTAGTTGGTAGGAAATTTTTTTTAATATCATGCTTCTCTTTCTAGCGTTTTTTGAAAATTTTAAAAAAAATTCATAAAAAATTTATGTGTTTTTGTGCATGTTATGATTTGAAATTTTGAGTGATGTATGTAACATTATGAATGATAATTACATGTTGTAATGCAATTCCATGTATATGATTTCCATATCGGTTTTCAGTTTCAATCTTGATGTATGGCTTTGACACAAAAATTAATATACCTAACAAGATTAAATCCATGAATATTTATCTTGATGCTTTCCATATCAGTTTTTGGTTTTAAATATGATGCACATCTATGAACATTGTTACTTGTTTTTTGGGTATGTTTATGTGAAATCGTGCTTGATAATGAAATTGTTCCATGCATGTGTATTTTGATGTTTTATATTGCTCTTCGGTAATAAACTTGATGCTTTTATATCACGTATGAATTTTTGAAGTAATGATCTTATAAGGTGTCTTACTATTTTGGCAAAACTTGTGAATCAGATTTATACAATGATGCTTTCGGTTTAAAATAAGATGCATTGTTTTTGACACAAAAAAATCAATTATCATGATAATCGTATGTTTCTTGATAATGCTTGCACTCCAAATATGATTAAAAGATAGAAGTAAGCATATTCATGATTTCATTTTCAACATGATGCATGGCTTTTACATGAATATATGAACATGCTTATATGAGATCAACCACATAAAATAAAACACAAAAAATTAAAAATATGTTATCCTGATGTTTTATTATTTTTTTGTTTGGTCTTGATGGTATTATGACAAACTTTTTGATGACATATCATTTTTTTTATATTGAAACTTGTGTTTCTGTTTATACTTGTCACATATCTTTTATACAAAAATGACTTGAGCATGCTTACATGTAATCCATTTACTTTGCTCCTAATAAATTTTTTGAATGAAATATTTGAACATTTCTGTGTGAGACCAATTTGCATAAATTGAAATACATAAAAAGAGGAATGTTTTGTAAAAATTCTCTATCTTTAAAGTTTTGACAAATTTGTCAAATTGAATAAGTTAAAAATGATGAAATGAAAATATTAAAAGTTTGTTATCATGCTAAATGATTTTATATTATGATGATGCATGAGGATTTGTAATAATGATGACTTGAAATCTCACATTTTGAAATGATGTGTTTGTCTTAATGATCTTTATGACAAAATTTGCCTTTTCGCTCTTGAATATTAATACTTGTTTTATTAAAAGGCAAAGGCTTAATTATAAAATGAAATACATTATCATAAATTGAATCTTATATTTTGAAATAATGTGTTATATTTTTATCTTGACAATTTTTATGATGAAGTTTGTCTTTTGGTTTGGAATTCTATTACTTCTATTTGATTTGGCATATAAAGACAAATGCATGCTTAGACGAAATGAATTACTTAAAAAGAAAAAGCTTTTCCTATCTTAACGAGATTAAAGAATTTATTTTTTTTTATTTTTTTTAATCTCGTGAATGATTTTGATGATTCACTTTGTAAAATTTAATGAGCTAAAAATGACGAATATCTTAACAATGAAAGCTTGTATAATGCTTGATGAATTCACATTTTAAAGCTATGCATGATGAATCATATGTCTTGGACTAATATGTTATATATGTTTTTGGTATAAATCATTTTTATGATGTTTTTGCCTTTACGTCTTGAACTTTCATGCTTATTTCTATTTGACATTAAAAGACAAATGCATGCTTATATGAAATTAATTAAAAAAAAGAGAAATGCAAGATTCTTGAAATTTTATTATCTCTAAATTTTTTTTATTTTTCCATGAAAGACAAGTGATAAATTCATTTATGATATTTTATAAATCACTTGAATTATGAATGAAATTTTGATAATGTGGTAATAACCTTATTTATGTTATGAATCTCAAAAATGATAATTTGATTATGAGTTTTGAGTTGATGAATTGACTTGAATGAGATTTTGTTTCAATCGAACCATGAACTTTCTTTTGATTTCTTGACTTGAGAAATTTCAAAAAACTTGATTATTACTTGATATTTGATACTTGGAATTTCTTATGAAATGTGATGATTCTTATGCATGAATCAAGTTGCTCTTTGTGCTATCTATTTTCAAATGAATCATGAGCCTTGATATCATATCTTTCATGATATAGAAATGACAAGATTTCTTGGCCTTGTATGTCTTACGTGATAATTGAAAATTGATGTAAAAAAATTTTGCTTAATGATTGAATCATTGATTTATTCTTTTTATCATGGCTTGAAAATGAATGTAAAGAAAATATGTTTAGAATTTGTTTTAAAATCATGATCTTGATCTTGCTAAAAAGAATATTTACCATGAATGATATATTTTGATCTTGATCTTACTAAAAAACTTGATTTCTTAGCCATGTATGCATCATGTGATATTGATTGACACTATTTTCTAAATGATGTAAAAAGGAAGAAAACTATGTCCTTCTTTCTTTTTGACATTGACAAAGGGGGAGAAGGGTTTGCTAGCTTACACATTATAAATGAAAGCAAACATAGCTAGCTAGAACTTGCAAAAAGGCAAAACTTACATTTCTCAAAATGAGAAGAAAGAAATTACAAAGTTGCATTATTATTTTTTAACTCATGAGCTTGCATGTTTAAAATATTATAAATTCTACAAAAATTACTAGCTCATTGCAAACAAAAAGTTGATAGCTTACAAAGGCAAAACTTAGTTGCAAAAGAGAAAAATTGAAAGGAAACTAGCTTGCGTATCGTAAAGTATGCTAGCTTGCTTATCATTATTGCTTGCTTGTTTATCATCAATTTTTCTCATGATTTATTTATGACTCCCTTGCATTCATGACTTGATTAAAATTCATGATGCAAATTTATTATTTTGTCATGATCAAAGCAATGATGTAAAAGACTATTCATACTCCACTTCTTTTTTGCAAAAACAAAGGGAGAGAAAGTTTTTACTAGCTTACATACTTCAATGGAAAAATTTGCTAGCTTAAAAGAACTTGCTATCTCAATGGAAGCAAAGAAAATGCAACTTGCACATCTCAAAAAGTAAATGAAAAATTATTATCTTGCTTATCTTTAGAAAGAAAAGTGCAAACTTGCACATTTTAAGGAGCAAGTAAAAATTGTCATGCTTGAACTTAAAAACTTATTATGATTGAATGTTGTATATCTTGATAGCTAGTATGATTGTAAAACTAGCATATCTTTTAAACTAGCTATGATGTAACTTCTCCTTTTTGTTGATGACATAGGAGGAGAAGTAGATTGATGACTTCATGCATTGTATTGAATATTTTATATATTTGAATGATTTTTTTATTGACATGATTTTATACATGTTGCTTGGATTTGGGATAATCCAAGTATTCTATCAATGCCATATTGATAGGGAGAGTTTAGTTAAACTCTGAGAGTTAAGGTTAACTCCGTCATCAATTAGTTATCATAAAAAAGGGGGAGATAGTTGAATCTCGGATTTTGATGATGAAACTAATTTATTATGTTTTGATAATCTAACTGTGTTTTGAGTCACATAGGTATACTCTCGATTAGGATTAGACAATTGACCTAGGAGGAATTGATGTTGCATCGAAGGAAATCACGTCAAAAGATTGGACGTCAAGCCGGAGGTCTGGTCGATGATCAGCAGAAGGTTTCGGACAAAGAAATCGAGCATCAAGCCAAGAGGAGTGGAGCTGCGCCAAGGAGATCGGGGCTGTGGAGGTCAGCTGCTGATTGAGCAACAAGCCGCAAGAGAGGACGATGTTCTGAAGTGTCGAACGAAGCATCAATAGACCAAGGATGTGCCAGGCAACTAATTATGATTTATATTATAATAATTATCTAGATCGGAGTAGGATTAGCTTAATTGAGTTGTAATTAGGCCAACCCAATTAAAAGCAAACTAGGGCCGCATTAGGATTGTGTTCGGCCGAATGAAAGGCCCAAACAGTGCCCAAGTGCCACGTTAGGCGGTGGCACCACCAGAAGGCTCAGTCTTCTAGACTGAGTCTAGGCGATGGTATCGCCCAATGTCAGTGTACCTGGGCGGTGGTACCGCCCAGTATACTAACATGTCAATGTGCTCAGGTGGTGGTACCGCCTAGTACACTGACAGAACCAGATCGCACAAGCGGTGGTACCGTCAATACCCGGTAAACCTAGGATGGGAAGGTTTTTTGCTCCAAGTTTGAATTAGATTAGAGTCTATAAAAACTCCTCCCATCCCTAGGTTGAATAGATAAGCACACAAACTTTGAAAGGAAGAAAATGTTGTAAAAATCTTTTTAGAATCTCTCCTCTAGCTTTCATCAGTTTTTAATAAAAAGAGAAGAGTGTGTGAGTGCTTGTAAGGGTCACCTCCTAAGCCCGTCAAAAGGAGAGAGCACTGTAAGGGACTTGTTTTTGCCCATTAGAAGGAAGACAACTAGTGAAAAGCCGATGGCCTCAAGTGAAGAAGAATCGGGAGTGGATATAGGTCGTATGACTGAACCATTATAAACTCAGTTTGTATTTACTTTCTCATGATTTATATTTCAGTAAACCATTTTCACTTGCTGTTCTCTTTCTTCGTCTCTAAATGCTTACAAGTTAAATTCGTTTCTGATAAGCTTTAATCGAAATTGATTTTCATCAAAATGTGATTTTATCCTGTGAAGTTTTCAATGTACGAACTTGTTTAAATCGTAGAAATTTTTCGTTATTAACCGCTACACTAATTCACCCCCCTCTTAGTACCGCTCTAGATCCCAACAGATAACGGTGATAAAGAAACAATCGGATGCCATGGCGGCACTCGTGAATAGGCTGGGCGACTCTCATCATTAGAGGCCTCTCCCGATGCCTCGTTGCTTTTGGCATCCGATTCAAAATAATTATGATGATATCAAAAAACATGTGCTGATATTATTGTGATAACAATTTCACATTATTGTTTTGGGATTTATAGCATCAAATTTCTCGTCTTTTTAGATATCATTTGAGGATGTCAACATATTAATATCATGTTATTTTAATAATAATAATAAATATATAAAAATTAAAATTAGTAAAAATAAAAAAAAGAAACTTTAAATAAATAAAAATAAAAACATGGCAGGTCATGGGTGACAGGATGGAGTCGTATTACGACGGGTACAAGGTGGTGCTGTCTCAGGATCCAAAGACGACGACGGTGATAAAGAAACGGTCAGACGCCATGGATGCGCTCGCGAACAGGCTGGGCGGCTCTCATCATTAGAGGCCTCTCTCGATGCCTCGTTGCTTTTGCCATCCAATTCGAAATAATTATGATGATATCAAAAAACATGTCCTGATATTATTGTGATAACAATTTCACATTATTGTTTTGGGATTTATAGGCATCAAAGTTCTCGTCTTTTTAGATATTGTTTGAGGATGTCAACATATTAATATCATGTTATTTTAATAATAATAATAAATATATAAAAACTTAAAATTAGTAAAAATAAAAAATATAAAGAAACTTTAAATTAATGAAAATAAAAACGTGGTAGGTCATGGACGATGGGATGGAGTCGAACTACGATGGGTACGAGGTGGTGCTGTCTCAAGATCCAACGACGACGGCGGTGATAAAGAAATAGTCGAACGCTATGGTGGCACTTGTGAATAGGCTGGGCGGCTCTCATTATTAGAGGCCTCTCCCATGTCTCGTTGCTTTTGGCATCCGATTCGAAATAATTATGATGATATCAAAAAACATGTCCTGATATTATCATGATAACAATTTCACATTATTGTTTAGGGATTTATAGTCATCAAATTTCTCGTCTTTTAGATATCATTTGAGGATGTCAACAAATTAATATCATGTTATTTTAATAATAATAATAAATATATAAAAAGCTTAAAATTTGTAAAATAAAAAATATAACAAAACTTTAAATTAATGAAAATAAAAACGTGACACGTCATGGGCGACGGGATGGAGTCGTACTACGATGGGTATGAGGTGGTGCTGTCTCAGGATCCAACGATGACGGTAGTGATAAAGAAATAGTCGGACACCATGGCGATGCTCGCGAACAGGCTAGGTTGCTCTTATCATTAGAGGCCTCTCCTGATGCCTCATTGCTTTCGGCATCCGATTCAAAGTAATTATGATGATATCAAAAAAACATGTCCTGATATTATCGTTATAACAATTTCAAAAAACATGTCTTATATCAATTTCAATAAAGTTGGTAGACTTCAAGAGCTATTGGGTGACGAGTTATCCTAGAGTTGTACTTCATCTATTGTGACCTAAGAGATGGTGGATGAAGATCAATTGCTAAACGTGCAAACACAATCGAAGGTGGCAAAGAGCTTGTAATGTGTTGGCAGAAGTCACACACAGAGATATCACAGTCCGAGTTCATCCCATAAAGACTATAATATAATAGAGATATCACCAAGAGGTAATATGGTGTAGTGAACATAGTGGAATAGTTCGAGACAATATGACACACATCAAAAAAGTCTCGTGAGGAACTTGATCATATAGATATATGATTGGGAGGTACTAGGAACTTCATTTCGATGAACAACATAATGACAAAAAGGACTATGGATTTAATGAGTGAATGTCATGATACTACAAAGGTAGGTCTTTCGTGCATGTACCAAATTTTACTTTAGGTAAAAGCCTTGGTCATCAATATATAAGAGCTATGTAACACTAAGGGAGATTTCGAGTATAAGTACTAATGAGTCCCATGAGGGGGACTTGATCATATAGAGATATGATCAAGATAATTGAAGAGTTGGACTACTCTAAAGCTCATATTTACTTGAGAGAGCTTAATAAGTTAAAAGACAAGATAGAGTGAATGAACATTGCTACCAAGGACACGAAGGAGGACATAATCAGTCAAGGAAAATTACTTTTCATCAACTAAGGAGAACTATTAGGATAACACAGAAGTGTTGAAGCAGATGGTTGAAAGGAGCAAGAAAGTAATAATGAGTCCAGAGGGACTTAGCTATCCAGAACCAAGTATCGGTTAAGATGAAGGAGGACTCGAAAGAGTATCATAATGTTATAAAGGCATATCTACTAATCATGAAGAAAAAGACACAAATGTGAGGCAATAAATAGTAGCATCATAAATATGACAGTGCTATGGTACTATAGAGTCAAGACTTCCATAGAATTATCTTCTCTTGCTCTCATGAAGGGAGAGTATATAGTCATGAAATGGGTCCGAGATGGTGAAGAATATAGATGCAAACTCCAAGTACTGAGACAAGACCGAAAGATAAAAGCCAAAGAACTTTATAAGAGTAGTCACATAGCTTCTTATCAAGATAGTTTAAAATAGAGGATTTTGGGTTGATGCAAGAGTGCTTGACCTAGGAACAAAGTAAGCAATATACGAGGCAAAATTTTACTCTTTTCGAGCAAAACTTCTTATATTTCAAAAGTTCAATGGCAATGAGGAAGCAAATTATAGTAGCTAACTCAATGTCGGGACTGTAAATACTTTAGATGCTTTAAAAGTGTGAATAAAAAATGGATAAAGGTTAGTAACCAACTTAATACATAAAGTACAACGAGCAGAGTCAAGTAACCTTTGCCTTATCAACTCTTAAGAGAATAGATGAAACCAAGTATCTTAGTTCTCTTATTTATTCATAAAAAAAGCTATACACATGTTTAAAGACAATTCAAAGAAACTTAGTGGAAGACTAATTGTCCAACCCTCACCAATAGTGATTGATTTTACTGAAAGTAGATTATCTACTTTATTTTTTAATAAAATACCAATAAAAAAATAAAAGTGATGCAAGCTTAATTGAAGGTATTAACTAAGGAGAAAATAAATTGGTATACAAATTTTACAGAGAAAAGACGTAAAGAAAACTTTAAGTTCATGAGATGATGCTTGTTTTAGCTCTAACATGCATCCACCTAGTTCCAACGACACGAGATGTTTGAAAGACTAGTGGATATCAAGGAATGTCTTTTTTTTTCATCTGAGAGAGCTACAGGAACCAATATAGATTGACAGAACTTGACTAACTTCACACAAGAGTCAGAGTAATTTGTGAGTTGAAGCAATATTAGCATATCAAAGTTTAGCTACTCTACAACAGTGGTAGAGAGTAGTTGGGAGCTAAGAGGTGCATTCCAACTGGAGTAGGTGATTAAAGATTTTGCAAAGGTGAAGAGATGCAGCATCTGTAAAGGCTTTGATGAGGACATTAATAGAATAAATGGAGAATATTATAAATAAATCTACATAAAGAGTATTCAATGTAATGTTTGTGTATATCTATATCTTTCAGTTTTGTTTAGCTTTGCTAGTTTTTAAGGAGTTTACAATAAGCTTGGTAGTCTCATTTTGGTATGCTATCCTAGTTATAGGTGTCCTACAAGCCAATCACGTGAGTGATGACACATGTGACATGATATGCACTTTTTTATTTATTATTTATTTAATATTTTTCTCACTTTATATTATCTAATGCATATATTGTGATGTCCATAGATCTATGCAATGGGAATCGGATCATGATGAGATCACGATAATAAGACCGATTCGCATTCAAACATAAACCCTAAATAATCTTGATCATAGGTTACTCAAGAGAGGCATCGAGATAACCAGGCAGACTAGTGTGTTGTATACCCATTTATATGATAGAGATGGCTGGTCTCATAGCTGCTCATGTGGGAACACTAGGGATACAGTGCAAATGCTCATTGGAGAATGAATTCACTAATTGATCTACTCATAGAATATTGGATGGTTGATGATATTTCATTATCAGATAGCGATTCTATCATCCTAGTAGTATATCTGATTCTTAGACTTAAGATACCAAAAATATCCTATACGAGTGCTCCACTCTTTGATACTAGACTTATAGGTCTGAAAGTTTCAGATCTGGCACAGTCAATCATCGGGAGTGGTAGCCAACCTTACAGAGGATCATTTGCTTTTAGTGTCCTGAGAAAAATACCTTATATATATTCTTACTAAGGCAAATTCCTCGTTAGGATCATTCAGATTGAGAGAGAAAGAGTTATTGGGAGAATCCAATTAAAACAAAACTCGAATAGATTCTATATAGGCCTGATAGCACCATACTCGATATACGATCTTTGGAATATTAAATAGATGATGGACTATAGATATATGGTAATTGAGGATAGACAGGTCCAATAGATTGAATTCTCTTATATCGTCTAAAGACTACGACGTAATGGCCTAGTACATTCATAGTGGATGAGTCGAGTGAATTATTATAAAAAATAATAATTCACTGAGTCAAAAGGAGTTATGATAGGTATGACTCACGACCATCTCGATATTGGGCCTAGAGGATCACATACATATAATAGGTGTTGCAATAAGCAAAGGTTTAGATATGAAATATCTACTGGAGCTTTTATTTTATTGGATATCCAATAAGCCCTTGAATTATTGGATCCTATAGATGAGATCTAATAAGAGCCTATGGGAAATTATTAGGTAAAGATCCACTAATCTAAGAGGCATGGGTAGTTGGATGAAGATCTAGTAGCTAATATGGAAAGATCTATTAGGGTTAAGTTGATAGAAAACCAAAGAGTCATAGACTAGGCTCTTCTTGGTTGCCACCTCCTATTCTCCTCTCCCCTTCTCCTCCTCAACCAACAACTCCTTTTGGGGCATGTAGAGATTTGGGCAATGACTTGAGGAGCATCTTCGCAACCCTTACCATGTGGATCAGTGCTAAAGAGGAGGACGCTTGACCTCCTTCATCCTCTCCCACAAATCTGCAGGAATACAGGGATATACGATCTCCCTAGATAACATAATCTTCTTCTATGCTTAGTTTTTAGTTTCATGGGTTTTTACATACTAATCTTCACACGACGATAAGAAACCTTTTTTCTACGAAAAATCTAAAATTTTTATTTTATGTTCTTCCGCTACATATGTCATGTTGTCCTAGATTTCGTAATAATTTATAAGTCATAGGTAAGATCTCGAATCATAACATAGGTGAGCCTCAAGAGACTTGACCAACTCAATCTACTTTAGGAATCGATTTCTCCCTATAATTAACTCACATTTATCGACTTAATATTATCGAGAGAAGGAATTTTGATTCGGTCTCCTAATATGATGCGTCACACACATACATATTTAATATATATCTACATCGCATACAAATATTTATATGTATCTAATATGTATATAATCAATCACACATCACATGAGCAATCATACTAGATGATTATAGACCATAGTCTAATGTGATTAAGCCTAAGCTAGTAGACCCAATCACTCACATCATGATCTATGTGTACATCGGTGCATCTCCATACCCTATGATCGTCTATTTGATCTTCATTGGTTCCACTGACAACTCGATACATCCCATGTGTTGCGATCGTTCGTCTCAGCCTCGTGGGTCTCGCTATCACCTCCACGCTCTCGTCACACCTTTTTATATAGTTATAACATAATCACAAGTACACAGGTTAGATAATAAATGAAAAAATTAGAGGCTCATGAGCCCCAATAATAATAATAATTACATCATATCCACACATCACATAATCCATGGTTATCCATCCACATCATACATCATATGTACATATCATCATATAAAATAATTAGATAATAATAATTAATTAAATTATTTAACTAATTATAGTTTTTTGGAAAACCCTACGATAAGGTGCCCCATATGGTAGGAATTCCCCTATGCGGCTAAGAAACCATAGCCGCTAGGGACTCCCTTGTGGCTATGAATCCTTGGCCATAGGGCTACCTTGTGTGACTATGAAACCCTAGCCACCAATGACCCCTCTACAGTCAGGAATCCTTGGCTACATTCTATCCATGGGCGGCTAGGAAACTTTGGCTACCTGGTTGCCCCTAGCGGCTGGGACTCCAAGCTACTAGGGCTATCTCTACAACCAAGAAACCCTGGCTGTAGGGGTTGCTAATGCCCGGGCTGAGAGCAGCCCTGTTGCTATCGGCTTTGCTACCTTTGGCTAAGCTAAGAGCAGTAAGGTGTGCTCTTCACCAGTGTTGCAAGCAGCCTTTAGCCAAATTATAAGGCAGCAATAGTTGCTGCCTCTTTTTCTTTATTTTGTATCAGCGAGTCTGAGGACAATATCTTGATTTACTAAACCTTTCAGCCACAAGAGTAGGCACTATCTAGAATTTCGATTAACGTCAAAATTGTAGTATGTTATGTAAAAATAATTCTATGAGATTCAATAACACATGTAGTTTAAAAATCAATCGACCGCCCATGCAACCTAGCTCTAATACCACTGTTGGAAAACCTAGAAGGAGCATCATATGTGTAGCGAAAAAATAAAAAAAATAAAATCTTAGATTTCCTAAAGAAAAGATTTTTCATCATCGTGCAAAGATTGGTGCACAAAACAAAAACACAAAACTGAAAATCATGCATCAAGGCATATTTGTTACATGAGGAGATCGTATATCCCTATAAAATTTCAGATCTATAGAAGTAGATAAAGGAGATCAATTGTCCTCCTCTCTAGTGGTAATTAACATGGTAGATATGACAAAGATGCTCCTCAAATCGTTGCACGATCTTCCTCTTCACGTATACTATGTGATCAAAGAGCTGGCCCTTCTTGCTGTCGACATGCCATAAATTAGGGCTATCGATTGAGTAAGAGAGGGAGGGAGGAGAATAGGAGGTGGTATCCAAAAAGGGTTTAGCTTATGCTTCTTTAGTTCACTTCTAATAATAGAGGTCCATATCAATTTAACCCTAATGGATCCTGTCCTATTGTGTATAGGATCTCCATCCAACTTTCTAAGTTTTTTAGATTAATAGATCTCTGCTCAATAATCTCTTATTGGCCTTTATTAGATATTATTCATAAGATCCAATAATTCAAGAGCTTACTAGATATCTAATAAGATAAAGGCTCCAGCGGATATCTGATATCCGAACCTCTACTTGTCACAATACCTACCATATATATGTGATCTTCTAGATCTAATATTGAGCTGACCATGAGTCATACAGATCCAATAATTCATGGGCTTGCTGGATATCTAATAAGATAGAGGCTTCAGTAGATATCTTATATCCGAACCTATACTTGTCGCAATACTTACCATATATGTGTGATCCTCCAGACTCAATATCGAGCTGGCCATGAGTTGTACCTATCAGAACTCCTTTTGATAATAATTCACTACAGATGTACTAGGCTACTATGCTATAGTCCCCAAACGATACAGGAAGATCTAATTCATTGGACCTGTCTATCCTTAGTTACCATATATTTATAATCCCTCGTCCATCTAATATTTTAAATACTATATACGGGCATGGTGCTGTCAGACCTATATGAAATCTACTCAAGTCTCGCTTTAATCACAGTCTTCTAGAGAATTCTTTCTCTCTCAATTCGAATAACCCTAATGAGGGATTTGCCTGAGTAAGAATACATAGGATATTCCTCTCATGACATCAAGAATGGATAATCTTCTATCGACACTTAATTGCTCTTGTAAGGTTGGTTGCCACTCCCGATGATCGGTTGTGCTAGATCTAGAACTTCCAAACCTATAAGTTCAGTATCAAAGAGTGGAGTACTCATACATGACATACTTGATATATTAAATCTAAGAGCCAGACACACAATTAGGACCATTGAATCATTATATGACAATGAGGTATTATCAACCATCTAGTACTTCATGAGCAGATCAATCAGTGAACTCATTCTCCAATAAGCACTTATACTATATCCCTATCATCCCCACATGAGCATCTATGAGACCAACCGCCTCTATCATATAGACGAATATATAATACACTAGTCTGTCTGGTTGTCTTAATGTCCCTCTTTAGTAACCTATGACCGGGATTATTTAGGATCTATGTTTAAAGGCAAATCGATCTCATTATCATGATCTTATCACAATTCAATTCACATTGCATAGATCCATAAATATCACAATATATGCAATATGCAACATTCAACATAAAATAAAAAAATATCAATAATAATAATAATAAACAAATAGATTATGTAGCGTGTCACACATGTCATCACTCACGTGATTGACTTGCGAGACACCTATGACTAGCACTTTTAGGGTAATGTCTAAGGCTGGTTCATTGTCTTATTCCACAATAGTGTCATGTGAGTATTTGTGAGGATTTTTGGTAGTGATGGATCACCTTAGATACTTTGTTACATGTTCAAATTTTGCGAAGTCTATATTTATAATTTATATTGTCTATCAAGTATGTTCTAAAGTATCTACTTGTGAGAACCCGAGTTAAATAATTTATTTAACATGTCTTCTCTTTTATAGGTTCTTAAGAGATCATAAAAGACTTCGGAGATGCTAACCTTTTACAGATGAACACGCAAGGGTACCGCATGACTTATGCAAAATTAATTAAGTTTATGATAGAGCAATGTTGGCAGGGATGGTGAGCGACATCGGCAGCTAAGTATCACTTAATTCAAATAAACTTTGTTTACTCCTTTCATATAACTTCTTTTCTTTTTCTTTTTCTTTCTCTTATTTTTGTTCCTCTCCTAATTGTCAAAAGATCTTTCCTTCATTGAGAATTTAAAGATAAAAAAGGAGGAGGTGTGAAATAATTTTTTTTATGTTTGTTACATCGATTTAACATTTTTAGGGTGACGTAAGATTACCGCTCAAAAGATGATATTTTGAGCCTTTCTGTAATAACTAGGAAGGTCATATTCTAGGCCTATAATTATTATTTTAGGTAATTGTATAAGTAAGAGAGTTACCCATAACCAAAAGGATTGTTAGTGATAATCTCTTTATAGAATTTAACTGAAAATATTTGAGTAGTGTTGGCGACGATGGTGTCAACAATGAGCGGCATCAATAGTGAGCTGATGAAATAAGGGGTTATGAGGAAGAAGAAAAAAATTTAAAAAAGGGTAAGATCAATAATAGTAGAATTGCAAATAGTAAAATAATATTTTTATTATTTTTCAATGAGTTGCCAATGGCAAAAGGGTTTCCAATTGTAAAAAGGGATGGTGAATAATAACCTTCTTTAAGAATTTACAATATTCCTAAGATACCCTTTTGTAAATAGACATAAAGACTCTAAACTTATCACGTAACCTCTTTTTTTTCTCCTCCTTAAACTTATCAAAACATATTTCATCTACTGGGATAATCTAAAAATAGAAAAGGAGGATTTGAGAAATAAATTTTTACATTTGTTAGATCAATTTAATATTTTTAGGGTTTAATACATCATGTTACAGGTCTTGAAGATGATATTCCATATGTTTTTGCAAACAACTCAGAAGGTCATATTTCCAACCTATTATTGTTATCTTATTAGGTAATGAGGAAGACAAAAAAAAAAAAGTAAGATCAGTAATAGTTGGATTGTACATAGTAAAACAATATTTTATTTTTTTGATGAGTTATAAATAATCCATTAGTAAAAAGGGACCCTGAATAAGAACTTCTTTAAGAACATGTGGTGTTCATAAGATAATTTTACAAATAGACATAAATATCCTTAACCTATCACTTAATTTTAATAAACTTTTTTAACTCATCCATGCAACATTTTTTTCTTCTTCTTCTCCTTATTCTCCTCTTAATCATCAAAACATCTTTCATCGATAGGGACGATATAAAGTTTGAAGAGGAGGATATGAGAAATATTTTTTTAATGTATCGGATTACAAGTCTAAAAGATGATATTTCAGACGTTTCAACAATAACCTGGATGGTTATATTCCGGACCTATGATTATTAAAATTATATTTTATTTTATTTTATATAATTTCATGAATTAAAAGAGTCAGCCCTTAGAAAAAGGACTGTCAGCGGCAATCTCCTTGGAGAATTTAAGGTAAGTGATGATATCCGTTTCCCATGTTTGTCGTCTTCCTCTTCGCAGCCCCTTCGTGCCCTAATCTCATGCGCTCTTCTTATTACAGGTAACAGCTAACCACAAACAATACCTTCTTGTATATGACGTATGATGCATGCACTAGTGTGCCCCACGAAATCCTTGCTATGCTTGCACTACCTCGCTCTCGATCTATAAATCTGATCCCCGCGCCGGTAGACCCTCGGTGATATCACGACGCACTTCCACCAAAATGGCTAGTTTTGTCGTCGGACTACGCCGCTTCCTGGGCGCTCTCGCACTCTTGCTTCTCGCTCATCAAGCAACGACGGCAGGGCCGCTCGCGTTCATCGGGAGAAGTGGCTCCAAGTTGGTCGTCAACGGCTCCCCCTTCCTCTTCAACGGGTTCAACGCGTATTGGCTGATGAGCGTCGCGTCGTACGACCGGGCGAAGGTCTCCAAGACCCTGAGCGATGCGGCGACGGTAGGGTTCACCGTGTGCCGAACGTGGGCGTTCAACGACGGCGGCAACTCCCCGCTATAGTCGTCACCGGGGGTCTACAACAAGAATGTCTTCCAAGTGCGTCCTGCCTCCGCTTCCTTCCCATATCGCAGCGCTGTCGACAAGCGTTCATGTGGTGACCTCAATCCATCCTCGTCTCTTTAGGGGCTCGACTTCGTCATCTCGGAGGCCAAAAATCATGGTATCCATCTCATCCTGTGCTTGATCAACAACTTCAAGGACTTCTGTCACGCACTTAGCGAGAATTGCCTAAGTGGTGAGACACCCTTGCGACAAGCCACCAACTTAGCTGAAGTTGCCTAAGTCAGGAATCGCCTTTACGCCCACTTCGATCGGACTTAGCTGGGATTGCCTAAGTCTTGAGGTGCCCTTGCGATATACGCGTCCGTAAAGGGTCAGCCGAGTTGCAACCTCGCGCAGGTCCCGTAGGACCTGTAAAAAGAGAAGTTGATTAGTTCTGAAAATGAGCGACGGACAAGTCCCGACGTCTCACGAAGAGGGAAGCTTTACAAGCAATTGAGCGAGCACTTGGAGTGTAGGAAAGCAGAGAAAGAGAGGAGAAAAACAAGGACTTTAGAAGGGTGAATGAGCAGTTGCAAGTCCGCAAACAACTACTCCCCAAGTGCCGGGCGCGAAGGCAAGTTTTCGTCAAGTTGACGTGCAAACTTGTGAAAGTGTTCAACGCCCGACAATATACCGAAGCCCCATCCAGCCCTGTGCCACCCAGGGGGTTCCAGGGTGCTGAGATGGCTGAAGTTTCGCGCGGGGCTACGGGCTGCAGAAATCAGCCCGCGGCACACGAAAATGGAGCTATTTTTGGGGGTTTTGGGTAGATGCAGTGAGCGATCGTTCTGCAGCACTGCAGCTGTTGTTTCCTACATTTTACCAGGAAAAATACACCAAAACATGGCAAAATAGGCTGCCAAGAATATGTACAAACATGGGCAAGCGACGAACGGAATGTTGATCGAAGTTGCTGCACGTGTGCGACGACCATTTGTGACATTCTCCCCCACTTAAGCTGTCGACGCCCTCGTTGACACTCTTTGGTAGGCTTTGATGGTTGTTTCTTCATATCATAGGGTATCTTCTGGCTCCCAACTGGCTTCGGTTCTGGGAAGTTTCCGCCACTTCACCAAGTATTCAATTTGCTCAGCTCCATTGGGTAGCTTTATCTTGCGATCCGCTAAAATGGTCTCAACTCGTTTCTCATAGGAGGCTCTGGGGAAGGTTGTCGAGTTGAAACGCCTCGGGAAGCATCTTGCGGATCGGAGTGGTAGGCTTTCAAGTTGCTGGCATGGAAAACATTATGAATCTTAAGCCACGCTGATAGTTGTAAATTGTAGGAGATATTGCCCACCCTACTGATAATTGGGAAGGGGCCATCATACTTGCACACCAATCCTTTGTACACCTTGTTTCTAAAGAATTGGAGTGATGCTGGTTGGAGCTTCACTAGCACCAAATCACCAACTTTGTATTCTTATGGTCGCCTTCCCAAGTCTGCCTACTTCTTCATCTTTCTGGCCGCCTTCTCCAAGTAGGACCGTGCAATATCTGTATTTTGATGTCATTCCTTTGCCAAGTGATACGCGGACGGACTATTCCCTGTATACCCAATAGCCAAAGTGTGAGGAGTTGACGGCTGTTATCCTGTGATGATCTCAAAGGGGCTCTTGTTGGATGTAGAGCTCCGCTGCGGGTTGTAAGGGAATTGGGCTATGTCCAACAGCTTCACCCAATCTTGTTGGTTGGCACTCACGTAGTGCCGAAGATACTGCTCTAGGAGCGAGTTTATTCTCTCAGTTTGGCCATCCGTTTGGGGGTGGAGGCTTGTGGAGAAGTATAGCTTCGACCCCAACAATTTGAATAACTCAGTCCAAAATCATCCCAGAAACTGAGCATCTCGATCACTTATGATATTGTGTGGGACTCCCCAATACTTCACCACATTCTTCATCATTAGCTTCGCCGCTTCCTCTGCTAAATAATGTAGGGGTGCAGCAATGAAGTTTGCATACTTCAAAAATCGGTCGACCACCACAAGTATCGATCCGAGTCCCCCTACTGTCGGCAAGCTAGATATGAAGTCCAGAGAAATGCTCTCCCACAGCCTTTCTGGTACAGGCAACGGCTCTAAAAGTCCCATCGGCTTCCGTTGCTCCACTTTGTCTTGTTGACAAGTTAGGCACGTCCGAACATATTCCTCCACGTCTGTCCCCATCTTCGGCCAATAAAATGCCCTCTCCACGAGAGCCAATGTTCGGTGAATGTCCGGATGTGTTAGAGCTGGCCCTAGGAAATTACCACAGGGTAATTTGGCAACCCAATAAAGATAATAAACAGAAAAGAATAAAAGAAATAGGAACATCGAATTTACGTGGTTCGGTCAATTGACCTACGTTCACGGACGAAAGGATGAGCAAATCTCTACTAACAATGGGACAATTACAAATGCCTTAGGAAAATGTTCCTAGGCTATAAAACACCTGAAACTACTAAACAAGAAAAGCCCAAATATTTAACTTAATGTGGACTTAATAGAAATTAAATCCAAAGTGGCTTTTCTTGTGGTGCGATATGGTGCATCTTGCTTCTGAGATGGAGGCCTCTCTTTATAGTTGCAATAGGAGATAACCAATATGATTTTCCCGATGTGGGACTATATAAGACTTGCCAAACTAACAAATCTCCACCTTAGCATGTCCCAACATTAACAATTAGCAAAACTTGCTCCACCTTCTTCACAAAAGCCCCAACGGGCAATCACCAACAATGAATACCAACCAAGTCCAAGCACTGCTTGAACTTGTACACTGGAAGAGGCTTTGTAAGCATATCAGCTGGATTGTCCTTCGTATGAATTTTCTGAACAAGGACCTTTCCTTTAGCAATGGTATCATCATAACAAATTGCATTTGAGTAGGTAGTAGGCTCACCAACTCCACCAGTTTCTTCTGCAACAGACAAAGCATATGCAACCAAATTTGCATATCTTTGTGGTGGTCGAATATTTCTCCGTGGTCTATCCTTGGCTATGGAATATTGCTATTCTTCTAGATTATCTTCGTCAGTAGACTCGGGAGAATTGAAGCAGACCTTTTTCTGCTTTCCAAAAATGCAGTGTTCACAGAAATCCAATGGCCCAGTACTCTGTCCGCAAAGAAGACCCCTTTTGCTTAATATGCTCAAACCTTTTTCGTTCATATGATCCAAACGCATATGCCATAATTTGGTGATGTTAGAATCAGATAATGATGATGACGAGACTGCAACTGATCCTGTGACAGTAGTTCCCTGCAAAATATACAAGCTACCAGACCTACAAGCTTTCATAACAATAATGGCACCTCTAGAAACTTTCATAACTCCATTTTCAGCTGTGTATTTGCACCCAAGAGCCTCTAGGGTACCTAAAGAGATGAGATTCTTTTTCAAATCAGGAACATGTCTAACATTAGTGAGCGTCCTCACAATACCATCATGCATTTTAATTCAGATTGTGCCTTTACCAATAACATCACACGCAGCATTATTGCCCATCAAAACAATTCCACCATTACAAGATTCATATGTGGAAAACAAATCCCTACTAGGACACATGTGATAAGAACATCCCGAATCTAAAATCCTTTCATTTTTAGATCTTGTCCTGTTATCAGTAGCAAAGAAAATATTTCCAAAATTCTCATCAGCTACAACACTAGCTTTAGCGGACTCAGTTGTTTTCTCAACAATTTTTTCCTTTTGCTTTAATTTATTTTTCAATTTAAAGCAATCAGCCTTAATGTGCCCCATTTTATGACAATATCTGCATTCCAAATTTCTATGTCTGGATTTAGATATAGATTTATATCTACTACTATCAAATTCTCTTTTATCAGTTCTACCCCTGATAACCAGACTCTCGGCCTGATTTCCTCTATTCTCCCCAGTGATATCCCTATCAATCTGCTCCTTAGATTTTAATGCAGATTTAATTTCTTGATATGAAGTTATTTCTTTTCCATAAATCATAGTATCACGGAAATACTTAAAGGATTGGGGAGAGAACACAAAAGTAATAGGGCTTTATCCTCATCATCAATCTTTGCATCTATATTCTCCAAATCCATAACTAATGAATCAAATTTATCAAGATGTAAGAGTATAGATGTACCTTCAGTCATCTGAAGCAAATATAAACTCTGCTTTAAGTAAAGACGGTTCTCCACTATTCTCTTCATATACAAGGCTTTAAGCTTGTCCCACATGCTCTTAGCCGTAGTCTCCATAGCTACCTCTCGTAAAACCTCATCAGAAAGATTTAGAATAATGCTAGATCGAGCCTTCTTATCCATACCTGCAAAATCTTCCTCTGACATACCATCTGGAATTTTCTCAGCTCCCTGTAGTGCCAAATCAACTCCGTCTTGAACCAGAATGGCCTCTATCTTGAGTTGCCACATGCCGAAGTTGATATTTCTGTCGAATTTCTCGACAACGATCTTTATTGTCATTATTGCCAAAAGATCCCAAGACCAGGCTCTGATACCAGTTTGTTAGAGCTGGCCCCAGGAAATTACCACAGGGTAATTTGACAACCCAATAAAGACAATAAACAGAAAAGAATAAAAGAAACAGGAGCACCGAATTTACGTGGTTCGGTCAATTGACCTACGTCCACGGACGAAAGGAGGAGCAAATCTCTACTAACAATGGGACAATTACAAATGCCTTAGGAAAATGTTCATAGGCCATAAAACACCTGAAACTACTAAACAAGAAAAGCCCAAATATTTAACTTAATGTGGACTTAATAAAAATTAAATCCAAAGTGGCTTTTCTTGTGGTGCGATGTGGTGCATCTTGTTTCTGAGATGGAGGCCCCTATTTATAGCTGCAATAGGAGATAACCAATCTGATTTTCCCGATGTGGGACTATATGGGACTTGCCAAACTAACAGGATGTCCTGCCCAAAGGGAATCGTGACACTCCTTCAAGAGTTCACGTCTCAAATTGTCCACTTGAGGGACATAAACTCTATTCCCTTTGGTGTAGACGAGTCCCTCCTGGATCCAAAATCGTCGTGCCTTGCCTTCTTAGATCAGTTGCATCAAGGTTACTGCCTGGGGATCACTGTACAGTCCATCCTTAATTCGAGAAAGAAAGTTGGAGTGCAACTGACTTGCTTGGCCTCCGCCCTCTAGTTGCATAGCATTCACGGCCTCCACTTTTTGACTCAAGGCATCGGCTACGACATTTGCTTTTTCGGGTTTGTACTCCATTGCCATGTCAAATTTCGCCAGGAAGTCTTGCCATTGTGCCTGCTTTGGAGAGAGTTTCTTTTGAGTCTGGAAGTAACTCAAAGCGATGTTGTCTGTCCTCAGCACAAATCGCGATCCGAGAAGGTAGTGTCGCCACACTCGTAAACAGTGGATCACTGTTGTCATCTCCTTCTCGTGCACTAGATACCGCCACTCGGTCTCGTTGAGCTTGCGGCTTTCATAGGCCACTGGGTGGCCCTCCTACTTAAGTACTCCCCCAATAGCGAAGTCTGAAGTATTTGTATGGGCTTCGAAGGGCTTCCCATAGTCTGGCAATTTGAGCACTGGTTCTTCCAAAATGGCAGCCTTTAGGTCTTGAAATGCTGCTTCACATTTGTCGGACCATCTCCAAGGCTGCTCCTTCTTTAACAACTCTGTTAGTGGAGTTGCGCACTTCGAATACCCCAGTATGAAGCGTCGATAGTAGTTCACAAACCCAAGGAAGGATCTCAGTTCAGGCACTTTCTTTGGGGTTTGCCAGTCCACAACCGCTTGCACCTTTGATTTATCCATCTGAATGGAACCGTTGCCGATTCGATACCCCAAGAATAAGATCTCTTTCTGAGCAAAGTAGCACTTCTCTCTTTTTACGAACAAAGAATTCTCCCTGAGAACTTTGAAGATTATTCGAAGGTGCTCAATATGCTCCTCAAGTGTTCGGCGATAGACGATGATATCATCTAAGTAGACAACCACAAACTTATCCAAATACTCCTTGAAAAGCTGGTTCATAAGAGTGCAGAATGTGGCTGGAGCATTGGTTAAGCCGAAAGGCATCACTAAGAACTCAAACGCTCCATACCTGGTCACACAAGTAGTGTTCGCTTCATCACCTTCAGCAATCCGCACCTGCCAATACCCCGACCGAAGATCGAGTTTGGAGAAATACTTTGCTTTGCCCAGTTGGTCGAACAAGTCCGCAATGAGCGGGATGAGATATTTGTTCTTCACGGTCACCTTGTTAAGGGCTCGATAATCGACGCATAGTCGGAGACTCCCATCTTGTTTCTTCTGGAAGAGAACTGGAGCTCCGAATGGTGCTTTAGAACTGCGGATGAGACCACCGCTTAGCAGTTCATCTAACTGCTTTCTAAGCTCTGCCAACTCAAGAGGGGGCATGCGGTATGGCGATCTCGCTGGAGGCTTCACTCCTGGCTCCAGCTCAATAAGATGATCCACGCCTCTACGTGGTGGTAGAGTTTTCGGCAACTCAGGTGGCATAACATCTTCGAACTCCTTTAGAACATTTGCCACCGCAGCAGGTTCTTTAAGGGTCTCCCCATCGAGTGTTTCCAGCTTCATCGCAGCCACAAAGGTTAACTCTCCTTTGCGTACACCCTTCTTCAATTGCAACGTCGATAGTTGTTGGGGATCCTGGGTTCCTCTTCGAGAGACGAAAACCACACAGGGGTTGTCACCTCCCATCAGACATATGGAGTCTAGGAACGGCATCGGCACCAACTTTGCTGCATGCATGAACTCCATCCCAAGAATCACTTGGAAGTCATCCAATGGCACTACCATCATGTTTGTGCGCCCGCTCCATGATCTGATCTTGATGGAGACTCCCTTTGCAAGCCTGGAGATCCACTTGGCCTCTGAGTTGACCGCTTTCATTCGACTTGGGTTCTTCTCCAAGATTAGCCCAAGCCGCTTTACTTCTTGGTGGCGATGAAGTTGTGGGTAGCACCTGTGTCCACCATTGCTTGGGTGGTTTGGCCGTTGAGTCTGATGTTCACATACATTAGCTCACTATTTCCTACTTTCTGTTGCTTCGACTTTATGTTCTCCCCCACTTGACCCTGCAATGCATTCAACAAACGCACTGCACCCATTCGGGGTCCTTGCGACTTCTCATCGTCGCTACCTGATTCGGAGCTACACAAACTGGGGGCAACTGCCTTACCCTTGTCTGGCTTGGGGGGATTGATGGAAGCCGACAAGGCATTGAGTGCCTGTTTTTGCGGACACTCCCATACACTGTGTGGTCCTCCGCACAAGAAGCATCTTCTAGGTTTTGAGGCCCTACCATTTGAGTTCGGCCCCTTGTGGAAACTCTTCTTCCTTTGTTCACCCCTAGGTTCCTTCCCAGGAGGGTGCCTTGGTTGGTGATTTCTTGTGGACTGCTTCTTCTTCCTCGGATCCTCTGAAGAAGCAAAGTCGATAAGCCTTTCTGCGGCTGTAATTGCTCCGACCAAATCAATGACATTCCGTCGATAAAGTTCCTATTGAGCCCATGGCTTCAGGCCGTCAAGAAAGCTGAACAGCTTATCTTTTTCAGACATATCTTGAATGTCCAACATTAGTGCAGAAAATTGCTTCACATAGTCCCGAATGGAAGTCGTTTGGTGGAGTTGTCTCAACTTCCTCCTTGCAACGAACTCAGTGTTCTCGGGTAGGAATTGAGTTCTCAACTCATGCTTCAAGTCGTCCCATGTGTCCACTCGGCACTGACCTTGTTGAATCTCTTCTCAACGGGTTCTCCACCAAAGCTTTGCATCTCTGTTCAGATACATAGTCGCTATCAAAACTTTGGTGTCCTCAGAGTCTGGCCTCGTAGCTAGGAAGTACTGTTCCATGTCAAATAGGAAATTTTCGAGCTCCTTCGCATCTCTAGCACCCCCATAACAATGTGGGTCGGGCGCCCTAAAGCTTTGTGTGGCGCAACGCGGGTGTTGCTTCCCCCCGCATTCAACGCTCTTGTGAGCACAGCAACTCTAGAAGTGAGTTCCGTCACCATCTCTTGCAAATGTTGCACGGAGTCCTTGGTGTCATCCGTCAAATGATCGACTAGGGCTTCAACCTTGTCGATCCGGGATTCAGCTTCTTCTTGCGAGCTCTCTACGCCAAGAAGCCTACTTTGGCCTTGGTAAAGTTCGTCCAAGCTTGCTTCAAGAACATCCAAGCGGGTTTCCATCTCTGTGACCCTCTCTCTGTGGCTCTTTCTTCCGGTTGGCGCTCCAGATTGTGCCTCCTCCGCTCGTGGCGAGCAGCCCACTTCTCGCTCCTCATGCTCACTGCCCCGCTCCTCATGAGCGGCTCCTGTAGCGAGAGAGCGAGTTTGCACATGCAGCCCTCCTGCGGCTGCTTGGGGCAACATTCCGGCTTGCCCCATCTTGCTCGACTCACCATGTTGTTTCGCCGTGGCGAGATTGCGAAGTTTCTTCACTGCTTGCTCAAATTGCTTGCCTGCTCTGATACCACACTGTCACGCACTTAGCGAGAATTGCCTAAGTGGTGAGGCACCCTTGCGACAAGCCACCGACTTAGCTGAAGTTGCCTAAGTCAAGAACTGCCTTTGCGCCCACTTCGATCGGTCTTAGCTGGGATTGCCTAAGTCTTGAGGTGCCCTTGCGACATACGCGTCTACAAAGGGTCAGCCGAGTTGCAACCTCGCGTAGGTCCCATAGGACTTATAAAAAGAGAAGTTGATTAGTTTTGAAAACGAGCGATGGACAAGTCCCGACGTCTCACGAAGAGGGAAGCTTTACAAGCAATTGAGTGAGCACTTAGAGTACAGGAAAGCAGAGAAAGAGAGGAGGAAAACAAGGACTTTAGAAGGGTGAATGAGCAGCTGCAATTGATCTGAATTACACGTATCATATCATATCATATATATATGTTGATGAAATTGATCTGAATTCTCTTCCTCTTCTCTCCTGCAGAAGTGCTAACACGAGTCAACACCATCACCAAAATAGCCTACAAAGACAATCCCACCATCATGTCGTGGGAACTAATGAACGAACTGCGTTATGAAGTAGATCACTCCGGCCAAACAGTCACGGTGAGAACCCTCTCGTTAGTATCAACCACAACAGGGAATGCTCCTGCTGCATGCATTAGTGTCATCGTTTGAGTTAAGCGATCGCTTCGAGCAGGCGTGGACTAAGGAGATGGCAGCGTACACGAAGTCCATTGACGGCAAGCACTTGTTGCTGGTAGGATTCGAGGGTTTCTATGGAAATTCTTAGATTATGTGGCCCGTTATAATTGGATAAGATATATGATATAACTAATTGGATTCTGATATCAGTATCGACCAATAGAAAAGAAGTCCATATTTTGGTATGATACCTTAGGGAATGCCCTTGATGGAAAGAACTTCCCTAATAACTTATTCTAGACCCTCTGCTCTCGCCTATAAATAGACAAGACCTCAGGGGACTTAAGGGGACAGTGATAGAAGCAACATAGAAGCATCTAAGAGTTGCGTAAAGATTAGCAACACAGATGCATCTAAGAGTTGCATAAAAGAAAATATTTCACAGACATCGATTGAGAGATTATAGTCTCCCTCTCAATATCCCTGAGCCATTAATTAAAGTGGTCCTATGAAAGGATAGGAAGAGAGGAGAAGGAGTCTGGTTCTCCTTGCAGATTGGCAGAGGCGTTGGATCAAAAGGAAGGTATTCAGATCTTTTTCCTTTCATTGCGGATGATATCAAAAGGTACACATCGTAAAAACAGATCTATTGTTCTTTGATTTCGATCCTAGAATTAAAGTTTTCCACATCATAAAAGCATAATTAAAGACTTTTTATGCTTACAATTGGTATCAGAGTCTAGGTTTTTGAAATCAAAACTTTAGATATATTATTTTTCTGATTTACGATATTTGGATGATCCAAATTCTGTAAAATCTATATTCCTATCCATTTTGGTTTTATCGTCTGCTTGTCGGCGATATTAAGAAAACAGCGACAGTCGCTGTGCAACATCGCTGGCAATCTCATTGCGATCTCGTTGCGTACGGCCATAAGGGCCACCGGCGACCGCACCATAGCAACCATAGGGCTGCAGATCGATCGCATGAGGGTGGCAACCCTACGCGGTCACAACCGCACCAGCGGCAGCCCTGCACGGGCGCAGGCAGCGCCCGCCCATGCGTAGGAGGCGGCGACCACGCGCTGGCGACGCCCGCCCACAAGCGTTGGCCATGCCGGCAGCAGCCGCGTGCGGGCACGACCGCACCCAGGCGGCGCTCGCACGGGCAGAGGCCGACCGCCAAACGACGGTTGCACGGCGCAGCGCGGCGCGTGCAGTACCGCAAGAACGGCGCCTGCAGCGATAGCCGTGCACCGCGGCGACCACTTTTTCGGCGGCGGCCGCGCGCACCCACGGGTGGCCGCTTCGGCAACTGCCATGCATGCGTAGGCGGTCGCATCGACAGCAGCCATGTAGGGGGTAGCGGGGGCAACTGTGTAGGATGCGGCGTCAGTTGTTCGATAAAATTACAGTTGTGCCATTAAGCAAAAAATTACAATTTTATCATTAAGTAAAAATTATAATTTTGCCATCATGCTAAAATTACATGTTTACCCTTAATATTTTGATAGTTCTGCCCTTTATAAATCTCATAATTACAGTATATGTCATGTCAACATATTTACGATTTTACCCTTCTGCAATTGAGAATATATATATTTTTTAATTTATATTCTCAATTATAAAATTGATCAATAAAATTTAATTAAATTTAATCATGATTATATTTTAATTAATTATTGATTAAATTTAATTTTTGATCAAATTTAGAAAGGATTTAAATTTTGATCAATTTTTGATTTTGATTGACTTATTTAATTGGGCTAATATTTAGCGGCTTGCCCAAATTAAAAAAAATTAATTAGTTTAATTTGATATTTTATATATTAAAAAATATAAATTATTATTCCTTTTATAGTTTTTCTCATATGATTTATTAATTATATGTGGTAAATTAAAATCCAATTATTATTTTTAGATATTTCTTTGGTTACTCACATATATATATTTGAAATTGTGAAATCATAGTTATCTTTCACATAAAGACTTTTCATGATTTATGTATTATCATGAGTATAATTATCATATGAGTTTTTCTTTATGCTGATCAATATATATGAATTATTGATTGCAAGTTGTAAATAAAATTCAATTATTGTTCTTGGATATTTGTTTGATTATTCATATATATATATTTGAAATTATGAAATGATACTTAATTTTCACATAAAGGATTTTCATGATTTATATGTTATCATCATTATAGTTGTCATATGAATTTTTTTATGCTCATTAATATTCAATAATCATTATGGTTGTTGTTCTATTATTAAATTACTTAGCATAAATTGAATTAAAAAAATTTAGTGAATATTATTTGTAATTCATCTTCCTAAGTTTTATCTGACCAGTAGCTGCCAAAGTGGCCTTGGATGATAAGCTTATGGGATATGAATTATAATAAAAGTCTTATCATTTATAGGATATTTTAGATTATATTTTATATTTATGTATTGGTCTTGCAGTCACCAAAGTGACCTAGACCAATAATTTATAAAATACATTATGGAATTGATCCTAAATGATATTAAAGAAATTTGATAAATATTATTTATAATTTATTTTTCTAAGTTTTATCTGACCAATAGCTGCCAAAGTAGCTTGGGATGATAGGCTTATGGGATATGAATTGTAATAAAGTCTTATCATTCATAGGACATATTAGATTGTATTTTATATTTTTGTATTGGTCTTGCAGCCACCAAAGTGACGTAGACCAATAACCTATAAAATATATTATGGGATTGGTCCTAAATAATATTAAAGAAAAATAATATTCACAATGGCACACATAATTAGGAGATTTAGATAATCCCAAAGGAGAATCTATTTTGAATAATTATGTGATGGGGTAGGATGATACTATTTTGGATATCTTTACAATTTAGTATTCTATACCCAAAGGTATTAACACTATTCCACAAGGATGGTATCAGTCCTTCATAAATGATTATATGTGTGAACAGTAGAT
The DNA here is from genome assembly GCA_024322285.1 of Musa beccarii. Lineage (NCBI taxonomy): Eukaryota > Viridiplantae > Streptophyta > Magnoliopsida > Zingiberales > Musaceae > Musa > Musa beccarii. Next base: position 61,449,546 of record CM044395.1, on the reverse strand, counting down.
ATGTCAATATTGAAAGTAAAATATTGATGATATTAATAGTTCAACATTCATTATAAAACTTAAAGCATTGATGTTATATTATTACAATGGTACTTCCTTCATTATATTTTTATAAATATCTCTATATTTTCTGAAATATATTTTCTGGAATAAATGGCTTAAGCATATACAAGTTATATTGAATGAGTGAGACCTTAATCAAATTATTTGAATGGAACACAGACTTATTTACTGAAAGTTCTATGGAATAAATAATTAAGGTGACTGATCAGGAAAGGTCTGAAAAACTCAATTTGATGATACTTAGACTTCAGTACAGTTTATAACTAGCGCATGAGAATATTTAAGGAACAACATAAATTTTTTGATAAGTCATGAGTTGACACCTTAATGAAAGAACTGACTAAAAATGATAGTATTTGAGGAATTTAAGATTACCTCTTCAATATAATTAACAAAGTTGTAAGCCCAAGACTTAGAATATTTTGAATTCTACTCAAGGGGTGGGTAACAATAAAATAAGGATGAAGCATAAGCCACCTGAGTTTATAATTACTATATAAACTCATAAAGGAATTTCTTCATAATAAATTGTTACTTGTGTAACAATGAAAGTTATATGAAGAAGAATTATAAGATTTGATTTGAAATGAAAAGTTATAAATATAACTTTTATGTGGTTTAAATCAAATATTATAGAAATTATTTTTCTAATATTTGGTAGATTAATTTGATGCTTCAATGTATGTTACCAATAATAGAGATTTATTTTAATATTTTAAAAAAGAAATAAAAAACCAAAGGAGATTGAAATATTCATCATTACAAAGAATCATCTTAAAGTGAAAGCGATAGTAGTTTGTATTTATCGCCTACGCCTAAGGATGATTCATTTGATAAATCTTAAGGATTCGTACTATATTCTTATAATTCTGAGAATTTGGATTCTTTATCTAGAATTATTAGAATATTGTTTCTCCTTTAATAGTTGTGAACTCAATATAATTCAATAAAAGTTAACCTTTGGATTCTGTATAATAGTCTATACAGAATTAATATGAATTTTGAGTTTACAACGATCCTATAATTAAATATTAAAATAAAATATAAGTTCATAAATACCTTGAGATTATGCTTACATCTGCGAGTCACTCTATATTTTCATCTCATTAAAGAGAGACATTTTATCACCATATAGATAACCTATTGAGATATGATTTTATATATATCTAATTCATGTAAAGTCTCAGGCCATTGACACCCTTAAAGTGTACATAAATGAGATCGAGAGATAATTAGATAGAAAAGTTAAAATAATCATATCTGATAGGGGTGATAGATTTTATGGTATTCATGATGGATCCAATTATCATTCTAGTTCTTTTACTAGATTCTTAGAAAATCAAGGTATATGTATTCAGTATGATTTACCATATGTGTCATAGCAGAACATAATTGCTGAAAGGCATAATCGTACACTTATAAATATGATTAGGAGCATGATGTATTATTCCTTTATACCCAAATCAATGTGAGAAGAAGCTCTAAAGACAACTATGTATATCTTAAATGGGGTTTCTAGTAAGTAAATTACATGACTTCTTTTAAATTATGGAATGATAGGAAACTTAACTTAAGATATTTACATATTTAGGATTGTCCTGTAGAGATAAGGATCTTCAACTCACATAAAAGAAAATTAAATTTAATAACTATTTCTAAATATTTTATTATTTATTCAGAAAAATTTTAAAAAAAAGAGTACATATCTTATTGCTCTAATCATAGTACAAGAATGGTTAAATCTGGTAATATAAGGTTCCTATAAAATAGCGAATCAGTGGGAGTAAAAATCTCAAAATTTAATTTTGATATAGAGGAGATACATGTTGATACTCCTTTATTATTCGAGATATTATTGTTACTCAAATTATTAAATAATTTAATAAATGTGAACAATAAAATAACATTACCAAACTTCCACATTATATTGATATCGCTGATAATGGTCTTGTAGAATAACCACAATTGACAGCCTTAAGAATTTTTCAATGGGAAATAAATCCTGTCATTTATGATTATGTGGTATATCTATAAGAATTATATTTTAATTTAGGAATCAGAATAGATCCCTTATTGTTTTCACAGGTCATGAAAGATAACGATTCTGAAAAGTGATATGATACAATATAAGAAGAGTTAAAATCAATAACCAGAATGGTGTTTGATGAATTCATCGAATTGTCCAATACTTATAAAAGAGTCTGTTATATAATTATGACTCAAAGGACAATATCGAATGATATAATGGTCAGATTTTTAGTTTTATATGATTATAGATTTTACTAATAAAGAATGTATCGATTATAACGAGACATACAATTGTTAAACGAACTCGTTAAGAATCATCATGACATTAGTAACTCATTATGAGTTTGAGTTATATCATAATGATATGAAAATAAATTTTTGATTAAGGATCTAGTTTTCTATAAGTTATTCTGAATGACTCGCAAAGAAAATAAAAGAAATATAAATTTGACATGCAAATTTAGGAATCTATTTATGATCTTAAATAAGCTTCTAGACAATGATGTATATAAAATTTGTTAATATCATTGATTTCTTTAGATTTAAGAAAAATACTGTTAATCGGTATTTATATCTGAAGATGGAGTAAGTTTATTATATTGATCATATATGTGGATAATATTTTGTATTGCCAATAGTGACTTGGTTTATTATACTAAATCAAGAAATTATCACTAAGAATTTAAGATGATTGATATGAATGAGACATCTTATATTATTAGTATTGAGATACTTAGGGATATATCTCAATGATTATTAAGATTGTCTCAGAAAGGATATATTAACCGAGTCTTGAGATGATTTAATATACAACTTTGTTCAACAAATCATAAAAATAAAATTTTAGTCAAAAGTGAGTGCTTTAAAATGACTTGAAAAGAATCAGATAAAGAAAATATTCTTTATATATGCGTAGTTGAAAGTCTATGCTCAAGCTTATGTCAGAACAGATATCAGTTTTTTACAATTAGAATACTGGGTAGATATTTGAGTTATCCAGAAGTGAAATAAATATTAAAGGATTGTAAAGAAAAGTAATAAGATATCTGGAAGGGACGAAGGATTATATTCTCACATGTATGAAATTATATCAGCTTGAAATAATAATATTTTTCAAATGTTGATTGTATAAATTACCTCAATATCAAGAAGTCCACCTTATGGTTAATATCTATATCAATTAGAGGGGAAATTTATTATTATATTATTATTATTAATGAAAGTTGATTTTGTGGTATGCTTTGAGGCCACTAATCAAACTTTATAACTGCGAAATTTTATCTCAGGACTTGGTGTGGTCAGACTCAATTGTGAAGTCGCTGAAGATATTTTGTGATATCGCAGTAGTTTTCTTCTCTAAGAATGACAAGTACTATTGCATTTCTATGCATTATGGTAGAAAGTACTTGATGGTTAGAGAAGACGAGTCCAGAAACATCTAATGTCAATTAATTACTTGAGTTCCACTGTATTGATTGCTGATCCATTTACTTAGGATTTACAGCCTAAAGTATTTTGAAAGAACATGTTCTTATGATTGGGTTTATGAGCAACCCATAAAGGATATGGTGATGCATATTTGAGTGGACACTATAATTGATATTTTTTACTTATATACTTAAAGTGATTTGTTTCTGCTATCCTATTCACAGTTATGTATGTACATATTATGGTTGAATATAATAACAGGATTGTCTTGACAAAATAAATTACAGGGGTCATTATGGACTATATTAGGAAAGACTAACAATGTTGTAGTACATAGATGGGAGTATAACATTGATGATATACAACCGCTATGACTCGCATTGATAGTTAGACTTAATATAGTATTATTATGTTTATTGGACTTATTGGCTCGTTTTAAAATTCATGGCCATGTATAAAATGCTTTTCAAAATTTTCAGGATCCAATTAGGTAAAATTATTTTCAAACAAATTTTGTTTTATTTATTTTTTATTTTAAATATCTTTTATATCTTATCAATTAATGGGCCAAGTGGGAGAATGTTAGATTATATGGCCCGTTATAATTGGATAAGATATATGATATAACTAATTAGATTCTGATATCAGTATCGGCAAATAAAAAAGAAGTCCATATTTTGATAGGATACCTTAGGGGATGCCCTTGATGGAAGGAACTCCCCTAATAACTTATCCTAGACCCTCTACTCTCGCCTATAAATAGACAGGACCTCAAGGGACTTAAGGGGACAGTGATAGAAGCAACACAGAAGCATCTAAGAGTTGCGTAAAGATTAGCAACACAGATGCATCTAAGAGTTGCATAAAAGAAAACATTTCACAGACATCAATTAAGATATTACAATCTCCCTCTCAATCTCCCTGAGCCATCAATTAAAGTGGTCCTGTTGAAGGATAGGAAGAGAGGAGAAGGAGTCTAGTTTTCCTTGCAGATTGACAGAAGCGTTGGATCTAAAGGAAGGTATTCAGATCTTTTCCCTTTCTTTGCGGATAGCATCAAAAGGTACACATCGTTAAAATAGATCTATTGTTCTTTGATTTCGATCCTGGAATTAAAGTTTTCCGCATCATAAAAGCATGATTAAAGACTTTTTATGCTTACAAATTCCACTCCAGACAAGGTCAAGCTCTACAACCCTAGGGGCTACGAGTTTAGCATGGACTTCATCACCAGCAATCAAGTCAAAGAGATCGACTTCACCACCTTCCATGCTTACCCGGATATGTGGTAGACCACATTGATATATATATATATATATATATATATATATATATATATATATATATATATATATATGTATGTATGTATGTATGTATGTATGTATGTATTATAAATCTCATTATATATATATGGTAGACCGCATTGATGTTCTTTCTCCTCCGGTAGGGGCACCGAGAGCAGTCGGAGGAAGCGCGGAAGATGTTCCTACAGAAGTGGATTTCCAGCCACTGGGACGACTCCGTGAAGGTACTCGGCAAGCCACTAGTGTTCGGGGAGTTTGAGAAGGCGAAGACAGCTCCGGAATACTCGCAGAAGGTCCGCGACGACTTCTTCTCCGACATCTATGACGTAATCTACAATGACGCCGAGACCAACCGCGGGTCCTTCAGTGGTGGGCTATTGTGGTAGATCATGGGCGACGGGATTAAGTCGTACTACGATGGGTACAAGGTCGTGCTGTCTCAAGATCTAATAATGACAGCGGTGAGTCGGACCCATGGCGACGCTCGTGAACAGGCTTGACCGCTCTCATCATTAAAGGCTTTTCCCGAAATTACAAAAATAAAAAAAATATAAAAAAACTTTAAATTAATAAAAATAAATGAATGGCATGATTCAAACCTACACGGTCAAAGACCATATAATTTCTATATCATACCCGATAACCACTCCAGCACACCCACATTATGTAAATTGTAAATAAAATAAAAAAATATAAAATATAAATACAATAATTATTAGTAATATTGTCCAATTTATAAATTTATACTTCCTCTCTTATTTGTGCGTCTTCTATAAATGGATTCGGTTAGCTCTGTCCATATAAATTAATATTGCTAAGAAAAATTTTACTAACATATTGAATTCTCTCACAAGATTTGTTTTTAAAAAATAATTTGATAATAATATATCTTTGTTGGAATTAAGGTTGCAAGGAAGTCCTTTAGCCTACTAAAAAAATTGGAGACCTAACTCTAATTGAATGCTTGTTAGCAAAAATAACTTAGGTCAATCATACATGCGTGATATTAGTCAGAACATGATTAGAGAGTCCAAAGAGACACTATCAACGTATTTTAAGAGCTTTTTTATAGTCAAGACATAGCCATATGAAAGATCACCCGAGCAATCCAACGTTCATTAACCTACACGTCAATCACAATATATGAATGCAAAACAAGCATTTGATTTGCCAAATTACATCGGCAATACTAACCATATCAGCAGCTCTTTGAAGGCCTAACCACGGAAGCAACACTAATACACAGAAGATAAAGGTTGGAAGTAATCAGGCCAATCACTCATAAAATTACCCTTAATGCTATTGCTCAAGAAATGGCTACATCAACTTTAGCCAAAGAACAGCACACAGGAGGGAAAAGCACGTTTAGATCAAACCTCTTCTTAATTTCCATCTATTGTCCTGTGAAAGGCCTGTATCAATCATAAAGATACTTCACAATGCAGATAACACTCATTAAACAGGAGAACACTACCATAAATGAAAAGAAGAAATCTACAACTTCACAGCACTCATGTTTGTAAAATGTATTGGTCAGCTACCAATGTGCAAGATGTGTAATTAGTACTCATCATTTCAGCATACCATATCTCATCTCATCTCAACGACAACACAGGCCTTGGTGGCACATCGCCACCTTCTAGAAATGCTTTTACGACGGACACATTTGCTCTGGTCGGCAATGCTGCATCAACAGTAAGCTGAGACGCCATCTGCAAAACTTAACATGTATCAACGAAACTGGAGATTTGTTCACCGAAATGTTTGCTGACAGGAAACTTAAATCTAAGCTATGTTGATTGAAATATTCTATCAAGTAAAGCATCTAGGTAAAGAATATATGAGAAAGATTGCTTCGGAAAGTACTTTGCTCCAACGGACAGAAGGAAAAATGATTTTGAAATGTATCAAACAACAAGAGATTTTGTAGTTAAGCATACTTGACCATTGCGATGAAGTCTTTTATGCATTTGATATAGTTAAACAGAAATTGATATGGTGGGAGATGACAAATATTGTGTGCATCAGTTACTAATTGATCCACAATCAACAACTTTCTTTGTCACGTTAGATATCATTTTCTACCTTATCTTACACTTGAAGGATTGTTAAGAGTTCATGAGTTCCTTGGTGCACACTATCATTTCGTCTAATTTGAAAACTCATTTTCATCAGAAGAAAACTCCACCATATTTCAGTATCTTCCTACAACATGGTCGGTACATCTCTAAGTAATAGGCCTCTTGAATCAGATGTTTTAAACAATAACATACTTTTTTAATTCTTTCTACAGCTTGCTGCATTGCAGGGGTAATGCAAATTGTTCTTTGTATCCACGAAGGATCAATTTGCCAAATGACCAACAGATTTCTCTTCTGAATTGATTCGGAGTTTCAACATGCATGTTTCTCTCAAAAGCAAGAGGTTAGCACTAAGATTCAGTTACTAGAGGATTAAATCAATTAAATTACTTTGTCATCATACATGGTAATGCAATAGCAAATTGAATTTAAGAAATACTCAATATTTAAAATCAAGAAAATATAATGATCCACATCCTAAAAGAGCTTAATGTGCTACAGGAATACAGCAAAAACTCCACATGGGGAAGAAAGAAGACAAACAAGTGATCATAGGAAATAAGAGAAGTAAAAAATTTGACTTGGAAGAACAAAATGAAGACATCCTGGAACCAGCAGTGTGCTACTGGAATACCAAGAAGCTATAGTCAATGGCCAATTTACTTAGAGATCATTAAGAAAAATTCATAACACATGTAATGTAATCAAGTATGAAAGGAATAGTGTTTGATGAATGAAAGTGTGATTCTATTGATGGAAGATTGAATAAAGCCTTTACTTAATTGAGAGATGGAGGTAAAAAGCATGCATTACAAAAGAAATTGATTCTATTGAGACAATAACAAATTTTGAGGGTCTTAATTGTGTTTAGATTCTTCATCCAACTTTACTTCTTTTTGTGGCCTTATACTAACTATATTGTGAATTTTTAATTTAGCATATTTCATTGTAATGAAATTCTACATAAAGACAATAAAACTGTATTTGGGTAATGGTTGGAGAAAAGAATTTGAATGAATTGTACACTTATGAAATTTTGAATATTTGGTAAACAAAATCTGCATTTTAAATATGCATTGACGTAAATATTATTTGATAAAATTATATTTTTTAAAGTCTAATAATTATTTTATGATAAACTTATCTTTTTAATATTTTTAATATTTATTCAAAAGTGAATAGATTTTTTTATTTGAATTATAAGTAAATAGGAAATCCATCTCCCTAAGATATATGAATCTACTAAGCACAAAATTTCCCCTGTTATTTGCTGGCAAGCAGAGATGAGCTAACCTTGTCACCGGTCAAAACCCTATGCGAAACGCTTGGGCTCTTCTGTTTGATACTGTTGAGCCTTCTTCGCACCACCGCGAACCCCACGAAGGCGGCGAGGACGGAGACTGACCAAATCGGATTCACCTTAAACAGGTTAAGTTTCAGGTTTCGGAATGGCATCGACCACCACATCACTCCCCTCCTCTCTTCTCCACAACAGCCTCTAATACCAGAAGCATCGGTCTCCCCATACTCATCTTTCGACTCCTCAATCTCATCTGATGTCAACTCCCAGGCTTCCTCATGCGCCGTCTCGTTAGCCCCACGAATGCCGTCGATCCCGTTACAGCACGACTCTTTCAGGATCAGGTCATCCCTAGAACTCGATTGCGTCATCGAGTCCCCTCCATCGCTTGAATCGATCATCTGCCTCTCGTTGGAATCTTCGAGATCGGAGACCACCGTTTCGGCTCCCCGTTCAGCAGCACGCTGCGTCATCAAATCCCCTCCATGCATCAAATCGATCATCTTCGTCTCGTCATGGGAGTTGGAATCCTCGCGATCGTAGCCCACCATTACCTCTCCATGGCTCGAATCAATCATCTTCGTCTCGTACACGGCGTTGGAATCCTCGCGATAGGAAACCGCCATTTCCTCTCGTCCGTCAGTAACACGCTCGGAATCGGAATCAGGGAAGTTCCAACCGAAGTTATCGGAATCGAGTCCCCCATCTTCGCTCTCCTCCTCCTCCGACGAGGATGGGGTGGGCGTCCTCGCGTCGGAATCGAAGTTCTCCGACCTGACGTCATCCGCGGTTCCACGTACAACTACGAAGCCGTCACTCGCGGCGGAGGAGGAGGACACCACTTCCCAGTCTTCGAACTCACGCACTGCCTCCATATCAGAACTAACGATGGAGGATCGTCAATGGCGGCTGGTGTACCTCACGGGGCACGCTTGATTTGGACTCCACTGATGAGGAAAGGATCGAGCGGAAAGATAACAACGAAAAGAGATACAGATCTCTCTCTCTCTCTCTCTCTCTCTCTCTCTCTCTATATATATATATATATATATATATATATATATATATATATATATATATATATATATATATATATATATATATATATATATATATCAGCGTGTCGGTAAGTCTGAGAAGATTAATTTGTTTCTTATTAGTTGCATGATTAAAGAAATTTAATTTGGATGGCTTGAGATAAAAATAACTAAGTTAAATTCATTTTAATTATGTTAGATTTATTTATTAAAGCAAAATATATTTACTGATTTTATAGTAAATCAAAAAATTATGGGATGGTCGAGTGTTGACATGGAAACTTTAAATTTCTAGAAGTAGGAAAATTTGAAGAAAGGAAAACAACAGATTAAGTAGTTTGGGTCGATTTGGATCTTCATAAAATTAGTTAGGATTGAAATATTCAAGAAAGTTATAATTTTCTTTGATTTTTACATCTTCAAAGTCAATGACGGTTATGTGTTATATTTATAGACTTTTCTTTTTTATGTTTGATTTTTGTTATTGTCTATAAACTCAATAATAACATGTAATGAAGTTTTTTTTTTAATCTTAGGTGAATAAATTTGTTATTTTTATTCGTATTTAAGACAATTTAATAGAGGAAAGCTCTTATTTATGTAGAAAATGTTCACTAGTAAAAGTTTTTGAGTTTGACATATCACACACTAAATATAACATGTTAGCCGTGCTAGATGCTTCGTATGACGTATGATGTATATGACGTATGATGTATATGACGTATGATGCATGCACTAGTGTGCCCCAAGAAATCCTTGCCATGCTTGCACTACCTCGCTCTCGATCTATAAATCTGATCCCCGCGCCGGCAGACCCTCGGTGATATTACGACGCACTTCCACCAAAATGGCTAGTTCTGTCGTCGGACTTCATCACTTCCTGGGCGCTCTCGCACTCTTGCTTCTCGCTCATCAAGCAGCGGCGGCAGGGCCGCTCGTATTCGTCGGGAGAAGTGGCTCCAAGTTGGTCGTCAACGGCTCCTCCTTCCTCTTCAACGGGTTCAACGCGTACTGGCTGATGAACGTCGCGTCGTACGACCGGGCGAAGGTCTCCAAGACCCTGAGCGACGCGACGGCGGCAGGGCTCACCGTGTGCCGAACGTGGGCGTTCAACGACGGCGGCAACTCCCCGCTGCAGTCATCGCCGGGGGTCTACAACGAGAATGTCTTCCAGGTGCGTCCTGCCTCCGCTTCCTTCCCATATCGCAGCGCTGTCGACAAGCGTTCGTGTGGCGCTCGACTTCGTCGTCTCTTTAGGCGCTCGACTTCGTCGTCTCGGAGGCCAAAAATAACGGTATCCGTCTCATCCTGAGCCTGATCAACAACTTCAAGGACTACGGCGGCCGACCTCAGTACGTACAATGGGCTCGCAACGCCGGTGAGTCCATACAAACCGACGATGACTTCTACACCAATGCCAAAGTGAAGCAGTACTACAAGAACCATGTCCAGGTAAATTAAGCATCGTATCATATCATATCATATATATGTATGTTGATGAAATTGATCTGAATTCTCTTCCTCTTCTCTCCTGCAGAAGGTGCTAACACGAGTCAACACCATCACCAAAATAGCCTACAAAGACGATCCCACCATCATGTCGTGGGAACTAATGAACGAACCGCGCTGTGAAGTAGATCACTCCGGCAAAACAGTCACGGTGAGAACCCTCTCGTTAGTATCAACCACAGCAGGGAATGCTCCTGCTGCATGCACTAGTGTCATCGTTTGAGTTAAGCGATTGCTTCGAGCAGGCGTGGGTTAAGGAGATGGCGGCGTACACGAAATCCATCGACGGCAAGCACTTGTTGGAGGTAGGATTCGAGGGCTTCTACGGGGATTCCACTCCGGACAAGATCAAGCTCTACAACCCTAATGCCTACCAGCTTGGCACGGACTACATCACCAGCAATCAAGTCAATGAGATCGACTACACCACCATCCATGCTTACCCGGATATATGGTAGACCGCATTTGACATATATATATATATATATATATATATATATATATATATATATATATATATATATATATATATATATATATATATATATATATATATATATATATATATATATATATATATATATATATATATATATATATATATATATATATATATATATATATATATATATATATAGACCGCATTGATGTTCTTGCTCCTCCGGGAGGCTCCAAGGGCAGTCGGAGAAGGTGCGGAAGACGTTCCTGCAAAAGTGGATTTCCAGCCACTAGGACGACTCCGTGAAGGTACTCGGCAAACCATTCGTATTCGCAGAGTTCGGGAAGTCGAAGACGACTCCAGGATACTCGCAGAAGGTCCGCGATGACTTTTTCTCCGACGTCTACGGCGTGATCTACGGCAACGTCGAGACCAGTGGCAGGTTCTTCAGCGGCGGGTTACTGTGGCAGGTCATGGGCGACGGGATGGAGTCATACTACGACGGGTACGAGGTCGTGTTGTTTCAAGATCCAACGACGACGACGGTGATAAAGAAACAGTCGGACGCCATGGTGGCGCTTGCGAACAGGCTGGGCGTTGCTCTTCATTAGAGACCTCTACTCATGCCTCATTGCTTTTGCCATCCGATTTAAAATAATTATGATGATATTAAAAAACATGTCCAGATATTATCGTGATAACAATTTCACATTATTGTTTTGGGATTTATAATCATCAAATTTTTCATCTTTTAGATATCGTTTGAGGATGTCAACATATTAATATCGTGTTATTTTAATAATAATAATAATAAATATATAAAAAATTAAAATTAGTAAAACTAAAAATATAAAAAAAACTTTAAATTAATGAAAATAAAAATGTGGCAAGTCATGGGCAACGGGAAGGAGTCGTACTATAACGGGTACGAGGTCGTGTTGTCTCAGGATCCAATGACGATGGTGGTGATAAAGAAACAATCGGACGCCATGGTGGTGCTTGCGAACAGTCTGGGCGGCTATCATTATTAGAGGTCTCTCCCGATGCCTCGTTGATTTTGCCATCTGATTCGAAATAATTATGCTGATATCAAAAAAACATGTCCTGATATTTTCGTGATAACAATTTCACATTATTGTTTGGGGATTTATAGTCATCAAATTTATAGTCTTTTAGATATCATTTGAGGATGTCAACATATTAATATCATGTTATTTTAATAATAATAATAATAAATATATAAAACTTAAAATTAGCGAAAATAAAAAAATAAAGAAATTTTAAATTAATGAAATTAAAAACGTGGCAGGTCAAGGGTGATGGGATGGAGTCGTACTACGATGGGTACGAGGTCGTGCTGTCTTAGGAAACAACGACGACGACGGTGATAAAGAAATAGTCGGACGCCATGGTGGTGCTTGCGAATAGGCTGGGCGACTGTCATCATTAGAGGCCTCTCCTGATGCCTTGTTACTTTTGCCATCTGATTCAAAATAATTATGATGATATCAAAAAACATGTCATGATATTATCGTGATAACAATTGCACATTATCGTGATAACATGTCCTGATTTATAGTTATCAAATTTCTCATCTTTTAGATATATTTTGAGGATGTCAACATATTAATATCATGTTATTTTAATAATAATAATGAATATATATAAACTCAAAATTAGTGAAAATAAAAAATATAAAGAAATTTTAAATTAATGAAAATAAAAACGTGGCAGGTCATGGGCAATGAGATGGAGTCGTACTACGACGGGTACAAGGTCATGCTATCTAAGGATCCAATGACGACGGTGGTGATAAAGAAATAGTTAGATGCCATGACGGCGCTCGCGAATAGGCTGGGCAGCTCTCATCATTAGAAGCCTCTCCCGATGCCTCGTTGCTTTTTTCCATCCGATTCGAAATAATTATGATGATATAAAAAAACATGTCAAGTTAATATCGTGATAATAATTTCACATTATTGTTTTGGGATTTATAGTCATCAAATTTCTCATCTTTTAGACATCGTTTAAGGATGTCAACATATTAATATCATGTTATTTTAATAATAATAATAATAAATATATAATAACTTAAAATTAGCAAAAATAAAAAAAAAATAAAGAAACTTTAAACTAATGAAAATAAAAACATGGCAGGTCATGGGCAATGGGATGGAGTCATACTATGATAGGTACGAGTTCGTGCTGTCTCAGGATCCAATGATAACGGTGGTGATAAAGAAACAGTCGGACGCCATGGCGACGCTCACGAACAGGTTGGGCAGCTCTCATCATTAGAGGCCTCTCCCGATGCCTCGTTGCTTTTGCCATCCGATTCGAAATGATTATGATGATATCAAAAAACATGTCCTGATAATATCGTGATAACAATTTCACATTATTGTTTTGGGATTTATAGTCATCAAATTTCTCATGTTTTAGATATCGTTTGAGGATGTCAACATATTAATATCGTGTTATTTTAATAATAATAATAATAATAATAAATATATAAAAACTTAAAATTAGTGAAAATAAAACAAATATAAAGAAACTTTAAATTAATGAAAATAAAAACGGGGCAGGTCATGGGCGATAGGATGGAGTTGTACTATGACGGGTACGAGGTCGTGCTGTCTCAAGATCCAACCATGACAATGGTGATAAAGAAACAGTCGAACGCCATGATGGTGCTCGCGAACAGGCTGGGCAGCTCTCAACATTAGATGCCTCTCCTGATGCCTCGTTGCTTTTGCCATTCGATTCGAAATAATTATGATGATATCAAAAAACATGTCTTGATATTATCGTGCAAACAATTTCACATTATTGTTTTGGGATTTATAGTCATCAAATTTCTCGTCTTTTAGATATCGTTTGAGGATGTCAACATATTAATATCGTGTTATTTTAATAATAATAATAAATATATAAAATCTTAAAATTAGCAAAAATAAAAAAAATAAAGAAACTTTAAATTAATGAAAATAAAAACGTGGCAAGTCATGGGTGATGGGATCGAGTCGTACGACGATGGGTACGAGGTCATGCTGTCTCAGGATCCAACGACGACACGGTGATAAAGAAATAATAAAACGCCATGGCGGCACTCGTGAACAGGCTGAGCGACTCATCTTTAGAAGCCTCTCTCGAAGCCTCATTATTTTTGTCATTCGATTCGAAATAATTATGCTGATATCAAAAAACATGTCATGATATTATCGTGATGTCATGATATTATCGTGATAACAATTTCACATTATTGTTTTGGGATTTACAATCATCAAATTTCTCATCTTTTAGATATCGTTTGAGAATGTCAACATATTAATATCGTGTTATTATAGTAACAATCAAAATAATAATAAATATATAAAACTTAAAATTAGTAAAAATAAAAAATATAAAGAAACTTTAAATTAATGAAAATAAGAACGTGGCAGGTCAAGGGTGATGGGATGGAGTCGTACAATGATGGGTACGAGGTAGTGCTGTCTCAAGATCCAACAACGACGACGATGATAAATAAACAGTCAGACGCCATGGCGAAGCTCGCGAATAGGCTGGGTGGCTCTTATCATTAGAGGCCTCTCCTGATGCCTCATTGCTTTTACCATCCGATTCGAAATAATTACGATGATATCAAAAAACATGTCATGATATTATCATGATAACAATTTCACATTATTGTTTTGGGATTTATAGTCATCAAATTTCTCGTCTTTTAGATATTATTTGAGGATGTCAACATATTAATATCGTGTAATTTTAATAATAATAATAATAAATATATAATAACTTCAAATTAGTAAAAATTAAAAAATATAAAGAAACTTTAAATTAATGAAAATAAAAACATGGCAGGTCATGGGTGACGGGATGGAGTCATACGACGACGGGTACGAGGTTGTGCTGTCTCAGGATCCAACGACGACAGCGGTGATAAAGAAACTGTAAAACGCCTTGGTGGCGCTTGTGAATAGGCTGAGCGGCTCTCATCTTTAGAAGCCTCTCTCGAAGTGTCATAGTTTTTGTCATCCGATTCGAAATAATTATGTTGATATCAAAAAACATGTCATGATATTATCATAATAACAATTTCACATTATTGTTTTGGGATTTATAATCATCAAATTTCTCATCTTTTAGATATCGTTTGATGTCAACATATTAATATCGTGTTATTATAGTAATAATAATGATAATAATAAATATATAAAAACTTAAAATTAGTAAAAAAAAAATATAATGAAACTTTGCATTAATGAAAATAAAAACGGGACAGGACATGGGCAACGGGATGGAGTAGTACAACGAGGGGTACGAGGTCGTGTTGTCTCAGGATCCAACGACAATAGCAATGATAAATAAACTATAAAATGCCATGGCAGCACTCGCGAACAAGCTAGGTTGCTCTCATCTTTAGAAGCCTATCTTGATGCCTCGTTGTTTTGGCCATCCGATTCAAACTAATTATGTTGATATCAAAAAACATGACATGATATTATTGTGATAACAATTTCACATTATTGTTTTGGGATTTATAGTCATCAAATTTCTCATCTTTTATTTATCATTTGAGGATGTCAACATATTAATATCATGATATTTTAATAATAATAATTAATATATAAAAACTTAAAATTAGTGAAAATAAAAAAATAAAGAAACTTTAAATTAATGAAAATAAAAACGTGGCAGGTCAAGGGCGATGGCATGGAGTCGTACTACGACGAGTACAAGTTCGTGCTTTCTCAGGATCCAACGACGACGGCGTTGATAACGAAACAGTCGGACGCCATGGCGATGCTCGAGAATAGGCTAGGCGGCTATAATCATTAGAGGCCTCTCCTGATGCCTCGTTGCTTTTGCCATCCGATTCGAAATAATTTTGATGATATTAAAAAATGTCCCGATATTATCGTGATAAAAATTTCTAATTATCATAATAACATGTCCAGATTTATAGTCATCAAATTTTTCATCTTTTAGATATCATTTGAGGATGTCAACATATTAATATCATGTTATTTAAATAATATATATATAAACTTAAAATTAGCGAAAATAAAAATATAAAGAAACGTTAAATTAATGAAACTAAAAACGTGGCAGGTCATGGGCGACGGTATGGAATCGTACTATGACTGGTACGAGGTCATGCTATCTCCGGATCCAATGACGATGGCAGTGATAAAGAAACAGTCAGACGCCATGGCGACGCACGCGAACAGGCTGGGCGACTCTCATCATTAGAGGCCTCTCCCGATGCCTCGTTCCTTTTGCCATCCGATTCAAAATAATTATGATGATATCAAAAAACATGTCCTGATATTATCATGATAACAATTTCACATTATTGTTTCGGGATTTATAATCATCAAATTTTTCATCTTTTAAATATCATTTGAGGATGTCAACATATTAATATCATGTTATTTTAATAATAATAATAAATATATAAAACTTAAAATTAGTGAAAATAAAAAAAATATAAAGAAACTTTAAATTAATGAAAATAAAAACATGGCAGGTCATGAGCGACGAGATAGAGTCATATTACGACGGGTACGAGGTGGTGCTGTCTCAGGATCCAATGATGATGGTGGTGATAAAGAAACATTCAGACACCATGGCGTCGCTCGTGAACAGGCTGGGCAGCTCTCATCATTAGAGGCCTCTCCCGATGCCTCATTGCTTTTGCCATCCTATTCGAAATAATTATGATGATATCAAAAAACATGTCCCGATATTGTCGTTATAATAATTTCACATTATTTTTTTGGGATTTATAGTCATCAAATTTCTTGTCTTTTAGATATCGTTTAAGAATGTCAACATATTAATATCGTGTTATTTTAATAATAATAATAATAATAATAACTTAAAATTAGCGAAAATAAAATAATATAAAGAAACTTTAGATTAATGAAAATAAAAATGTGGCAGGTCAAGGGCGACAGGATGGAGTTGTACTACGACGGGTACGAGGTCGTGCTATCTCAGAATCCAACGACGACGACGGTGATAAAGAAACAGTTGGACGCCATGGCGGCGCTCGCGAATAGGTTGAGCGACTCTCATCATTAGAGGCCTCTCCCAATGCCTTGTTGTTTTTGCCATCCGATTCAAAATAATTATGATGATATTAAAAAACAAGTCCTGATTTATAATCATCAAATTTCTCATTTTTAGATATCGTTTGACGAAATCAACCTATTAATATCATGTTATTTTAATAAAAATAATAATAAATATATGAAAACTTGAAATTAGCAAAAATAAAAAAAATTAAGAAACTTTAAATTAATTAAAAATTAAAACGTGGCAGGTCATGAGTGACGGGAAGGAGTCATATTACGATGGGTACGAGGTCATGTTGTCTCAGGATCCAACGATGACGACAGTGATAAAGAAACAGTCGGACGCCATGGTGGCGCTCACAAATAGGCTGGGTGGCTTTCATCATTAGAGGTCTCTCCCGATGCCTCATTGCTTTTGCCATCCTATTTGAAATAATTTTGATGATTTCAAAAACCATATCATGATAATATCATGATAACAATTTCACATTATTGTTTTAGGATTTATAGTCATCAAATTTCTCATCTTTTATATATCGTTTGAGGATGTCAACATATTAATATCATGTTATTTTAATAATAATAATAAATCTATAAAAAATTAAAATTAGCAAAAATAAAAAAATATAAAAAAACTTTAAATTAATGAAAATAAAAACATGCAGGTCATGAGCGACGGGATGGAGTTGTACTATGATGGGTACGAGGTCGTGATGTCTCAGGATCTAACGATGACGGTGGTGATAAAGAAACAGTCGAACGCCATGGCGGCGCTTGCGAACAGGCTAGGCGGCTCTCATCATTAAAGGCCTCTCCCGATGCCTCGTTGCTTTTGTCATCCTATTCGAAATAATTTTGATGATATCAAAAAACATGTCCCAATATTATCATTATAACAATTTCATATTTTGTTTTGGGATTTATAGTCATCAAATTTCTCGTCTTTTAGATATCATTTGAGGATGTCAATATATTAATATCGTGTAATTTTAATAATAATAATAAATATATAAAAACTTAAAATTAATGAAAATTAAAAAATATAAAGAAACTTTAAATTAATGAAAATAAAAACGTGGCAGATTATGGGCGACGGGATGGAGTCGTACGACGATGGGTACAAGGTCGTGCTGTCTCAGGATCCAACGACGACGGCGGTGATAAAGAAACAGTAAAATGCTATGGCGGCACTCGCGAACAGGCTGAGCGGCTCTCATCTTTAGAAGCCTCTCCCGATGCCTCGTTGTTTTTGTCATCCGATTCGAAATAATTATGTAGATATCAAAAAATATGTCCTGATATTATGGTGATAACAATTTCACATTATTCTTTTGGGATTTATAGTCATCAAATTTCTCATCTTTTAGATATCATTTGAGGATGTCAACATATTAATATCGTGTTATTTTAATAATAATAATTATAATAAATATATAAAAACTTACAATTAGCAAAAATAAAAATATAAAGAATGTTAAATTGATGAAACTAAAAATGAGGTAGGTTAAGGGTGACGGGATGGATTCATACTACGACGGGTACGAGGTCGTGTTGTCTCAGGATCCAACGACGACGATAGTGATAAAGAAATAGTCGGACGCCATGGCGTTTCTCGCGAACAGGCTAGGCAGCTCTCATCATTAGAGGCCTCTCCCGATGCCTCGTTGCTTTTGTCATTCGATTCGAAATAATTATGATGATACCAAAAACCATGTCATGATATTATCGTGATAACAATTTCACATTATTGTTTTGGGATTTATAGTCGTCAAATTTCTCATCTTTTAGATATCGTTTGAGGATGTCAAAATATTAATATCATGTTATTTTAATAATAATAATAAATATATAAAAATATAAATTAGTGAAATTAAAAAATATATAAAGTAACTGTAAATTAATGAAAACAAAAACGTGGTAGGTCATGGGTGACGGGATGGAGTTGTATGACGATGGGTACGAGGTCGTGCTGTCTCAGGATCCAACGACAACAACAGTGATAAAAAAACACTAAAATGCCATGGCGGCGCTCACGAACAAGCTGGGTGTCTCTCATCTTTAGAAGCCTCTCCCGATGCCTCGTTACTTTTGCCATTCGATTCGAAATAATTATGCTGATATCAAAAAACATGTCATGATATTATCGTGATAACAATTTCACATTATTGTTTTGGGATTTCTAGTCATCAAATTTCTCATCTTTTAGATATCGTTTGAGGATGTCAACATATTAATATCATGCTATTTTAATAATAATAATAATAAATATATAAAAACTTAAATTTAGCAAAAATAAAAAATATAAAGAAACTTTAAATTAATGAAAATAAAAACATGGCAGGTCATTGGTGACGGGATAGAGTCGTATTACGACGAGTACGAGGTTGTGCTGTCTCAGGATCCAACGACGACGACGGTGATAAAGAAATAGTCGGACGCCATGGCGGCGCTCGCAAATAAGATGGGTGGCTCTCATCTTTAGAAGCCTCTCCCAATGCCACGTTGTTTTTGCCATCTGATTCGAAATAATTATGCTGATATCAAAAAACATGACATGATATTATCATGATAACAATTTCACATTATTGTTTTGGGATTTATAGGCATCAAATTTGTCATCTTTTAGATAGTGTTTGAGGATGTCAACATATTAATATCGTGTTATTTTAATAATAATATTAATAGTAATAATAATGCATATATATAAACTTAAAATTAGCAAAAATAAAAAAATATAAAAAATTTTAAATTAATGAAAATAAAAATGTGGCAAGTCATTGGCGATGGGATGGAGTCGTACGACAATGGATACGAGGCCATGCTGTCTCAGGATCCAACGATGACGACAGTGATAAATAAATAGTAAAATGCCATGGCGATGCTCGCAAATAGGCTGGGTGGCTCTCATCTTTAGAAGCCTCTCCCGATGCCTCATTGTTTTTGCCATCCAATTCGAAATAATTATGCTGATATAAAAAAACATGACATGATATTATCGTGATAACAATTTCACATTATTGTTTTAGGATTTATAGTCATCAAATTTCTCGTCTTTTAGATATTGTTTGAGGATGTCAACATATTAATATTGTGTTATTTTAATAATAATAATAAATATATAAAAACTTAAAATTAGCAAAATTTAAAAAATATAAAAAAAACGTTAAATTAATGAAAAAAATGTGGCAGGTCAAGGGCGACAGGATGGAGTCATCCTTCGATGGGTATGAGGTTGTGCTGTCTCAAGATCCAATGATGATGGCGGTGATTAAGAAACAGTTGGACGCCGCGGCGATGCTCGCGAATAGGTTGGGTGGCTCTCATCATTAGAGGCCTTTCCCGATGCCTCGTTGCTTTTATCATCCGATTCAAAATAATTATGATGATATCAAAATATATGTCTTGATATTATCGTGATAAAAATTTCACATTATCGTGATAACATGTCCTTATTTATAGTCATCAAATTTCTCATTTTTTTGATATCGTTTGAGTATGTCAACATATTAATATCGTGTTATTTTAATAATAATAACCATAAATATATAAGAACTTAAATTAGTGAAAATAAAAAATATATAAAGAAAATTAAATTAATGAAAATAAAAACGTGGTAAGTCATGGGCGATGGGATAGATCGTACGACGATGGGTACGAGGTTGTGTTGTCTCAAGATCCAATGACGACAATGATGATAAAGAAACTGTAAACGCCATGGCGACATTCGTGAACAGGCTGAGCAGCTCTCATCTTTAGAAGCCTCTCCCGATGCCTCGTTGTTTTTGTCATCCAATTCGAAATAATTATACTAATATCAAAAAACATGTCATGATAATTATCATGATAATAATTTCACATTATTGTTTTTGGGATTTATAGTCATCAAATTTTTTATCTTTTAGATATCGTTTGAGGATGTCAACATATTAATATCGTGTTATTTTAATAATAATAATAAATATATAAAAACTTAAAATTAGCAAAAATAAAAAAATATAAAGAAACTTTAAATTAATGAAAATAAAAATGTGGTAGGTAATGGGCGACGGGATGGAGTCGTACTACGATGGGTACAAGGTTGTGCTGTCTCAGGATCCAATGACGACGACAGTGATAAAGAAATAGTAAAACACCATAGCGACGATCGGGAATAGGCTAGGCTGCTCTCATAATTAGAAGCCTCTCCCGATGCCTCGTTGCTTTTGCCATCCAATTCGAAATAATTATGATGATATCAAAAAACATGTCTTGATATTATCGTGATACCAATTTCACATTATTGTTTTGGGATTTATAGTCATCAAATTTCTCATCTTTTAGATATTGTTTGAGGATGTCAACATATTAATATCGTGTTATTTTAATAATAATAATAAATATATAAAACTTAAAATTAGCTAAAATTAAAAAATATAAAGAAACTTTAAATTAATGAAAATAAAAATGTGGTAGGTCATAGGCGACGGGATTGAGTCATACTACGATGGGTACGAGGTTATGCTATCTTAGGATTCAATGATGACAGCGTTGATAAAGAAACTGTCGGATGCCATGGTGGCGTTCGCGAATAGGCTGGGCGGCTCTCACCATTAGAGGCCTCTCCCGAAGCCTCGTTGTTTTTGCCATCTGATTAGAAAAAATTATGATGATATTAAAAAACATGTCATGATATTATCATGATGACAATTTCACATTATTGATTTAAGATTTATCATCATCAAATTTCTCATCTTTTAGATATCGTTTGAGGATGTCAACATATTAATATCATGTTATTTTAATAATAATAATAATAATAAATATATAAAAACTTAAAAATAGTGAAAATAAAAATATAAAGAAACTTTAAATTAATGAAAATAAAAACATGGCAGGTCATGGGCAACGGGATGGAGTCGTATGACGACGAGTACAAGGTTGTGCTATCTCAAGATCCAACGACGACAACGGTGACAAAGAAACAGTATAACATCATGGCGGTGCTCGCGAACAGGCTGGGTAGCTCTCATCTTTAGAAGCCTCTCCCGATGCCTCATTGCTTTTACCATCCGATTCAAAATAATTATGCTGATATCAAAAAACATGTCATGATATTATCATGATAATAATTTCACATTATTGTTTTGGGATTTATAGTCATCAAATTTCTCATCTTTTAGATATCGTTTGAGGATGTCAACATATTAATATCATATTATTTTAATAATAATAATAATAAATATATAAAAACTTAAAATTAGTGAAATTAAAAAAATATAAAGAAACTTTAAATTAATGAAAATAAAAACGTGGCAGGTCATGGGCGATGAGATGGAGTCGTACTACGATGGGTACGAGGTTGTACTGTCTCAGGATCCAATGACAACGACGGTGATAAAGAAACAGTAAAATGCCATGGCGAACAGGCTGAGCAGCTCTCATCATTAGAAGCCTCTCCCGATGCCTCGTTGCTTTTGCCATCCGATTCGAAATAATTATGATGATATCAAAAAACATGTCTTGATATTATCGTGATAACAATTTCACATTATTGTTTTTGGGATTTATAGTCATCAAATTTCTCGTCTTTTAGATATCGTTTGAGGATGTCAACATATTAATATTATGTTATTTTAATAATAATAATAAATATATAAAAACTTAAAATTAGCGAAAATATAAAAATATAAAAAAACTTTAAATTAATGAAAATAAAAACGTGGCAGGTCATGTGCAACGGGATGGAGTTGTACTATGACGGGTACGAGGTCGTGCTGTCTCAAGATCCAATGACGACGATGATGATAAAGAAACAGTCGGACGCCATGGTGTCGCTCGTGAACAGGCTAGGCAGCTCTCATAATTAGAGGCCTCTCCCGATGCCTCGTTGCTTTTGCCATCTGATTCAAAATAATTATGATGATATCAAACAACATGTCCTAATATTATCATGATAATAATTTCAAAAAATATATCTTTTATCAATTTCAATGAAGTTGGTGGACTTCAAGAGCTATTGGGTGATGAGTTATCCTAGAGTTGCACTTCATCTATTGTGACCTGAGAGATGGTGGATGAATGTCAATTACTAAAGGTGCAAACCCAATCGAAGGTGTTGAAGGGCTTGTAATGTGTTGGCAAAAGTCACATACAGAGATATCACAATCCGAGTTCATCCCACAAAGACTATAATACAATAGAGATGTCACCAAGGGGTAATATGATGTAGTGAACATGGTGGAATAGTTCGAGACAATATGATACACATGAAAAAAAAGTCCTGTGAGGGACTTGATCACATAGATATTTGATTGGGAGCTACTAGGAACTTCATTTCGATGAACAACATAATGACAAGAGCAGCTATGGATTCAATAAGTGAATGTCATGGTACTACAAAGGTAGGTCTTTCGTGCATATACCAAATTTTACATTAGGTAAAAGCCTTGGTCATCAGTATATAAGAGCTATGCAACACTAAGGGAGATTCCGAATACAAGTAGTAATGAGTCCCATGAGGGGGGACTTAATCATATAAAGATATAATCAAGATAATTGGAGAGTTGGACTACTGTAAAGCTCATATTCACTTGAGAGAGCTTGATAAGTTAAAAGACAAGATAGAGCGAATGAACATTGCTACCAAGGACACGAAGGAGGATATAATCGGTCAAGGAGAACTGTTTTTCATCAACCAAGGAGAACTACTAGGAGAACACAGAAGTGTTGAAGCAAATGGTCGAAAGGAGCAAGAAAGTAACAATGAGTTCAGAGGGACTTAGCTATCCAGAACCAAGTGTCGGTAAAGATGAAGTTGGACTCAGAGGAGTATCATAATGTTATAAAGGCATATCTACTAATCATGAAGAAAAGGATACAAACGCGAGGCGATAAATAGTAGTATCATGGACATGACAATTCTATGGTACTATAGAGTCAAGACTTCTATAGAGTTATCTTCTCTTGCTCTCATGAATGGAGAGTATATGGTCATGAAAGGGGTCCGAGATGGTGGAGAATATAAAGGCAAACTCTAAGTACTGAGACAAGACCGAAAGATAAAAGCCAAAGAACTTTATAAGAGTAGTCACATTACTCCTTATCAAGATAGTTTAAAATGGAGGATTTTGGGTTGATGCAAGAGTGCTTGACCTAGAAACAAAGTAAGCAATATGCGAGGCAAAATTTTACTCTTTCCGAGCAAAACTTCTCGTATTTCAAAAGTTCAATGGGAATGAGGAAGCAAATTATAGTAGCTAACTCAACTCCAGGACTATAAATACTTTAGATGCTTTAAAAGTGTGAACAAAAAATAGATAAAGGTTAATAACCAACTTAATACATAAAGTACAATGAGCAGAGCCAAGTAGCCTTTGCCTTATCAACTCTTAAGAGAATAGATGAAACCAAATACCTTAGTTTTCTTATTTATTCATAAAAAAGCTATACATATGTTTAAAGATAATTCAAAGAAACTTAGTAGAAGACTAATTGTCCAACCCTCACCAATAGTGATCGATTTTACTGAGAATAGATTATCTACTTTATTATTTAATAAATTACCAATAAAAATGAAAGTGATACAAGCCTAATTGAAGGTATTAACTAAGAAGACAATAAATTGATATACAAATTTTATGGAGAAAAGATGTAAAAAAACTTGAAGTCCATGAGATGATGCTTGTTTTAGCTCTAACATGTATCCACCTAGTTCCAACGACACGAGACGTTTGAAAGACTAGTTGATATCAAGGAATGTCTTTTTTTTCATCTAAGAGATTTATAGGAACCAACAAAGATCGACAAAACTTGACTGACTTCACACCAGAGTTAGAGTAATTTGTGAGTTGAAGCAATATTAGCATATCAAAGTTTAACTACTCTACAATAGTGGTAAAGAGTAGTTGGGAGTTAAGAGGTGCATTCCAATTAGAGTAGGTGATTAAAGATTTTACAAAGGTGAAGAGATGCAGCACCCGTAAAGGCTTTGACGAGGACATTGAAAGAATAAATTGAGGAGAATATTATGGATAAATATGCATAAAGAGTGTTCATTGTAATATTTGTGTATATCTATATCTTTTAGTTTTGTTTAGCTTTGCTAGCTTTTAGGGAATTTACAATAAGTTTGCTAGTCCAATTTTGGTATGCTATGCTAGTCATAGGTGTCCTGCAAGTTAATCATCTAAGTGATGACACGTGTGACATGATACACACTCTTTTTGTTTATTATTTATTTGATATTTTTCTCACTTTATATTATCTATTGCATATATTGTGATGTCCATGGATCTGTGCAATGGGAATCGGATTATGATAAGATCATGATAATAAGACTGATTCACCTTTAAACATAAACCCTAAATAATCTTGGTCATAGGTTACTCAAGAGGAACATCGAGATAACCGGACTGACTAGTGTGTTGTATACCCATCTATATGATAGAGGTAGCTAGTCTCATAGCTGCTCATGTAAGAACACTAGGGATACAGTGCAAGTGCTCATTGGAGAATGAGTTCACTAATTAATTTACTTATAAAATATTGGATAGTTGATGATATTTCATTATCAGACAACGATTCTATCATCTCAGTAGTGTATTTGGTTCTTAGACTTGAGACACTAAAGATGTCTTGTATGAGTACTATACTCTTTAATACCAAACTTATAGGTCTGAATGTTTCAGATCTAGTACAATCAATCATCGGGAGTGGCAGCTAATCTTACAAAGATAATTGAGTGTCGATAGAGGATCATTCACTCTCAATGTCATGAGAAAAATACCTTATATATTCTTGCTCAAGCAAATCCCTAGCCAGGATCATTCGGATTAAGAGAGAAAGAGTTCTCTATGAGAATCCGATTAAAACGAGACTCGAGTAGATTCCATATGGGCCTGATAGCATCGTGCTCGATATACGATCTCTGAGATATTAGATAGATGATGGACTATAGATATACGATAATTGAGGATAGACAGGTCTAATAGATTGAATTCTCTTATGTCGTCTAAAGATTGCGACGTAGTGGCTTAGTACGTTCATATTGGATGAGTCGAGTGAATTATTATAAAAAATAATAATTCACTGAGTCAAAAGGAGTTATGATAGGTATGACTCACGACCAGCTCGATATTGGGCCTAGAGGATCATATACATATGATAGGTGTCACAATAAGTAGAGGTTTGGATATAAGATATTTATTAGAGCCTCTATTTTATTGGATATCCAATAAGCCCTTGAATTATTGGATCCTATAGATGAGATTCAATAAGAGCCTATGAGAAATTATTAGATAAAGATCCACTAATTTAAAATGCTTGGGTAGTTGGATAAAGATCCAGTACCTAATAGGATAAGATCCATTATGGTTAAGTTGATATGGAACCAAAGAATTACATGCTAGGCTCTTCTTGGTTGCCACCTCCTATTGTCCTCTCCCCTTCTCCTTCTTAACCAATAGCCCCTTTTGGGGCATGTGGAGATTTTGGTAGTGACTTGAAGAGCATCTTCGCAACCCTTACCATGTGGATCAGTGCTGAAGAGGAGGATGCTTGACCTCCTTTATCCTCTCCCATAGATCTACAGGAATATAGGGATATATGATCTCCCTAGATAACATAATCTTCTACGCTTAATTTTCAATTTCATGGGTTTTTACGCACTCATCTTCGCACAACGATAAGAAATCTTTTTCTATGGAAAATGTAAAATTTTTGTTTTATGTTCTTCTGATGCTTATGTGATGTCGTCCTAGATTTCACAATAATTTATATGTCATAGGTAAGATCTCGAATCATAATATATATGAGCCTCAAGAGACTTGACCAACTTAATCTACGTTGGGAATCGATTTCTCCCTATAATGATGGAATGCCACGTGGGTCAATTTAATTGACTCATATTTATTGACTTAATATTATCGAGAGAAGGGATTCTGATTCGGTCTCCTAATATGACATATCACACACATACAAATTATATATATATATATCTACATCGCATGTAAATATTTATATATATCTAATAGGTGTATAATCAATCACACGTCACATGAGCAATCATACTAGATGATCGTGGACCATAGCCTAATGTGATCAAGCCCAAGCTAGTAGACCCAATCACTCACATCATGATCTATGTATACATCGGTGCATCTACATATCTTGTGATCATCTATCTAATCTTCATCGGTTCCACTGACATCTCGTTGCATCTCCATGTGTTGTGATCGTCCGTCTCAAACTCGTGGTGTTGAATCTCGGATTTTGATAATAAAGTCAATTGATAGATTATTTGATCTAATCCATATTATTGAGATAAGTGTTTAAGATTAACTATGATAGCAATGAAGACATAAAGCAAATTATCGGAGTCAAGTATGTTAGGAGTTCAAGAGTCCGCCGGAAGTCCGAAGGATCATCGGAAGTGTTACCGAAACTAGCCGAGAATGAATCGGAGACATACCGAAGGTTTTAGAAGTTTGCCAGAAAGATCGTCGGAGATTCGTGAAGCTCACAAAGAAGATTCGAAAGCTTACCAAAGATTCGTCGAACTTGCCATAAAGTCCGAGAGCCTACCGGGAATCCGTCGGAAGAAATCCAAGGGTGTGTCGGAAGTCCACCGGAAGTTCTCCGAAAGCTCACCGGAAGAAAACTTGACATTGCCAGTTTATTTTTTGCTTAGAATATGTTTTTAATTTCATAGTTAATATGTAATTAGGATTAGGATTAGATGATAATTCTGATTAACCCTAATAGGGGCTAATTGGGCCTTAATTGGATTGAATTGGGCCGAATTCAAGGCTCATTCAGTAGTGTTGGACCATGACTGGCGATGGCACCGCTAGACTGGGGCAGTGGCACCACCCCAAGAACATGTTCCTAGGTGGTATGGGCGGTGGTACCACCCAGCAATGGTATCGCCCCTCCATAGAGTCCGAGGACCTTGTCAGGTAGTAGCACCGTCAGACTGGGCGGTGGTACCACCCAGTGCACTGACAGACCAGGGTCAACTGGCGGTGGTACCGTCAGTACCCGAAAATCTGGGATGTCACTCTTTTTTGCTCCAATTTTGAAATCAATTAAGTCTATAAAAACCCTTCTCTTCTCAGCTGGCTAAGCAAATTAAGAAGTGATAAAAAAACTGAGTTTAAGCTATAGCAAAATCGTATTTGACAGCTTGAGTGTTCACCTCCTACGTTTTACTTTGTCAAAATTCTATAAGAGTGTGAACCACCTATAAAAATTTGTAAGAGGGTTGCTTGGTCCTTCCCCTTCAAGAAGATTTAATAGTGAAAGTTGAGAACCTCATCGGAGGATGTTTCGAAAGTGGACATAGGTCATTTGACCGAACCACTATACATCGCTATGTACTTCTTTTGATGTGTGAGTTTTAACTTTCTACACTTCATTCTATACTTACTTTGATATCTCGATTTCCTCCTCCCTACTTTCGATTAGCATTCACTTGAATTACTTTGCTGAAATCCATTTTGTCGGATCGAAATCTCTCTTCGAATAACTCTTTCCGAAATCGATTTCAAAATTATCATTTTTATCCGTTGCACTAATTCACCCCCCCCCCTCTCTCTCTCTTAGTTTCGCTTAGATCCTAACACGTGGATCCTGCTTTCACATCCACGGTCTCATCATAACTTTTCATATAATTATAACATAATCACAGGCACACAGGTCAGATAATAAATGAGAAAATTGAAGGCTCGCGAGCCCCAATAATAATAATAATTACATCACATACACACACATCACACAATCTATGGTTATCTATCCACATCATATATCACATGTACACATCATCATATAAGACAACTAGATAATAATAATTAATTAAATTGTTTAACTAATTATATTATTTTGGAAAACCCTACAATAAGATGCCCCATATGGCAGGAAGTCCCTTGTGGCTATGAATCCTTAGCCATAGGGTTGCCTTGTGTGGCTATGAAACTCTAGCCACCAATGACCCCTCTACAGCCAGGAATCCTTGGCTGCATTCTATCCATGGGTGGCTAAGAAGCTTTGGCTACCTGGTTGCCCCTAGCAGCCAGGACTCTAGGCCGCCAAGGCTATCTCCACAACCAACAAACCCTGGCTACAGGGGTTGCTAATGCCCAGGCCGAGAGCAGCCCTGCTGCTATCGACTTTGCTACCTTTGGCTAAGCTAAGAGCAGTAAGGTGTGCTCTTCGCCAGTGTTGCAAGCAGCCTTTGGCCAAATTACAAGACAGCAATAACACATGCAATTTAAAAACCAATCGATCACCCATGCAACCTAGCTCTGATACCACTGTTGGAAAACCTGGAAGTATCATCACATGTGTAGCAAAATAATAGAAAAATAAAATCCTAGATTTCCTAAAGAAAAGATTTTTCATCATTGTGCAAAGATTGGTGCACAAAACAAAAACGCAAAATTGAAAACCATGCATCAAGGTAGATTTGTTACATTGGGAGATCATATATCCCTATAAAATCTTAGATCTATAGAAGTAAATAAAGAATATCAATTGTCTTCCTCTCTAGTGATACTCAACATGGTAGATATGGCAAAGACGCTCCTCAAATCACTGCACGATCTTCCTCTTCACGTATACCATGTGATCAAAGGGCTGGCCCTTCTTGCTATTGACATGCCATAAATTGGGGCTATCGACTAAGTAGGAGAGGGAGGGAGGAGAACAGGAGGTGATATCCAAAAAGAGTCTAGCCTATGCTTCTTTGGTTCACTTCTAATAATAGAAGTCCATATCAATTTAACCCTAATGAATCCTACCATATTGTGTACTGGATCTCCATCCAACTATCCAAGTCTCTTAGATTAATAGATCTCTACTCAATAATCTCTTATTGGCTCTTATTAGATATTATCCATAAGATCCAATAATTCAGATGCTTACTAGATATCTAACAAGATAGGGGCTCCAACGGATATCTCATATCTGAATCTCTACTTGTCGCAACACCTACCATATGTGTGTGATCCTCTAGACCCAATATTGAGCTGACCGTGAGTCGTATAGATCTAATAATTCAGGGGCTTATTGGATATCTAATAAGATAGGAGCTTCAACGGATATCTCATATCTGAACCTCTTCTTATCGTAACACCTACCATATATGTGTGATCCTCTAGACTCAATATCAAGCTGGCCATGAGTTGTACCTATCAGAACTCTTTTTTATTATAATTTACTACGAACGTATTAGGCTACTACACTATAGTCCCCATACAGTACAGAGGGATCTAATCCATTGGACCTGTCTATCATTAGTTATCATATATCTACAATCCCTCATCTATCTAATATTTCAAATACTATATATCGGGTATGATGCTGTCAAACCTAAACGAAATTGACTCGAGTCTCGCTGTAATCACAGTCTCCCAGAGAATTCTTTCTCTCAATTCGAATGACCCTAATGAGGGATTTGCCTAAGTAAGAATACATAGGATATTCCTCTCGTGACATCGAGAGCGGATGATCCTCTATCGATACTCAATTGCTCTTATAAGATTGGTTGCCACTCCCGATGATCGATTGTGCTAGATCTGAAACTTCTAGACCTATAAGTTCGATATCAAAGAGTGGAGTACTCATACAGGACATCCTTAATATCTTAAATCTAATGGTCAGACACACAACTAGGACCATCGAATCGTTGAATGACAATGAGGTATAATCAACCATCTAGTATTTTATGAGTGGATCAATCAATGAACTCATTCTCCAATAAGCACTTATACTGTATCCCTATTATCTCCACACGAGCATCTATGAGACCAACTACCTCTATCATATATATGAGTATATAATACACCAGTCTATCCGGTTGTCTTGATGTCCCTCTCTAGTAACCTATGACCGTGATTATTTAAGGTCTATGTTTAAAGGTAAATCAATTTCATTATCATGATCTCATCATAATTCGATTCACATTGCATTGATCCATGAATATCATAATATATGCAATATGCAACATTCAACATAAAGTGAGAAAATATCAATAATAATAATAATAAATAAATAGATTGTGCAACATGTCATACGTGTCATCACTCACGTGATTGACTTGTGGGATACCTATAACTAGCACTTTTAGGGTAATATCTAGGGTTGGTTTACTGTCTTATTCCATAGTAGTATCATGTGGACATTTGTGAGGATTTTTTGCTGTGGTGGATCACCTTGGATATTTTGTTACATGTTCAAAATTTACAAAGTCTATATTTATAATTTGTACCTATCAAGTATTTTCTAAAGTATCTACTTGTGAGATCCCGAGTTAAATAATTTAATTAACCTGTCTTCTCTTTTCCAAGTTCTTAAGAGACCATAAAAGACTTCGGGGATACTAACCTTTTACAGATGCATACGAAAGGATACCGCACGACTTATGTAAAATTAATTAAGTTTATGATAGAGCAATATTGGCAAGGATGGTGAGTAACATCGGCAGCTAGTGGCATCACTTAATTCAAATAAACTTTGTTTACTCCTTTGATATAACTTCTTTTTCTTTCCCTTCTTTTTGTTCCTCTCATAATTGTCAAAAGATCTTTCGTTCATTGAGAATTTAAAGATAAAAAAAGAG
This sequence comes from Musa beccarii, assembly GCA_024322285.1. Taxonomy (NCBI): domain Eukaryota; kingdom Viridiplantae; phylum Streptophyta; class Magnoliopsida; order Zingiberales; family Musaceae; genus Musa; species Musa beccarii. The sequence goes on along the minus strand of CM044395.1, from coordinate 61,417,681 downwards.
GAGGCAAGAAATATTTTTTTTATATTTGTTACATCGATTTAACATTTTTAGGGTGACATAAGATTACCGCTCAAAAGATGATATTTTGAGCCTTTCTGTAATTACTAGGAAGGTCATATTCTAGGCCTATAATTATTATTTTAGGTAATTGTATAAGTAAGAGAGTTACCCATAACCAAAAGGATTGTTAGTGATAATCTTGTTATAGAATTTAAGTGATAATATTTGAGCAGCGTTGGCGACGACGATGTCAACAGTGAGCTGATGAAATAAGGGGTTATGATGAAGAAGAAAAAAATTAAAAAAAAAGTGTAAGATCAATAATAGTAGAATTGCAAATAGTAAAATAATATTTTTATTATTTATCAATGAGTTGCCAATGGCAAAAGGGTTTCCAATTGTAAAAAGGGATGGTGAATAATAACCTTCTTTAAGAATTTATAATATTCCTAAGATACCCTTTTGTAAATAGACATAAATACTCTAAACTTATCACGTAACCTCTTTTTTTCTCCTCCTTAAACTTATCAAAACATATTTCATCTACTGGGATAATCTAAAAATCGAAAAGGAGGATTTGAGAAATAAATTTTTACATTTGTTAGATCAATTTAATATTTTTAGGGTTTAATACATCATGTTACAGGTCTTGAAGATGATATTCCTTATGTTTTTGCAAACAACTCAGAAGGTCATATTTCCAACCTATTATTGTTATCTTATTAGGTTATGAGGAAGACAAAAAAAAAATAAAAAGTAAGATCAGTAATAGTTGGATTGTAAATAGTAAAATAATATTTTATTTTTTTGATGAGTTATAAATAATCCATTAGTAAAAAGGGACCATGAATAATGAACTTCTGTAAGAACATGTGGTGTTCATAAGATAATTTTACAAATAGACATAAATATCCTTAACCTATCACTTAATTTTAATAAACTTTTTTAATTCATCCATGCAACATTTTTTTCTTCTTCTTCTCCTTATTCTCCTCTTAATCATCGAAACATCTTTCATCGATAGGGACGATATAAAGTTCGAAGAGGAGGATATGAGAAATATTTTTTTAATGTATCAGATTACAAGTCTAAAAGATGATATTTCAGACGTTTCAACAATAACCTGGAAGGTTATATTCCGGACCTATGATTATTAAAATTATATTTTATTTTATTTTATATAATTTCATGAATTAAAAGAGTCGGCCCTTAGAAAAAGGACTGTCAGCGGCAATCTCCTTGGAGAATTTAAGGTAAGTGATGATATCCGTTTCCCATGTTTGTCGTATTCCTCTTGGCAGCCCCTTCGTGCCCTAATCTCATGCGCTCTTCTTCTTATTACAGGTAACAGCTAACCACAAACAATACCTTCTTGTATATGACGTATGATTCATGCACTAGTGTGCCCCACGAAATCCTTGCCATGTTTGCACTACCTCGCTCTCGATCTATAAATCTGATCCCCGCGCCGGCAGACCCTCGGTGATATTACGACGCACTTCCACCAAAATGGCTAGTTCTGTCGTCGGACTGCATCACTTCCTGGGCGCTCTCGCACTCTTGCTTCTCGCTCATCAAGCAGCGGCGGCAGGGCCGCTCGCATTCGTCGGGAGAAGTGGCTCCAAGTTGGTCGTCAACGGCTCCTCCTTCCTCTTTAACGGGTTCAACGCGTACTGGCTGATGAACGTCGCGTCGTACGACCGGGCGAAGGTCTCCAAGACCCTGAGCGACGCGAGGGCGGCAGGGCTCACCGTGTGCCGAACGTGGGCGTTCAACGACGGCGGCAACTCCCCGCTGCAGTCATCGCCGGGGGTCTACAACGAGAATGTCTTCCAGGTGCGTCCTGCCTCCGCTTCCTTCCCATATTGCAGCGCTGTCGACAAGCGTTCGTGTGGCGACCTCAATCCATCCTCGTCTCTTTAGGCGCTCGACTTCGTCGTCTCGGAGGCCAAAAATAACGGTATCCGTCTCATCTTGAGCCTGATCAACAACTACAAGGACTACGGCGGCCGACCTCAGTACGTACAATGGGCTCGCAACGCCGGTGAGTCCATACAAACCGACGATGACTTCTACACCAATGCCAAAGTGAAGCAGTACTACAAGAACCATGTCCAGGTAAATTAAGCATCGTATCATATCATATCATATATATGTATGTTGATGAAATTGATCTGAATTCTCTTCCTCTTCTCTCCTGCAGAAGGTGCTAACACGAGTCAACACCATCACCAAAATAGCCTACAAAGACGATCCCACCATCATGTCGTGGGAACTAATGAACGAACCGCGCTGTGAAGTAGATCACTCCGGCAAAACAGTCACGGTGAGAACCCTCTCGTTAGTATCAACCACAGCAGGGAATGCTCCTGCTGCATGCACTAGTGTCATCGTTTGAGTTAAGCGATTGCTTCGAGCAGGCGTGGGTTAAGGAGATGGCTGCGTACACGAAGTCCATCGACGGCAAGCACTTGTTGGAGGTAGGATTCGAGGGCTTCTACGGGGATTCCACTCCGGACAAGATCAAGCTCTACAACCCTAATGCCTACCAGCTTGGCACGGACTACATCACCAGCAATCAAGTCAATGAGATCGACTACACCACTATCCATGCTTACCCGGATATATGGTAGACCGCATTATATATATATATATATATATATATATATATATATATATATATATATATATATATATATATATATATATATATATATATATATATATATATATATATATATATATCGATCTCATTATATATATATATATGGTAGACCTCATTGATGTTCTTTCTCCTCCGGTAGGCTCCAAGGGCAGTCGGAGGAGGCACGGAAGACATTCCTGCAAAAGTGGATTTCCAGCCACTGGGACGACTCAGTGAAGGTACTCGGCAAACCGCTCGTGTTCGCAGAGTTCGGGAAGTCGAAGACGACTCCGGGATACTCGCAGAAGATCCGCGATGACTTCTTCTCCGACGTCTATGGCGTGATCTACAACAACGCCAAGACCAGTGGCGGGTTCTTCAGCGGCGGGCTACTGTGGCAGGTCATGGGCGACGGGATGGAGTCGTACTACGACGGGTATGAGGTCGTGTTGTTTCAAGATCCAACGACGACAACGGTGATAAAGAAACAGTCGGACGCCATGACGGCGCTTGCGAACAGGCTGGATGGCGCTCTTCATTAGAGGCCTCTCCCGATGCTTCGTTGCTTTTGCCATCCGATTTAAAATAATTATGATGATATTAAAAAACATGTCCAAATATTATCGTGATAACAATTTCACATTATTATTTTGGGATTTATAGTCATCAAATTTCTCGTCTTTTAGATATCGTTTGAGGATGTCAATATAATAATATCATGTTATTTTAATAATAATAATAATAATAATAATAATAAATATATAAAAACTTAAAATTAGCAAAAATAAAAAAAATATAAAGAAACTTTAAATTAATGAAAATAAAAATGTGGCAAGTCATGGGCGACGGCAAGGAGTCGTACTACAATGGGTACGAGGTCATGTTGTCTCAGGATCCAATGACGATGGTGGTGATAAAGAAACAATCGGACGCCATGGTGGTGCTTACGAATAGTCTGGGTGGCTATCATCATTAGAGGCCTCTCCCGATGCCTCGTTGCTTTTGCCATCCGATTCGTAATAATTATGCTGATATCAAAAAAACATGTCTTGATATTATCGTGATAACAATTTCACATTATAGTATGGGGATTTATAGTCATCAAATTTATAGTCTTTTAAATATCATTTGAGGATGTCAACATATTAATATAATGTTATTTTAATAATAATAATAAATATATAAAAACTTAAAATTAGCTAAAATAAAAAAATAAAGAAACTTTAAATTAATGAAATTAAAAACATGGGAGGTTAAGGGTGACAGGATGGAGTCGTACTATGATGGGTACGAGGCCGTGCTGTCTCAGGATACAATGACGATGGCGATGATAAAGAAATAGTCGGATGCCATGGCGGCGCTTGCGAACAGGCTAGGCGGCTGTCATCATTAGAGGCCTCCCCTGATGCCTCGTTACTTTTGCCATCTGATTCGAAATAATTATGATGATATCAAAAAACATGTCCTGATATTATCGTGATAACAATTACACATTATTGTGATAACATGTCCTGATTTATAGTTATCAAATTTCTCATCTTTTAGATATCTTTTGAGGATGTCAACATATTAATATCATGTTATTTTAATAATAATAATAATAAATATATAAAAACTAAAAATTAGTGAAAATAAAAAATATAAAAAAACCTTTAAATTAATGAAAATAAAATCGTGGTAGGTCATGGGCGATGGGATGGAGTCGTACTACGATGGGTATGAGGTCATGTTGTCTAAGGATCCAATGACGATGGTGGTGATAAAGAAATAGTCAGATGCCATGACGACGCTTGCGAATAGGCTGGGTGGCTCTCATCATTAGAGGCCTCTCCCGATTCCTCGTTGCTTTTTCCATCCGATTCAAAATAATTATGATGATATAAAAAACATGTCCAGTTATTATCGTGATAATAATTTCACATTATTGTTTTGGGATTTATAGTCATCAAATTTCTCATCTTTTAGACATCGTTTAAGGATGTCAACATATTAATATCATGTTATTTTAATAATAATAATAATAAATATATAAAAACTTAAAGTTAGCAAAAATAAAAAATATATAAAGAAAATTTAAACTAATGAAAATAAAAACATGGCAGGTCATGGGCGATGGGATGGAGTCGTACTACGATGGGTACGAGGTCGTGCTGTCTCAGGATCCAATGATGACGACGGTGATAAAGAAACAGTCGGACGCCATGGCGGTGCTCATGAACAGGTTGGGCAGCTCTCATCATTAGAGGCCTCTCCCGATGCCTCGTTGCTTTTGTCATCTGATTCGAAATAATTATGATGATATCAAAAAACATGTCCTGATAATATCGTGATAACAATTTCACATTATTGTTTTGGGATTTATAGTCATCAAATTTTTCATATTTTAGATATTTTTTGAGGATGTCAACATATTAATATCGTGTTATTTTAATAATAATAAATATATAAAAACTTAAAATTAGTGAAAATAAAATAAATATAAAGAAACTTTAAATTAATGAAAATAAAAACGGGGCAGGTTATGGACGACAGGATGGAGTTGTACTATAATGGGTACGAGGTCGTGCTGTCTCAAGATCCAACCACGACAACGATGATAAAGAAACAGTCGAACGCCATGATGGTGCTCGCGAACAGGCTGGGCAGCTCTCAACATTAGATGCCTCTCCCGATGCGTCGTTGCTTTTGCCATCCGATTCGAAATAATTATGATGATATCAAAAAACATGTCTTGATATTATCGTGCTAACAATTTCACATTATTGTTTTGGGATTTATAGTCATCAAATTTCTCATCTTTTAGATATCGTTTGAGGATGTCAACATATTAATATCATGTTATTTTAATAATAATAATAAATATATAAAACCTTAAAATTAGCAAAATTTAAAAAAAATAAAGAAACTTTAAATTAATGAAAATAAAAACATGGCAAGTCATGGGCGACGGGATCGAGTCGTATGACGATGGGTACAAGGTAATGTTGTCTCAGGATCCAACGACGACAGCGGTGATAAAGAAACAATAAAACGCCATGGTGGCGCTCATGAACAAGCTGAGTGACTCTCATCTTTAGAAGCCTCTCTCGAAGCCTCATTGTTTTTGTCATCCGATTTGAAATAATTATGCTGATATCAAAAAACATGTCATGATATTATCGTGATAACAATTTCACATTATTGTTTTGGGATTTATAATCATCAAATTTCTCATCTTCTAGATATCGTTTGAGGATGTCAACATATTAATATCGTGTTATTATAGTAATAATCAAAATAATAATAAATATATAAAAACTTAAAATTAGTGAAAATAAAAATATAAAGAAAATTTAATTTAATGAAAATAAAAACGTGGCAGGTCAAGGGCGACGGGATGGAGTTGTACAATGACGGGTACGAGGTAGTGCTTGTTGAATCTCGGATTTTGATGATGAAGTCAATTGATGGTTATTTGATCTAATCCATTTTTGAGATAAGTGTGCAAGATTAACTATGATAGAGCAAATTACCGGAGTCAAGTTGCTGGAAGTTCAAGAGTCCACCGGAAGTCCGAAGGATCATCGGAAGTGCTGCCAGAGCCAACCGAGATGAAATCGGGGACTTGCCGAAGGTTTCGGAAGTTCGCCGGAAAGATCGTCGGAGGTTCGTGGAGATCACCGAGAAGGTTCGGAAGGGTGTCAAAGACTCGTTGAACTCGCCATGGAATCCGAGAGCCTTCTAGGAATCTGCCGGAAGGAATCTGAGGGAGTGTCAAAAGTCTGCCGGAAAGCTCTTCGGAAGATAACTTGATGGTGTCAGTTTAATTTGACTTTAAAAGTTCATAGTTAGCACTTAATTAGGGTATAGACTAGGTGTTAATCCTATCTAGACCTGTATTGGGCCAATTGGGCCTTTAATGGGCTATATTGAGCCAAAGGTTAGGCCCATACAGTTTCTGGCAAGGGCCGACTTAGCACCGCTTTATTGGCCAGGGCAGCAAAGAGCACCGCCGACCCAGCGCGTAGCAATCGCTTGTTGACTAAAGGTCGGGCGGTAGCACCGCCCTAGGTAGGTGGTGGTACCGCCTGACAGGTGGTTGCAACCACCTATGTCAGGCGGTAGTACCGCCAGTGCCAAGCGGTAGTATCGCTAGCACACTAACACACGCAAAGGTGTGTCAAGCGGTAGTACCGCCAGTGCTAGGCGGTAGTATCGCCTAAAGTCTGAAATTTCGGATGAGACCTCTTTGAGTGGGATTTTTGAATCCCAAAAAGCTCTATAAATACCCCTTTACTCCTAGCTGGTTGGGAGATCTTTGCAGTGTTAGAATTGAGTCTAAGCTATAGCAAATTTCTGCTTTCATTTGCTCAAGTGTTCTCCTCCTTTCTTCTCCTTGTAAAAATCCTGTAAAGAGAGAGAACCTCTTGTAAAAGGCTGTAAAGGGGTGTTTGGTCCTTCCCCTTCAAGAGACTTGGTAGTGGAAGTTGGGAGCCTCATTGGAGGAGGCTTGAAGAGTGGACGTAGGTCATTTGACCGAACCACTATACATCGCTACGTTTACTTGCTGTGTGAGTACTTAAATTCTGCATCGTAAATTTCTTAAGCTGCAAACTGATCGGATTTCTTCTCCCTACTTCTAATTGCATTTACTTGAATATTTTCAAGTTAAAGTCTCTTTCGCTGAATCAAGTTCTAAAGCAAATCTCCGGAATCGGTTTACAAGCTTTATTCAGTTTAATCCGCTGCACTAATTCACCCCCCCCCTTTTAGTGCCACTCTGAACGTAACAGTGTTGTCTCAGGATCCAACGACGATGGCGGTGATAAATAAATATTTGGACGCCATGGCAGTGCTCGCGAACAGGCTGGGCGACTCTTATCATTAGAGGCCTCTCCCGATGCCTCGTTGCTTTTACTATCCGATTCGAAATAATAACGATGATATCAAAAAACATGTCCTGATATTATCATGATAACAATTTCACATTATTGTTTTGGGATTTATAGTCATCAAATTTCTCATCTTTTAGATATCATTTCAGGATGTCAACATATTAATATCGTGTAATTTTAATAATAATAATAATAATAATAATAAATATATAATAACTTAAAATTAGCGAAAATAAAAAATAAAGAAACTTTAAATTAATGAAAATAAAAACATGGCAGGTCATGGGTGAAGGGATGGAGTCGTACGATGACGGGTATGAGGTTGTGCTGTCTCAGGATCCAACGACGACGACAGTGATAAAGAAACTGTAAAACGCCTTGGTGGCGCTTGTGAATATGCTGAGCGGCTCTCATCTTTAGAAGCCTCTCTCGAAGCCTCATAGTTTTTGTCATCCAATTCGAAATAATTATGTTGATGTCAAAAAACATGTCATGATATTATCGTAATAACAATTTCACATTATTGTTTTGGGATATATAGTCATCAAATTTCTCATCTTTTAGATATCGTTTGAGGATGTCAACATATTAATATCATGTTATTATAGTAATAATAATGATAATAATAAATATATAAAAACTTAAAATTAGTAAAAATAAAAAATATAATGAAACTTTAAATTAATGAAAATAAAAACGTGATAGGACATGGGCAACGGGATAGAGTAGTACGACAAGGGGTACGAGGTCATGCTGTCTCAGGATCCAACGACAACAACGATGATAAATAAATAATAAAATGCCATGGCGGCACTCACGAACAGGCTAGGTTGATCTCATCTTTAGAAGCCTATCCCGATGCCTCGTTGTTTTGGCCATCCGATTCGAAATAATTATGCTGATATCAAAAAACATGACATGATATTATTGTGATAACAATTTCACATTATTGTTTTGGGATTTATAGTCATCAAATTTCTCGTCTTTTAGATATCGTTTGAGGATGTCAACATATTAATATCATGTTATTTTAATAATAATAATAATTAATATATAAAAACTTAAAATTAGTGAAAATAAAAAAAATAAAGAAACTTTAAATTAATGAAAATAAAAATGTGGCAGGTCAAGAGCGACGGGATGGAGTCATACTACGATGGGTACAAGTTCGTGCTTTCTCAGGATCCAACGATGACGACGTTGATAAAGAAATAGTCGGACGCCATGGCGGCGCTCGCGAATAGGCTAGGCAGCTATAATCATTAGAGGCCTCACCCGATGCCTCGTTGCTTTTGCCATCCGATTCGAAATAATTTTGATGATATTAAAAATGTCCCGATATTTGTTGAATCTCGGATTTTGATGATGAAACTAATTGATTGTGTTTTGTTATTTAACTGCGTGTTGAGTTACGCAGGTCTACTATCGATCAGGATTAAACAGTTGACGCTGGAGGAATTTACGTTGCGCCGGAGGTGATCACGTCAGGATATTGGATGTCGAGCCGGAGGTTCGGTCGACTATCGGCAGGAGGCTTCGGATGTCGGGCATCGGGCCAAGAAGTGTGGAGTTACGCCATGGATATCGGGGTTGCGGAGGTCAACCACCGATTGGGCAACAAGCCGCAAGAGAGGGCGATGTGCCGAAGGATCGGAGGAAGCGCCGACCAATAACGTGCCGGGTAACTAGATATCAATTCGCGTTGTAATAATTGTCTAGATCGAAGTAGGGTGTTTGTTTGTGCAGGAGTAACTATGATAAGGATGAAGATGTAAAGCGAAACAAAGTGCCGGAAGTCAAGTGGGATGGATCGTTGGGAGTTCGAGAGTACGGGAGTCCGAAGATTTGTTGGGAGTGCTGCCAGAACCGACCGAGAACGAGTAAGGAGCTTGCCGAAGGGTTTTCGAAAGTTCGCCGAAAGGTTCGTCGGAAGTTCACGGAGCTTGCCAAGAAAGATCAGAGCTTGCCAAAGAAGCTCGGGGAAATCGCCAAAATCATCGTGGAGTCCGAGAGCTTGCCAGGAGTCCGCAGGATGGTTTCCGAGGGATCATCGGAAGACCGTCGGAAATTCACCGGAAGCTCGTCGGAAGAAGACTTGACATGCAAACTTTGTAATAGCTAAGGAATGTCTTTAAATTTATAGTTAGCATATTAATTTGTGTCAAGATTAGGTGTTAATCCTTTAACCCAAGTATGGGCCCATTGGGCCTTGTTTGGGATCGGTTTGGGCCGAGTTTTCGGCCCAAACCAGAAGTTGATATGTGCTGGGCAGTGGCACCGCCTAGCAGCCAATGTGTTGGGTGGTGGCACCGCCCAACAGCAAGCAGGCCAGGCGGTAGCACCACCTAGCTGGGGCGGTAGCACCGCCGGTTTAGGCGGTAGCACCGCCGGGTGAAGGCGGTAGCACCTCCCTGCGGGCGGTATATCGCCGCCGTGTCAATCAATCTGCCAGACTGACAAGCGGTAGCACCGCCTCTGATAGGCAATAGCACCGCCCCAGCATCGGGAAACTCAAATTGAGTTCAAATTTGGAGCCCAAATTTGAACCCTCTTTGAGTCTATAAATACCCCTCCTTTCTCAGCTGAAAGCAGAACCATTTAGAGTTAGATTTTGATCAAATAAGTCTTGGGAAAGTCTTGTTCTTCATTTGCTTAAGTGTTCACCTCATTTCCTTCTCTTTATGAAAACTTGTAAGAGTGTGAACCTCTTGTAAAAGGGTTGTAAGAGGGGTATTTGGTCCTTTCCCTTCAAAAGGATTTGCTAGTAGAAGAGGGGAGCCTCATCGGAGAAGGCTTCGGAAGTGGATGTAGGTCACTTTGACCGAACCACTATACATCGCTGCGTTTTGATTATGTGAGTATTTAAATTTCTGTTTTATCTCTTTACTTTGCTGCAAGCCTTTACTTTACTTGCTCAACTTCATCTTCATCTTATTATGTATGCTTTAAAGTTAAAACATAATCTTTCCGGGTTCAAACGAAACGTTGCATTCATTCGTATGAAGTTTCCGAACTTGTTCAAATCGCTGAAAATTTCTCGTTTCTTACCGCTGCACTAATTCACCCCCCCCCCCTCTCTCTTAGTGCCGCTCGATCCCTAACAATATTATCGTGATAAAAATTTCCAATTATCATGATAACATGTCCAGATTTATAATCATCAAATTTTTCAATTTTTAGATATCGTTTGAGGATGTCAACATATTAATATCATGTTATTTAAATAATATATATATAAACTTAAAATTAGCGAAAATAAAAAAAATAAAGAAATGTTAAATTAATGAAACTAAAAACATGGCAGGTCATGGGCGACGATATGGAATTGTACTACAATTGGTACGAGGTCATGTTATCTTCGGATCCAACAACGACGGCGGTGATAAAGAAACAGTCATATGCCATGGCGGCACACGTGAACAGGCTGGGTGACTCTCATCATTAGAGGCCTCTCCCGATGCCTCGTTGCTTTTGCCATCCGATTCGAAATAATTATGATGATATCAAAAAACATGTCCTGATATTATCATGATAACAATTTCACATTATTGTTTTGGGATTTATAATCATCAAATTTCTCGTCTTTTAGATATCATTTGAGGTTGGCAACATATTAATATCATGTTATTTTAATAATAATAATAAATATATAAAACTTAAAATTAGTCAAAATAAAAAAATATAAAGAAACTTTAAATTAATGAAAATAAAAACGTGACAGGTCATGAGCGACGAGATGGAGTCGTACTATGACGGGTACGAGGTGGTGCTGTCTCAGGATCCAACGATGATGGCGGTGATAAAGAAACATTCGGACACCATGGCGTTGCTCATGAACAGGCTGGGCAGCTCTCATCATTAGAGGCCTCTCCCAATGCCTCGTTGCTTTTGCCATCCTATTCGAAATAATTATGATAATATCAAAAAACATGTCCCGATATTATCGTTATAATAATTTCACATTATTGTTTTGGGATTTATAGTCATCAAATTTCTCGTCTTTTATATATCGTTTGAGGATGTCAACATATTAATATCGTGTTATTTTAATAATAATAATAATAATAATAAATATATAAAAACTTAAAATTAGTGAAAATAAAAAAATATAAAGAAACTTTAGATTAATGAAAATAAAAACGTGGCAGGTCAAGGGCGACAGGATGGAGTTGTACTACGACGGGTATGAGGTCATGCTGTCTCAAGATCCAACGATGACGGTGGTGATAAAGAAACAATCGGACGCCATGGCGGTGCTCGCGAATAGGTTGAGCGACTCTCATCATTAGAGGCCTCTCCCGATGCCTTGTTGCTTTTGCCATCCGATTCAAAATAATTATGATGATATTAAAAAATAAGTCCTGATTTATAGTCATCAAATTTCTCAACTTTTAGATATCGTTTGACGAAATCAACCTATTAATATCGTGTTATTTTAATAAAAATAATAATAAATATATGAAAACTTAAAATTAGCAAAAATAAAAAATATTAAGAAACTTTAAATTAATAAAAAAATAAAACGTGGCATGTCATGGGTGATGGGAAGGAGTCATATTACGATGGGTATGAGGTCATGCTGTCTCAGGATCCAACAATGACGACGGTGATAAAGAAATAGTCGGCCGCCATGGCGGCGCTTGCGAACAGGCTGGGTGGCTCTCATCATTAAAGGCCTCTCCCGATGCCTCATTGCTATTGCCATCCTATTTGAAATAATTTTGATGATATCAAAAACCATATCATGATAATATCGTGATAACAATTTCACATTATTGTTTTGGGATTTATAGTCATCAAATTTCTCATCTTTTAGATATCGTTTGAGGATGTCAACATATTAATATCATGTTATTTTAATAATAATAATAATAAATATATAAAAACTTAAAATTAGCAAAAATAAAAAATATAAAGAAACTTTAAATTAATGAAAATAAAAACATACAGGTCATGAGCGACGGGATGGAGTCGTACTACGACGGGTACGAGATCATGATGTCTCAGGATCCAACGACGACGATGGTGATAAAGAAATAGTTGAACGCCATGGCGACACTTGCGAACAGGCTGGGCAGCTCTCATCATTAAAGGCCTCTCCCGATGCCTCTCCTGATGCCTCGTTGCTTTTGCCATCCTATTCGAAATAATTATGATGATATCAAAAAACATGTCCCGATATTATCGTTATAACAATTTCATATTTTGTTTTGGGATTTATAGTCATCAAATTTCTCATCTTTTAGATATCATTTGAGGATGTCAACATATTAATATCATGTAATTTTAATAATAATAATAATAATAATAAATATATAAAAACTTAAAATTAATAAAAATAAAAATATATAAAGAAACTTTAAATTAATGAAAATAAAAACGTGGCAAATTATGGGCAATGGGATGGAGTCGTACGATGATGGGTACGAGGTCGTGCTGTCTCAGGATCCAACGACGATGACGGTTATAAACAAATAGTAAAACGCCATGGCGGCACTCACGAACAGGCTGAGCGGCTCTCATCTTTAGAAGCCTCTCCCGATGCCTCGTTATTTTTGTCGTCCGATTCGAAATAATTATGCAGATATAAAAAAATATGTCATGGTATTATGGTGATAACAATTTCACATTATTCTTTTGGGATTTATAGTCATCAAATTTCTCATCTTTTAGATATCATTTGAGGATGTCAACATATTAATATCGTGTTATTTTAATAATAAAAATTATAATAAATATATAAAAACTTAAAATTAGCAAAAATAAAAAATATAAAGAAACGGTAAATTGATGAAACTAAAAACGTGGTAGGTTAAGGGCTATGGGATGGACTCGTACTATGATGGGTACGAGGTCGTATTGTCTCAGGATCCAACAACGACGACAGTGATAAAGAAACAGTTGGATGCCATGGTGTTTCTCGCGAACAGGCTAGGCGGCTCTCATCATTAGAGGCCTCTCCCGATGCCTTGTTGCTTTTGTTATTCAATTCGAAATAATTATGATGATATCAAAAAACATGTCCTGATATTATCGTGATAACAATTTCACATTATTGTTTTGGGATTTATAGTCATCAAATTTCTCATCTTTTAGATATCGTTTGAGGATGCAAAATATTAATATCATGTTATTTTAATAATAATAATAAATATATAAAAATATAAATTAGTGAAATTAAAAAATATAAAGTAACTTCAAATTAAGGAAAACAAAAACGTGGCAGGTCATGGGTGACGGGATGGAGTTGTACGACGACGGGTATGAGGTCGCACTGTCTCAGGATCCAACGACAACAACAGTGACAAAAAACACTAAAATGCCATGGCAGTGCTCACGAACAGGTTGGGTGTCTCTCATCTTTAGAAGCCTCTCCCGATGCCTCGTTGCTTTTGCCATTCGATTCGAAATAATTATGCTGATATCAAAAAACATGTCATGATATTATCGTGATAACAATTTCACATCATTGTTTTGGGATTTCTAGTCATCAAATTTCTCATCTTTTAGATATCGTTTGAGGATGTCAACATATTAATATCGTGCTATTTTAATAATATTAATAATAAATATATAAAAACTTAAATTTAGCAAAAATAAAAAATATAAAGAAACTTTAAATTAATAAAAATAAAAACGTGGCAGGTCATTGGTGACAGGATGGAGTCGTATTACAACGAGTACGAGGTCGTGCTGTCTCAGGATCCAACGACGACGACGGTGATAAAGAAACAGTCGGACGCCATGGCGGCGCTCACGAATAAGAGGGGTGGCTCTCATCTTTAGAAGCCTCTCCCAATGCCTCGTTGTTTTTGCCATCCGATTCAAAATAATTATACTGATATCAAAAAACATGACATGATATTATCGTGATAACAATTTCACATTATTGTTTTGGTATTTATAGTCATCAAATTTCTCATCTTTTAGATATCATTTGAGGATGTCAACATATTAATATCGTGTTATTTTAATAATAATATTAATAGTAACAATAATATATATAAACTTAAAATTAGCAAAAATAAAAAATATAAAGAAACTTTAAATTAATGAAAATAAAAACGTGGCAGGTCATTGGCGACGGGATGGAGTCGTACGACGACGGGTACGAGGTCATGCTGTCTCAGGATCCAACGACGACGGTAGTGATAAATAAATAGTAAAACGCCATGTCGATGCTCGCAAATAGGCTGGGTGGCTCTCATCTTTAGAAGCCTCTCCCGATGCCTCGTTGTTTTTGCCATCTGATTCGAAATAATTATGCTGATATAAAAAAACATGACATGATATTATCATGATAACAATTTCACATTATTGTTTTGGGATTTATAGTCATCAAATTTCTCATATTTTAGATATCGTTTGAGGATGTCAACATATTAATATTGTGTTATTTTAATAATAAAAATAATAATAAATATATAAATACTTAAAATTAGCAAAATTTAACAAATATAAAGAAACATTAAATTAATGAAAAAAAACATGGCATGTCAAGGGCGACAGGATGGAGTCATACTTCGACAGGTACGAGGTTGTGCTGTCTCAGGATCCAATGATGACAACGGTGATTAAGAAACAGTTGGACGCCATGGCGACACTTGCGAACAGGTTGGGCGGGTCTCATCATTAGAGGCCTTTTCCGATGCCTCGTTGGTTTTGCCATCCGATTCAAAATAATTATGATGATATCAAAAAATATGTCTTGATATTATCATGATAAAAATTTCACATTATCGTGATAACATGTCCTTATTTATAGTCATCAAATTTCTTATCTTTTTTATATCATTTGAGTATGTCAACATATTAATATCATATTATTTTAATAATAATAACAATAAATATATAAGAACTTAAAATTAGTGAAAATAAAAAAAATATAAAAAAAAATTAAATTAATGAAAATAAAAACGTGGCAAGTCATGGGCGACAGGATAGAGTCGTACGACGACGGGTACAAGGTCGTGTTGTCTCAAGATCCAACAACGACGGTGGTGATAAAGAAACAGTAAACGCCATAGCAACGTTCGTGAACAGGTTGAGCAGCTCTCATCTTTAGAAGCCTCTCCCGATGCCTCATTGTTTTTGCCATCTGATTTGAAATAATTATGCTAATATCAAAAAACATGTCATGATAATTATCATGATAATAATTTCACATTATTGTTTTGGGATTTATAGTCATCAAATTTTTTGTCTTTTAGATATCGTTTGAGGATGTCAACATATTAATATCGTGTTATTTTAATAATAATAATAATAATAAATATATAAAAACTTAAAATTAGCAAAAATAAAAAAAATATAAAGAAACTTTAAATTAATGAAAATAAAAACGTGGTAGGTAATGGGCGACGGGATGGAGTCGTACTATGACAGGTACAAGGTTGTGTTGTCTCAAGATCCAATGACGACGACGGTGATAAAGAAATAGTAAAACGTCATGGCAACGCTCGGGAACAGGCTAGGCTGCTCTAATCATTAGAAGCCTCTCCCGATGCCTCGTTGCTTTTGCCATCCAATTCGAAATAATTATGATGATATCAAAAAACATGTCTTGATATTATCGTGATAACAATTTCACATTATTGTTTTGGGATTTATAGTCATCAAATTTCTCATCTTTTAGATATTGTTTGAGTGGCGGGTCCTTCAGCGGCGGGCTATTATGGCAGATCATTGGCAACGGGATGAAGTCGTACTACGATGGGTACGAGGTCGTGCTGTCTCAAGATCCAACGACAACGACGGTGATAAAAAAATAGTCGGATGCCATGGCAACGCTTGCAAACAGGCTTGGCGGCTCTCATCATTAAAAGCCTCTCCCAATGCCTCGTTGCTTGTGTCATCTGATTCGAAATAATTATGATAATATCAAAAAAATGTCCTGATATTATTATCATGATAACAATTTCACATTATTATTTTGAAATTTATAGCCATCAAATTTCTCATCTTTTAGATATTGTTTAAGGATGTCAACATATTAATATCATGTTATTTTAATAATAATAACGAATATATAAAAACTTAAAATTAGCATAAATAAAAAAAATATATAAAGAAACTTTAAATTAATAAAAATCAAAAATTGAACGGCAGGATTCTAAACTGTTCGGTCAAAGACCATATGATTTCTAGTCATACCCGATAACCACTCCAGCATGCCCACATTATATAAATCATAAATAAAAAAAATAGAAAATATAAATACAATAATTATTAGTAATATTGTCCAATTTATAAATTTATACTTCCTCTCGGAGTTTCAACATGCATGTTTCTCTCAAAAGCAAGAGGTTAACACTAAGATTCAGTTACTAGAGGATTAAATCAATTAAATTACTTTGTCATCATATATGGTAATGCAATAGCAAATTGAATTTAAGAAATACTCAATGTTTAAAATCAAGAAAATATAATGATCCACATCCTAAAAGAGCTTAATGTGCTACAGGAATATAGCAAAAACTCCACATGGGGAAGAAAGAAGACAAACAAGTGATCATAGGAAATAAGAGATGTAAAAAATTTGACTTGGAAGAACAAAATGAAGACATATCCTGGAACCAGCAGTGTGCTATTGGAATACCAAGAAGCTATAGTCAATGGCCAATTTACTTAGAGATCATTAAGAAAAATTCATAACACATGTAATGTAATCAAGTATGAAAGGAATAGTGTTTGATGAATGAAAGTGTGATTCTATTGATGGAAGATTGAATAAAGCCTTTACTTAATTGAGAGATGGAGGTAAAAAGCATGCATTACAAAAAAAATTGATTCTATTGAGACAATTAACAAATTTTGAGGGTCTTAATTGTGTTTAGATTCTTCATCCAACTTTACTTCTTTTTGTGGCCTTATACTAACTATATTGTGAATTTTTAATTTAGCATATTTCATTGTAATGAAATTCTACATAAAGACAATAAAACTGTATTTGGGTAATGGTTGGAGAAAAGAATTTGAATGAATTGTACACTTATGAAATTTTGAATATTTGGTAAACAAAATCTGCATTTTAAATATGCATTGACGTAAATATTATTTGATAAAATTATATTTTTAAAGTCTAATAATTATTTTATGATAAACTTATCTTTTTAATATTTTTAATATTTATTCAAAAGTGAATAGATTTTTTTATTTGAATTATAAGTAAATAGGAAATCCATATCCCTAAATATATGAATCTACTAAGCACAAAATTTCCCCTGTTATTTCCTGGCAAGCAGAAATGAGCTCACCTTGTCACCGGTCAAAACCCTATGCGAATCGCTTGGGCTCTTCTGTTTGATACTGTTGAGCCTTCTTCGCACCACCGCGAACCCCACGAAGGCGGCGAGGACGGAGACTGACCAAATCGGATTCACCTTAAACAGGTTAAGTTTCAGGTTTCGGAATGGCATCGACCACCACATCACTTCCCTCCTCTCTTCTCCACAACAGCCTCCAATACCAGAAGCATCGGTCTCCCCATACTCATCTTTCGACTCCTCAATCTCATCTGATGTCAACTCCCAGGCTTCCTCATGCTCCATCTCGTTAGCCCCACGAATGCCGTCGATCCCGTTACAGCACGACTCTTTCAGGATCAGGTCATCCCTAGAACTCGATTGCGTCATTGAGTCCCCTCCATCGCTTGAATCGATCATCTGCCTCTCGTTGGAATCTTCGAGATCGGAGACCACCGTTTCGTCTCCCCGTTCAGCAGCACGCTGCGTCATCAAATCCCCTCCATGCCTCAAATCGATCATCTTCGTCTCGTCATGGGAGTTGGAATCCTCGCGATCGTAGCCCACCATTGCCTCTCCATGGCTGGAATCGATCATCTTCGTCTCGTACACGGCGTTGGAATCCTCGCGATAGGAAACCGCCATTTCCTCACGCCGGTCAGCAGCACGCTCGGAATCTGAATCAGGGAAGTTCCAACCGAAGTTATCGGAATCGAGTCCCCCATCTTCGCTCTTCTCCGACGAGGATGGGGTGGGCGTCCTCGCGTCGGAATCGAAGTTCTCCGACCTGACGTCATCTGCGGTTCGACGGACAACTACGAAGCCGTCACTCGCGGCGGAGGAGGAGGAGGACAGACTTCCCAGTCTTCGAACTCACGCACTGCCTCCATATCAGAACTACCGATGGAGGATCGTCAATGGCGGCCGGTGTACCTCACGGGGCACGCTTGATTTGGACTCCACTGATGAGGAAAGGATCGAGCGGAAAGATAACAACGAAAAGAGATACAGATCTCTCTCTCTCTCTCTCTCTCTCTCTCTCTCTCTCTCTCTCTCTCTCTCTCTCTCTATATATATATATATATATATCAGAATGTCGATAAGTAAGAGAAGATTAATTTGTTTCTTATTAGTTGCATGATTAAAGAAATTTAATTTGGATCGCTTGAGATAAAAATAACTAAGTTAAATTCATTTTAATTATTTTAGATTTATTTATTAAAGCAAAATATATTTACTGATTTTATAGTAAATCAAAAAATTATGGGATGGTTGAGTGTTGAGATGGAAACTTTAAATTTCTAGAGGTAGGAAATTTTGAAGAAAGGAAAACAACAGATTAAGTAGTTTGTGTCGATTTGGATCTTCATAAAATTTGTTAGGATTGAAATATTCAAGAAAGTTATAATTTTCTTTGATTTTTACATCTTCAAAGTCAATGACGGTTATGTGTTATATTTATAGACTTTTCTTTTTATGTTTGATTTTTGTTATTGTCTATAAACTCAATAATAACATACAAAGAAGTTTTCTTTTTAATCTTAGGTGAATAAATTTGTTATTTTTATTCGTATTTAAGACAAGTTAAAAGACGGAAACCCTTATGTAGAAAATGTTCACTAGTAAAATTTTTTGAGTTGGACATATCACGCACAAAATATAACATGTTAGTCATGCTAGATGCTTCGTATGCTTTTTTATCCTAGGCAAATACATCATATATAAAAGGGACGCATTGATTGCATTTAATATTTTAGATGTGTATTACCTTAGGTGAATAAATTTGACGTAAAGAGGATGTGTTGGTTATCTTAGGTGAATAAATCTGACGTAAAACAGATGCGTTAGTTAGGTTAGACACTTCAAATATTATGTTTTAGGTGGATACATCACATGCTAAGAGAACACATTGGTTACATTAGATATTTTAAATGCTTTTTTTATTATGGACAAACATATCACACACGTCTTTTTCGAATGCTTCATTTTGGATGGATAGATATATCATGGGCAAATGGGATGTGTTCATTGCATTAGACATCATGCGCATGGACAACTCATTGGTCGTGTTGGATGATATGAGATCAAATAAATATATTATATATTTATGTTATCAGCTTTAATATATTTTCATTCGCCTTCATGCTAATGATGCTTATAGAATTCTGATATGGGCTGTGAGAGGTCGGTTCAGAGAATGATGCTTGTGTCGTCAAGATGAGCAATAATGAGTCACTCTTCATTTGGTGGTTGAGGCCTTGTTGTATTTAAGAGAATATCACGTCATAATAATTGGCTGATCAAAAATATATTATTTCATTTTTTCTGCCTTCCCGATGTGAACAAGTCGTGTATAGTGTCGACTTCACTAAGTCATCTTGAAAATGTCTTAATGATACGGCCACCATTCTTCTGATGAATCTTATCTTCGATGTTCTTCAACGTTCCAAGTCTGTGACTGCTCCTCGGAAGTAGTCATGGAGAACCCGGTCTGACTACGCTACCGTGCAAAGTGTTGCAGGTCCACCACCATGACTGTAATGTCATCCCTGTTGCCCCTCCTGCAAGCGAGTTCCACAAGCTCTTTGCATGAGTGCTTCATGGACTCACTGTGCTTCCGAACAACATCCACTGCTTCCTGATCTGCGACCTGATGAATACATACATTCAGAGTGAGTTCTGTGATGTGAATCCCAGAGGATTCGATTCATACAGTGCAAGGACTAAAGCCGGTCTCTTGGTTTACCTTCTCCCATAACCCATCCGAAGCCATTACTAGGAACTCGCAGTCGGGAGTCAGCCTGATGGTCTTGGTCTCAGGTTCAGAGATTACCCATTCCTTCATGCTCGCGTCGCCAATCGATCTGGTCACAGCTAGTGAATCCTGAACTCTCCACACGCCATTCCGACAAGTGATGTAGCCACCCTGGTGTGATGCATGCATTCGAAGACGATTGTGGGATGAATTAGCTGCTGAGATGGACGGCTTCAGCTGGAAGCAAAGCGTGTGCATGCAGAAAGACTCACCGAGCTCTCGATGCGAACCCTCTCATCTTCTCTTCCGGCGTGGTGGTCGCTCGTAAGCGCCTTCGCGATCCCTCTCCGGCTCAGAACCACCCTGCAGTCTCCAACATTGGCAACATGCAGCTCTCCATCCTTGAGTACAACGGTGGATGCACACGCTCCACTTTTGACGCCCTGCGGATGAAGGAAACCACTATGTGTTCATCAAGAGACATGGAATTTTCGTGGCAACGGCATATGGGATTGTATACCTGGCTGATAAATTCTTTGTCAGTGGTCAAATAGCCTGCCTTAATTGCCACTTCCGGTTGGATTTCTTGCTTGTTTTGACCAGCAAGAGATGACATGATGTTCTTTCCTAACTTCTCGGAGACAAAGTCAACGGCTGCTCGACCCCCATGTCCATCAAATACACCGAAGAATGCCTGCAAACCATTCAAATGGAGATGAGATTTTACTCGTATAATGTCATAGCATTAATTTATACTTTTATCTTCAACTTGGATACATGCGTTGGAATCTTTCAACTGGTTCGCTGCAGGGGGGTGTTAAATCTTATGTATGTTCTAATGTTTGACCTCTTCTTATTAGCTTAACCTTCTAAGTTACTCGACTCATTATTTTATCGTCGTCATATGACTTAGTTTTCTTCACTCAATAAAAAGAAATGATTCCCGTTCTCATGTTTTGGAACTATACACATCATGTACTTCATGTGGCTACCCTGAAATGGAGATAAATGGATGCATATAAGGAGTGCAATTTGCTTCAAGATAACATCATAAGTCTCAAAACACTCGTAATATATAGAATCATATAAAACCAATGTATCATATATTTCACTGCAGAAATTACATGAATTAGGAAAGATAAATTACCTGCTTTGGATCTCCATTTATGTTGGGTATTATCCCATGGCCATCTTCCATCACAGGTCCGTGACCTCTCCTGCAAGCCAACCAGTATCCACACCCCTCAACTTCCCACTCCTTCTCTCTCACATGTTTCTCTTCATCACCATCAACAAAGCCTGACGCAGTGCACGGCTCAGGAATGGATAACCTCGTTGGCCTTCTTCTCATCTTCCTCAGGTGCGGCACCTGAGACTTCTTCACACCCTCTTGCTGATCAATTGCTTCGCCAGCTGATGAAAAGAAATCAAGGTGACGCTCCTTCAACCTCTTGTTAGCCTCGAAAGACAGCTCTGCAGGCCTCTTCGATGGCAGAGGAGGAAGAGGAGATGTACTGGGGCATACAGCCGTGGAGTAGCACTCCCTGAGAACATGGAACAGGTGAACAAGGGAACATGACAGTGAGCACTGGACCTCAACGGGATCCACCATTTCTTCTGCAGGTTTCTTGGTGTTTGCTCAACTAAGATCGAAGGTTTCTGTTCTGGCAGACTGGCTTTGGCCATGGAAGGGATGGTTAGGGCATTTATACAGGGGTGGTGAGGAAGAGGATGAACGAGTCTCTTTTGTTATGCATGATTGGAAACGTGGACCTGTTATTACAAGCATAACATTAGTGCGATACGGCGTTATATATATATATATATATATATGTGTGTGTGTGTGTGAAGGTGGAAAGCTTCAATGGAGATATGATCGGACTTGGTCACTTGGGCAGCTGATGTGAGGGGAACAACGATGAGTGTTGGATTCATTTGCTTGGAAGAAGTCATTCGACGTTAGTGAGGCTTTGTTAATGGTGGATTTGTATTTGTTAGGTTTTGGTTGAGGGAGACTTTGTCCCAGCTCCATGCCCTTTATGCTCAGTGATAAGTGATTTGGACGCATGGCAGGTGATCTCAATAGTCGCGTTTCTTTGTAGGGACATCACTATGATCCACTAGCACGAATCTCAAAGTCCCACGAATATACTAACAATGAATTTGAATAGTACTTTTTATTTAAATTAAGGAGTTAAGTAAATCTTAATAATCTAGATTCTAGTTGTTGGATGTGAAGAATAATTCATATCCAATTGAGATATGTTTTTGAGCCTATTCAAGAAAATTTTGATGTTGGTGAAGCTGAATATCCAAGCTACGATTCAACAAAACTGTATCAATGACATATTTGATAGAATCCTTCCAATTCAATTAGATACAAGAAAGATATAATTGATAGAATCCTTCCAATTCAATTAAATACGAGAGATGAATGTGTACATAAGGTCATATTATAGTATGGTGAACAACCATTAAGTTTAGGGTCTTGGTTGAATGTTGCATATGGTTATGACCTCTGTTTAATCGTAAATGAGATTGTTGGATCATATGTTGAGTTTGGAGATCACGGAGTAATGGCCATGCTAAGTCAATTTCTTTCGGTGATGCATTAGGTACGTTCATTTTATAGTGTGACAAACGTATATTAAGTTTATGGTCATGGTTGAATGTTGCAGACGGTTACATGATTTGTTTGATCATCAATAAAGTTACGAGACCATGCATTGAATTTAGAGATAGTAGAGTAATAGCTATGTTGAGTCAACCTCTATTGGTGCCACACTGCCTGACTTATGGGTTTAAGTATATTAAGTCGATTTGTTGATGTGTCATCAAGTAATGGTGAAGAATCGATAGAATAAGAACAATTTGTCAACCAAATAATGTTGCCCTATTTTTCTTTGATGTTTTTTAATTTTGATAGGAAATGCTTTTTCGTTTCGACATATAAGAGTCACATGAAAATTATTATGAAAAAAAAAATATTTACATCATCCTCCACCCATCAATTCATGTGAACAAAACTTTAAGACAAACTATTTGATGTTATCTTTCTTTTTACTTAATCCTCGATGTTATTTTGAAATCATCTCAAAGACTCTTGTGTTCTCGGATTTAGACTATGTTGGATTGACTAGAATATCACTATAAAATCTTAAAACAAATCTAAAAATGATAATAAATAGACTATTCCTAAATTTCATCCTATTCAAATCTGAAACGCAACGAGAGCCGGCCATGCCCCGCAAGGCGATTCGGTTAATTAATTCGCTTGACACGTTCTCATGTGACTTGAGTAAGTGGATTAATGCCTATGCTTGACGCAGTGCAACGCTGTCGTGTATAAAAGACTTGATCAAAGATTAGAAGATTTGGGGCTCATGGAATCGGTGTTGATATATACGTATATAATCCTATCCATATCATTCATTCGTGCAGTCGTCGCCTGGGGTGGGGGTGGGTTGTCCAAGAGATGCGATTATTTCAAATTTATTTATTTAATTTTTGTTTGTGAAAAATAAGTTATGGTTAATCCCAACTTTGCCATCGCCCAAGAGAGACAAATGAAAGCCAGGCCCAATTGCTATTTAAATCGTTCCACCGACCCTGTCGTCCCACTGGTCTCCTTTCCTGCTTGATCGAGAACTCGGGTCTCTCCCATGGCGGAGTTATAAGATCCGGCGAGTTGTGCTCTCCCGCCCTCGCAGGTCACGAGGCGAAGCAGGAGGACTCGGAGTGGTGGGCTTTCGCGGAGATCCGCTTTAGATGGAGAAGATGCCCGGTAGCTTCACCTTGAGAGGGGGATCGGTGGTTCTGGTAATTGTTATTTTCGGTCGATTTTATTATCTCTACTTTGTTCGTCCATCGGCTTCTTCGTTCCTCCTCCTTACGTTGTATCCCGCATTAGGGTTTCATTGTGGGAGAAAATTAGGGTTTCGGTTAGGTTTACAGCTTTTGTTCGTCGAGCTTGGTTGATTAACCTCGTAGGACTGCATGCTACCAAGATTTTGGTTGCCGAGGCCGATTATGTGATATCTGACAGTAGGCACAAGAAACTGATGCGCCCCTGGCCGCTGGTTGGACGGTTGATGGGAAGGCTGGTGCCGGGCAGCAATGACTTGATGGAAGAACTGATGGCTCTGGTCTCATTTCTTTTCATGTCATTTTTTGTCATTGCCCCCTTGTGCCTCTCTTTTTTCCTTTAGGTTTTGTGATTTCAAGATGTTTGTGGCCATGAGATGCTTGTCTTTCTGACCGACTCGATCTCTTCCCACCGTTCTTCTGTCCCTTCTTCTCTATCAAGGACTCGGAGCTCTCTGCAATGGCGGAGTCACGAGGCCCCGCAAGTTGTACTCTCCCGCTGTCGCCGGTCAAGAGAGGTAGCAGGAGGACGCGGAGCCCAGCGAGGACGTTGATGCCCTGTTACCAGAGCGGGAGGCCACGGACGTGGCGGTGTCCTATAGCCGAGATGCCCAGCCACCCAGAGATCGTCGGTTCTGGTAATCATTGTTTTTGGTGGATTTTATCACCTCTACGTTGTTCGTCCATGGTCTTCTTAGTTCCTCCTTTATACCTTCTACTTCCGTGTTAGGTTGTGGGAAAAATTACGGTTCCGGTTAGTTATGTTTTGACATGTTTCTATATGATGTATCATCAAGCAGTTTGCATTCTTTTTCTTGGTTGTGCTGTTAGTTATGTTTCCTTCTACTACACGTACTTGAATTTGATGGGGAAAAGAAAAGATGAGATAGAGAGAGAGTTAGAGAATAAGAATTGAGGGACGAAACAAGAGGCAAGCTAAAATTTTTATTTCTTGTAGACAAGTCTCTACATTATTCTTTTCTCACTTTTTTTTCATAACAAAACTTATCTATTTATAGGACCATAGATGAGTTACAAAACTCAATTGTTAAGGCTATATTAATATATTTTTTATTGTCTGTAACCTATCTAACATACTAGTGGTTTATTATTTTTATAATTTTCTTCTTCATGGTATAACCTTTTCATTCTCACTAAATTTTAGAGGTTACAATTGTTTTCACCCATGTGATTATGAGAGAGGTTTCAATCCTCTCTTTTAATTAAGTTTAATTCTCTTAACACCCCTTCAAACTTAATTCATTTTGATCACACATTCCAAGTGATGCCTTCATCTTTAAAAATATCTCCTAATTTAGGTGCTTGGTGAAAATATTTGTAACTTGATCACCAGATTTGATGTTGCCCAATGAAAGTTCCTTTTTAATTTGATCTCAAACGCCACAATGGATTGCTTCTTCGAATACCAAGCGAAAGCGGTATCGCTCATATAAAAAACAAAACCGATTATACTTTTTTGTTCTTCTAGAGCTCCAACTTATCACTATCGGAATAGCTAACAAGTTGAAAATCATTAGAAAATGAATATAGTATAGACCATGAGTTATGACACCTTTGATGTAATGTAAAACTCTTTTAGTGGCCTTCATGTGTGTCGACTTTGGTTGTTTCATAAATTAGCTTAATAATTCAGTTCCATATAAAATATTCAGGATCGTGTAAGTTAGGTATCTTAAGCTTCCTGCTAAGCTTTTGAAACAGATTGGATCAACCATATCACCATCATCTTATTCTGAAAGTTTGATGTTATATTCAACCAGTGTGTCAATCGGTTTACAATCATCCATCTTGAATCTTTTTGAGAACTTCCTTTGTATATCCTTCTTGTGAAATGAAGATATTTTCTTTACTTTGCTTCACTTCGATATCAAGGAAATAAGACACTTCGATATCAAGGAAATAAGACATGAGCCTATTGTCGTTCATTTCAAATTCTTGAATCATTGTTTCCTTGAATTCTCCAAGCATAAGTGAGTTGTTTCTTGTAAAGACAAGATCATCTACATACAAGCAAACAAGTAAGATATTTCAATTTTTGTTCATCTTCTTATAAAGGATACTTTCATAAGGACATTGTTTATAATCATTCTGCTTGAAGTAGACATCAATTCTAGTATTTCAGGCTCTAGGTGCTTGCTTTAACCCATATAAAGCTTCTTTAATTTAAGAACTATTTTTCATGTCCCTTTTGTGATATAACCCAATGGTTGTTTTTATGTATACTTTCTTTCCAAGAAAATCATTAAAAAAATACAGATTTAACATCCATTTGATAAATTGATCAATTATTTTGTGTGGCAATGGATATAATCAATCTAATGGTTTCCATTCGGATAACAGGGGCAAATACCTCATCATAATCCAATGTTTTAAATTCAGTTCTAAGTGATTGATGCCAAACTTTTATCACCTTCTTAACTCCTTTGAAAGAGTTTTGAAGAATCTCCCAAGCATCTTTGGCGGTGGCCGCAACTTTCTTAAAGTTGTCTTCATCTAGCCCTTAGTAGATGAGGAAGATTGCCTTCTTGTCTTTCTTCCTCGTGTCCTTTAAGAACTCCCTTTGGCTCACCGTAAAGATGACATCATCTTGAGGCTCCTCATAGCCTCTCTCTATTACTTCCCATATGACCTGTGATCCAAACAAGACCTTCATCTGGATATTTCAATTTTCATAGTTGTCTTTTGTAAGACGAAGCATTTGAAGTTATATGCTATTAGCTATTTTGATTTAGCTCTGATGCCACTTTGATAGGGAAAAGAAAAGATAAGATAGAAAGAGTTAGATAAGAAGGATTGAGGGATGAAATAAGAGGTAAATTAAAATTTTTATTTTTTTGTAGATAAGTCTCTACACTTTTCTTTTCTCATTTTTTTTTCATGACAAAACTCATCTATTTATAGGACCATAAATGAAAGTTACAAAACTTAATTGTTAAGGCTACATTCATATACTTTTATTGTATGTATCCTATCTAATTTACTAATGATTTATTATTTTCATAATCTCGTCCTTCATGGTGATCTTTATCATGGTAGCCTCTCCAATCTCACTAAATTCCATAGGCTACAATTGTTTTCACTCGTGATTATGAGAGAGGTTTCAATTCTCTCTTTTAATTAAGCTTAATTCTCTTAACACCCTCTAACTTTCGATTTTGTTGTATATATGAAATCTTAATTAAGTTAAAGTCTCTTAGCACCTTCTAACATACATGGCTTGTCAGTTAAGAGTGTGGAAGGATACATTTCTAATTGTTCTTGTTTAACAAAATCCTTTATAAGGAGTTGGCCTTTCAGTATTTTGCACATGTAATGATGTTATGTGATTGCATGTAACTCAATTGCCTGATCAGAAACCCTTAGATAGAGAACACATTTATTTTGTGCCACTGAGCTGTTTAGTATCTCATTTTATCACTATCGGCAAATTGCAAAAGTATTTGTAATTGTTTATTAAGGCATTCTGTTTCCCAGAATACCAGTGTTTCCCGTCTTATGCACTGGAACTATTGTTTAGTGTCCTGTTGAAAGAGAATCTTCAAAGTTCTAACCATCAGCATCCCTTTCCTAGAGTAGCTAATTACCCCCATATTGATTTGTTTAAACATTTGTGAGGCATGTCATCTATATGTTTCAAGGCTGATAAAAAAATGTGACACCCACTTCTTCCATGTTTAGAAATTTTCTAGTATCCTGTGTTGCTTGAAAAAGAGTACGGCAAGAGAAAAAGGAAGCCCATAGAAGGATTTTAAAGCTTCTGAATGAGTTGTTTATAGGCATCATAAATTCATTTGAGCTCAGTCAGCATAATTCTGGAATTCAAACCTTCGATGTCATCTGAACCCTACCTCTTTGAAGTTTTCAAAGCCTGATTTGAGAATGCTCAAGATGTCAGCTGCAGCATTTGTCAAGATAGGTTTTGTTAATTGTTTTATGGATATGTAACTTTCTGATTTTGATGTATATGTGAAATCTAAACGTTCCAAAATAAATCTTGCACTTTATCCTTTAGCTCCTGAAACTCAGCTATAGTTCTTTATTCATGTCAGTATTTCCTCCATTTCTTTCACTAAACTCTGAAATCTGATTTACAATCTAGTCTGGACATTCCTGATCATTATAACTTTTGCTTATTCTGGAAGGCATGTTTACTATTGGATTCGGTTTGCTCATGTTTCAGCTATGAAAACTTTAGATTTTGACCAAGAAGAGCTATTTTCCATCTAATCATCCCAGTGGCTTATTATTCCATTTATTGCTAGTCAGACCCTACCTAGAAGTGCTAGAGAAGATATCTTGTTCCCTGAGGGTTATATTCTGCTGTTTTTACTTTGGATAGCTTCTTTAAGTATTCTTTCTTGCAGTTCATAAGCACAGATTGGACTGTGTACTTAAGCCAACCACAACAAAGTCTATCTGCTTTGCTGACTTTTACTTTAGAAAATGATTGTGAACTTCAAATCACATGGGATCAAGATCAGAATCAAAATAGTATAATTGTTGCAATTGTCATCTTTATAACTTTAATATGGTCATGTATCTCTCCCTTAATAATGTTTTATTTGTTCTTTTTAAACCTTGTATCTTTCATTTAAGAAAGTTTTCTGAGCACACAGTGGTATGTTTCATCTCTTTATTCATCAAATATATCAAACAGTCTGCTTTATTTTCATACTCATCAATCTGCCCCGTTAAATATGCATTCTACCCATAGTCAACAAGCGTGTGTATTTCTTTCTATTATTCCTTTAATTACTCTTTTTTCTTGGATATCTCTATTATTATTTCGTTATAATAAGCTGAAACCTGGTACTTAATTGTAATTAGATGATTCTTCTTTGAGATTGTAGTCAGATGGATTCACCTTACACAAATGATTGGTCCTTTCTCTGTGCATGAATTTATTACAGGTGCTCATAAGGCCATTGTGTTTAATCCAGATGTGGTAAGCAAAGCTTTTGTCCACATAGTGGGGAGCTGGCGGTGTCGGCGGGACACCACTGATGCAGCAGGCTATTCACCATGGTTACCAGCAAAACGGCATGTTTCCGCCAAACCTAAAACACAATATCCTAACCCTTTCAACAGCTCGTTTCAGCAGCCCCCTTCAAGAGGCAGCACTAGCATAGGCTGGGATCGGAGACCAGTAACTCTCTTCAGAGCTTCGCTTGCAATTAGTGGTTATGGTCACTGCAGTCAGAGCGGTCAAGTAATTGAAACTAAATCATCTTACTTGTTACTGATTTTATCCTTGCCTCTACCGATGGATCTGTGAGCTACAACTATGGATGACGTCATTTCCAAACTATGGACCTCAAATGCCTTATCCACATTCCATTTCCATCAGAATAACCTGGGTTATTATGAGCTGAGATGATAACCAAGCAGCAAGCCTGCAGTACTATGAGCTTGCAGCCAGAGCAAGCTCATAGGCCTACAGGCAACAACCAAGCACTCATTCTGGTTGTGCTCTGCAGCATACCTACAGTGAGACAGTTTATGATTGGCCATTTCAAGCAGTATCTTGATCATATAGGCCACCTAGAGTAAGTCAGCTAGGGCCTAGGAGATCTTATGTATCAAGGCTTTTCACGACCATTCTAGGGATCAAACACAACCAATGAACAATCATGTCTAAGGCTTTTCATGACCATCTCAGGGATCAAACACGACTGGTCAACAATCATGTCCATTTGGTACTAGTGCACCTTTGCAGTCAGCTTCTGTCTATAGTCGGAAAATGTGCTTACTTCAGGAGCAAGAGATGGATACTCTTGTCCAGCATCTGCTGCTTACCCCCACAGCCGGAAAATAGCCCTTCTTACAGTCAAGCTGGACAATCAGTGCTTTCTTGCACTTGACCGAGCTTGCATTCTGCTGGTTGTGGCCAGTACTCTTCACAGCAGAGTTATGGTGGTCCTGTCTCAAAACAGTGTGTTATGGATACCATGGGTTGGCAGGTATGGAGCGCCTCTACCTGGAAACAGCCAACCAGTTTATTTTTAGCAGCCAACTAATCAATCAGGGTTCTACTAGTAGTCAATGCCTCTCTTTGGATACGTTGGTTAACCAGGGAGTGTAGAGTTATGCTGGAGTGACCTTCCTTGGCCACCTGCTTCTGATCCGATGTATGGGAGTCATTGGTGCCTACTCAAGTCTCTTTGAAATCTTGACTGCAGCTGCTCTATTGACATTCAAGGTGTCTGTTGCTGCTTGTTGGGGTTTAAGACCATCTTTCATTGTTGTTTGATAAGAATTTTTGTAATATGATGGGTTACTTGGTTGAAGCTTTTAGTCCTGCAATAGTAATATTCTTCATTTTTTGCATGGGTACTTTACAATTGCAGCTGAAATGCATAAGCAGCTTTTGATGGGTGTCAAACTTTCACAAGATGTAAAAAACAATACACGAATTGCCATCAGAATGATGCTATGGTAATGACAAGTACAGGTTAACACTGTTTTTAAAGATGCAATTGGTAAGATTGGGGAAATATGCTACAAAATATGAAGATCTATATGAGTTGTCTGTGTTAGTACACTCTGTAAGTTGTCTTTTCTCTAATGGTACGTGCTGCTGTATGTTACTCTCTACGATTGACCACACAAACCAGTTATAATGCTTGAAAGGTGACTTGTAAACCTCTTTACACTGGTCTCAACATCAAAGGTATGTTTTCGGATGGTTAAAAAGGGCATATATTAAGCTTCTCTGGTGCGAGAACATAAACATGATTGCATTGACACTCGAGTTTTTTTACCATGATTGCATGAACACAAAGAGGGCATAGTCTGTCATGATTGCATGAACTAAGCTAAACAGCAGCAATTTTCTTTTTAATAAGTGTTTAAGTGTTTTACCTCTTTCTTTTGATAACAAGCTTATTATCCTTAAAATTAGAGGTTTCAAATGTGACAGGCAGAAGTTTTAATCATGGCGAACGCTGTTTTGTTTTACTTGTCTTTTTTTATATATAAATAATCTAATCTATATTTTTAAACATATTAGCTATTAGCCTTAGCTTCTAGAAATCTAAAGATTTTTGTTTACCAGGTGATAAGTGGCGGTGGTGGCCCATCTCCTGAAACGTGTGACCCATGTAATAGGAAAGTTTTGGTCCCTAGCTCTCCCTGGTACCTACCAAGTCTAGATGTATGAGGCCACCGTCATGGCCATCGTATTCTTGTTTCGTTATCTTCATTACAGGTCCCATATCCACGTTGTCTTGACCTACGTTGGACCGATTGACCGAGGGAAACACCCTGTGCACCTTCACCTAAAACAAGATCCAGCATAAATTATGCTGGGAAACAAAGTTTGAGCCGCTGCAGTGACCAAATGCAGGCTCAGAATCTGTTGTTGCGAGCTCCATGTGGAGCAGCCGATCGCCATTCGTTGGTCTAAACCTGGAGGGATGATGCCTTTATAATTTTGTTCACATACTTTTATAGTGACTAGTTTAGTTTGAATCCCCTGATGCACGCCATTCACACAGTCAAGCACATTGGACAGGAGCATTATGAATCGGCATTTCCGCGCAGTGTGCACGGTGATTTTTACAGTTTGTTCCTCTCTCCCGCAAACATCGTTAGATTACAGCACTACACTGAGAAAGAGAGAGAGAGAGAGCCTAACATGCAAAGCGTACTCTCTTGTCCTTTCTCTCGTTTCTCTTCACTCTGCAACCCCAAACTGCAGACCTGAAAGGATAGCTGCCGGAGTACTCGGCCAATTATTTCTCACCTTGAAGCATTCTTGCATCAACAATCACGTACTTTTTTACGTATTACGTACAGCCTCTGGTACCCCGAAGGACATCAGCCGATGGTGTTATTATCTCGAGGGAAATGTGATGGTCTACGGGAAAGGGTCCCACAAGGGCGCATGGTGTTCCCACTCCTCTGGCTCGTTCACCTCAGGGTTCCAAGCTGGTGGGCTCAGCAGCAGCGCCTCCGCCAGCTCCACCCACATCTTGGGCGAGTCCAGCCCCAGCTCGTCGTTGCCCAGCCGCTCCAGCGCCGGCGCCGGTACCCCGACAGTCCTGCATCGGAGCCTCGCGGCCGCCTCCAGCGCCGCCGCACGTATGTCCTCCGGGTCCGAGCTCCGGGGCCGCGGAAGCTGCTCCGCCGACTCCGGGAAGTTGAGCTGCGCGTCGCGGCCCTTGAGCCGCAGCGCCGCCACGTCGTGTGCCACCGCCGCCATCTCCGCTGACTCGAAGCTCCCCAGCCAGATCCTGCTCTTCTTCCCGGGTTCCCTGATCTCCGACACCCACTTCCCCCACTTCCTCTTCCTCACCCCACGGTAATGCACCGCTGCCTCTGCTCCCATCTCCGCCATAGCTATCTATCTATCTATTATGCTCGCTCGCACACTCAACTGTTCAGATTGCCCAGGTAGACGGATGACGACGACGACGACTCGATAACATGAGATTAGAGGAGTGGTTTATGCAAGTATATATAGGCAACGGGATGAGATTACTCGCACACATGTGAGGAGACACACGGAGACAAATGCGGTCCATTCACAAAGCCAAAAAATCTGACCGAGAAACAACATACGAGTCGGATGTCGATTGGAAGGACTCAGCGGAGCGCACATCAGTGGGTATACGGGATCTTCACCAACACACGTAAGCTAAGGAACAAAAGAAATGATTGCGTGGGTATCCTTGGATTTATTACATGCAGTGCACCAGGAGAGGAGGTACACGAAGGATAAGGCCCGTGTCGTGGTCGAATTAATTGGAGAGGGGCAATGTTTTAGGAGGAGAAAAGGTCCGTTGAGACAGCTGCATTCCTCTCCTCATCTTTTCTCCTCTTCGCCATCTAATTTTTGCTACTGAACTGGATTCTGTGGGTTGCGGATGAAGTGTTTGTCGGATTGCTAGGGGATCCCTTCGCTCGTAGGGCGGCAGGCGCTCGTTGGGGCCGCGTGGCCGTGCGAGCCGGGTGGTTCGGGAGGATTGTCCTGTCGCCGGCCCGGGTCACGTGCCTCGGTCGAGCCGTGGTGTCCTGCGGTGCCCGGGCGAGAGCGAGGTCGGCAGGGATCCCGGCGAGGACAGGTGTCGCTTTATGGATGGGTGACTCAGTCGAGACAAAGGAGTTCCACCCACAGCGGATGGAACGGTCCTATTACTTGGATTAATGATATATATATACACATAATGATTGTTTTGAGGATGTGACATTGACGTTATGCTTCTGACAACACATCATCGATATTTTTACGAGTAGTAGTTTTGATGTCCATGCGTCAATCGGCTTCAGATATTTTAATTTATGTTTGATGATTTCGTTATTTTAACGTTTATTTTCATAATATCTTTTTTTATTTTTTTTTCCATAGGTAAAATCTTATGCAAAAAAACATACGTTCACCACTCTACTTGTATCTTTTCGGAAATATATTTTAATTTTCATTAGAAACCTTAGAAATTATCAATTATGTTCTTTAATTTTAGATAGGAGTTTCTTTGTTTACTTCTACTATCATAGCATCGAGAAGAGTTTGAGGGAGAATGAGTCTCATTTTTAAACCTAGTTCTTCGCATGAAATTTATAAAACAAAATAAGTGATTGTAAGACTTTCGTAAACCCTTCTGACGCTTAAGTGAGACGATGCTTTAGAGTCCTACTAGTTGATGTTTTTTTTTTTTAGGTTAAATTTTTTTTTTGTATAAAGAAGGTCATGAAAATGTTTCGAGAATTACTAGTTATGATATGAGAAGATTTTTTTGCCAACATCTTTGATGCTAAAAGGTGTCCCTTGTCTTGTTATGACTCATGTCATTTTGATTTGAAGTCATGATAGAGCTAACTCGTAGAATGAGCAAAATAAAGTCTAACCTTTTTTGATATCATGAGCGTGACTCTTTTAATTTTATTATCGTATTGGGTGTTGAGTTAAGTGGGATAGAGAGGTATGAGCACACTCCATCTTAAATACAAGGTGCTGATGTAGAAATATGGATGTGGAGAGAGCCGAGGTCCCCTTTTCCTACGATTAGCATAAATCAAAACACCCCAAGTGAACTTTGTTAGTGTTAATACCTTTACGCCGTGGCCTCGGGGTCGACACGACTGGGTTCGGGTCCGAATGCGTAGAGATCTTCCTTGAATGACCCTTGAGTCTGCCAGGGCGTCGGTCCGATCGCGACGGGTCCTCCGTTTTCTTCGAGAGGAGACTCCTCGCCTGGGGGGCTCTCCAGCGTGCGCTCCGTCTTCGTAGGAGCACACAGGTCGGGTCGGGAAAACTTCGCCCGACCCCTTCGACGATCAAGTCAGTTGATAGTCTCAAGGGGGGTTTTGCTGGTCTGAGAGCCTTTTTTTTCCTTCCCGAACGCAAGGGCTTTATATAGGGAAGGTTACTGTCTCCTGATGTGCCTGCTTGCAGGGAGCAGGGTCGTACCTCTGATAGCGTCTGACGCCGGTGTTGGCACTGTGTGAAGGACCTGGCTCCTGCGGGATGACGACGTACCTCGGTCGGCGTTCGGTCTATTTTGGTCAGACGTTGTCAGGCCGGATCGAGGCGGGCAACCTTCGCAGCTCTTCGCCACGCGTGACTAAGGGGACGTCACCTAGGAGCAGGTGATGTCAACTCACATCCCGTCATCATTATTACCCTCATTATTCTCCCCCCCGAAGGAAGCAATGCACCGGCTCTTACTAGGGGAGTCCGAGGCATGGCTTCTGTCTCGGGTAGCTGAGATTGTCAGTTTGTCTTTGGGTCGGTGTTGGGAAGGTTTCCCAGAGGGTCACGATGGTTGGCTGTTAGATCGACGACCTTGGCAGCATGTGATCGAGACATAAGGCTCGGGCGAGCAGGTCGCGTCGAGGTGTAGGACTCGAGCAGTCTGTGATCGAGGTACACGGCTCAGGCGGGCAGGCTGCGCAGAGGTGGACTCGGGCAGTCTGTGACTGAGGTACACGGCTCAGGCGGGCAGACCGCATAGAGGTGGACTTAGGCAGTCTGTGCCCGAGGTACACAGCTTAAGCGAGCAGGCCGCGCAGAGGTGGACTCGGGCAGTCTGCGATCGAGGTACACGGCTCGGGCGGGCAGGCCACGCCGAGGTGTAGGACTCGGGTAGTCTGTGGTCGAGGTACATGGCTCGGGCGGGCAAGCCGCGCCGAGATGTAGGACTCGGGCAGTCTGTGGCCGAGGTACACGGCTCGGGCGGGCAGGCCGCGCTGAGGTGTAGGACTCGGGCAGTTAGGGCCGAGGTACACGGCTCGGGTGGGCAGGCCGCGTGGAGGTGTAGGACTCGGGTAGTCTGCGGCCGAGGTACACGGCTCAGGCGGGCAGGCCGCGCAGAGGTGGACTTGGGCAGTCTGCGGTCGAGGTACACGGCTTGGGCGGGTAGGCCGCGCCGAGGTGTAGGACTCGGGCAATCTGCGATCGAGGTACACGGCTTAGGCGGGCAGGCCGTGTAGAGGTAGACTCGGGCACTCCACGACTGAGGTACATGGCTCAAGGGGGCAGGCCGCGTAGAGGTGGACTCGGGCAGTCTACGGCCGAGGTACATGGCTCGGGCGGGTAGGTCGCGCCGAGGTGTAGGACTCGGGCAGTTTGCGGTTGAGGTACACGGCTCGGGCGGGAGGCCGCGCCGAGGTGTAGGACTCGGGCAGTCTGCGGCCGAGGTACATGGCTCGGGCGGGGAGGCCGCGCCGAGGTGTAGGACTCGGGCAGTGTGTGGCCGAGGAACACGGCTCGGGCGGGCAGGTCGCGCCGAGGTGTAGGACTCGGGCAGTCAGCACCGAGGTACACGGCTTGGGCGGGCAGGCCGCGCCGAGGTATAGGACTCGGGCAGTTTGTGGCCGAGATACACGGCTCAGACGGGTAGGCCGTGTAGAGGTAGACTCGGGCAGTCTGTGGCTGAGGTACACGGCTCAGGCAGGCAGGCCGCTCAGAGGTGGACTCGGGCAGTCTGCGGCCGAGGTACACGGCTCGGGCGAGTAGGCCGCACCAAGGTGTAGGACTTAGGCAATTTGCGGTCGAGGTACACGGCTCGAGCGGGCAGGCCGCGCCGAGGTGTAGGACTCGGGCAGTCTGGGCCGAGGTACACGGCTCGAGCGGGCAAGCCACGCTGAGGTGTAGGACTTGGGCAGTCTGCGGCCGAGGTACACGGCTCAGGCGGGCAGGCCACGCAGAGGTGGACTCGGGCAGTCTGCGGCCGAGCGATTGCTTAGGGTAGTGATGAATCTACACACCTATTTGCCAGACATGGGCGACCGAGTAGCCCCTTGCTTGCGTGAGGCTTCGAGGGACGATCCCGCGTGTTGAGTTGCAGGCTCTCGGGAGTCCAAATCGAGGTGTCTGTGCTCTAGCATTTATTCTGTGCGCTCCTCGGCTGCCACGTTAGGTCCTATTTATGGCCGAGTGGCATTTGGCCTGTCCGATGCGATGTGCTTCGCGGGTAAGCATGCTGGTGGGCTGTCACCCACTCCCGAGAGGCGAAGGGTCACTATTGGCAGGATTTCGCCCATAAATAGCGCACAGTTGCTTCCCCGCACGCCTTCTACTGGCTATCTGTCTAGTCGCTCCTTCTGGATTCTGTCGCTT
This sequence comes from Musa beccarii, assembly GCA_024322285.1. Taxonomy (NCBI): domain Eukaryota; kingdom Viridiplantae; phylum Streptophyta; class Magnoliopsida; order Zingiberales; family Musaceae; genus Musa; species Musa beccarii. Next base: position 61,380,717 of record CM044395.1, on the reverse strand, counting down.
CCTCCTTTCAGTCGAGTCGGTCCTCCTACCTCCACTTCCATAGGTCAGTAAGGATGGCCTCCCCTTCCTCCTCGACTTCGTACTCTTCTGCTTCCTCTAGTAGCATCGGGGGAAACCCCCTGCCATCGAGCCATGACTCCCTGTCTAACGAAAAGGCGGCACGAGCCCTCGAGGCCCTAATGTGGTGGCATGACCTCGACTTGACAGTGAGCGAGGAGTCGCTCGGCAACCTCCAGGAGCGTTACAGCATCCCGGAGGACTATGTGCTTCTTGCCCTCGAACCAGGGCAACGGGCATACCACCCGATTCCTAGGGGTTTCGCCTTAACCCTGGACACCCTTGAGGCGGGGTTACGTTTCCCTCTGCAACTCGTTATTAGTTCCTGCATCTCCTGGTGGCCCATTTCCTCGTCACAGATGGCGCCGAACTCCTGGCGCTATCTAGTGGCATTCCTGGGGGAGTGTCACTATGCCGGTATTACTCTGACCCGATCCTTTTTTTTGTCCTGTTTCCACCTTTCCAAGGGGTCAGGGGGTTATTATCTGTCAGCCCGGTCGGGCTTTCGGGTTAGTGGGGCCCCTTCCAGCAACAAAGGATGGAAGGGACGTTTCTTCTATATTTGCTGCGCAAAGGGCTGGAGCTTCAGGCTCCAGTGGTCGGCACGCATGATCGACAACGCCGCCCCAGGTCTAAATGACGAGGAGTACAAGGACCTCCGGAGGTTGAAGGAGATCCTTCCCACCTCCAGAGTCATCTGGAACATGATCGAGCGGTGGCTAATCGAGGCGGGCCTTAGCTCGATGCCTCGAGGTATGCCCGCAATAGTTAGATATGGGCCTTTACGGGTCGTTCAGAATACTAACCAACCTCTGGGTTTTCTTGCAGAGATAGTGAATCTCATATCCGTGCGTGGGGGGCGGGCTTCGTCGGTTTTATCCTCGTGCCCATCAACCAAGCCGAGGACTGGCTCCAAAAGAAGCGCCGGTGGAGGTCGAGGCAGGTCGGCCTCGAAAGAAAGTGAAAATCTGTGCCACGAAAGGGTTCGATGTGACAGTAATCCGGTCCGGAGGAGTCGCTGCAGAACCGGCTTCCCGTGCGGGAGCGAGCCTTAAGCGAGGTGAGGCTGGCCCCAATCGGGAGGAGACAGGGAAAGTGCCTCGGGTGCCCTCCGTACGCGATCTTTGCCGACTCCCCACGTGTACCAAGGATGAGCCCTACCAGGCTCGAGTGATGGGCGACCTCCCGGAGGGAGAAGCATCCGACCCGCTGGTGGCCCGCTGGGGGAACTTATCCCGTGGGGACCGGGTGTGGGCCGACGGTGATTCCACGGCCTCGTTCATCCGCGGAGGGCTCCATCCCGACATGGCTCGGGAGCTGTACACCTCGATCTCCAAGGTTCTGCTCGGCAAGTCTGCAAAGTTGCTAATGTGGGTAAGTATCATACCCCCGACTTCCCGTCATTACCCGGGCGGTATCATTCTAACTCTTTTACTTGCAGGGCTAGCACTATGTCATGGCACTGATGGATCGCGTGCGCGATGCTAGCCGAGTCATCGATAGCCTGAGCGACTGCAACACCGAGCTCCGTAAGCAGATTGAAGAAATCTGTGCAGGAGCGGCTCCCGAAGTGGTGGCTGCCGCCAAGCAGCGCGCATCTGATCTGGAGGCGGAGACGACACACCTCAGGTCTGAGCTCGAGGAGGCCGAGTGACAGAATAAAGAGCTTCAGGTGCACCTGAAGGCAACTCGGGCCGAGGTCCGCTTGGCGAAGGGGGAGGCGCTCGCGCTCACCAAGAAGCTAGAGGACGCGGGCGCCGAGGCATGCGCAACTTCGAAGGCCCTGGCTAGAGAAAGATAAGAAGTTGATTGAGGCCTACAAAGAATCATGGGGCTTCCAACTCGGGCTGACTCGGTCGGGGCAGGTTACCTATGAGTACGAGTACCGGATTGCCCTGGCCCGTTTTCGAGCGCGCCACCCCGACCTTGAGGTTGCGGAGGATTCCTTCGTTTCCTTTCCCGAGGATGAGGGCATCGACATGCCTGAGGAAGTCTCCTTCGATGACAGCGTGGAAGCCCCCAAGGAATAGGGCGGGCCTATTGTAATGGTTTTTCCTAAGGGGTTGGTCGGGTGTCAACAGACATTGTAAGATATGATTGTCCGATCCTGTAACCAAATTTTTGTTAAATGAAAAATTTTCGTTCAGACTCTTTATTGTCCCACTTGATCTATACGAAAAACTTTTTAAGATTCTGCACGTTCCATGTCCTTGGTAGGGGGCGGCCTTGCATTGTTGCGAGCCGGTACGTGCCGATCCTGATGACCTCGACCACCCGATAAGGTCCTTCCCAGTTGGGGGCGAGCTTACCATGCACTCGGGTCAGGTCACTAACTTCGGCTCTACGCAAGACCAGATCACCCAACTTGATCGGTCGAGGGCCTACCTTCCGATTATAGATTCTGGCGATGACTCTCTTGTAGGAGAGGGCTTTTAAGTGTGCGTCAGCATGCCATTCCTCGAGCACGTTGAGACCGACCCGGAGTCCTTCGGCCGATGTCCTTTCCTCATAGCTTTTCGTCCGAGGGGTGGGGATAACCACCTCGGGGGGTAGGATGGCCTCGGTGTCGAACACGAGGCTGTAGGGGGATTCTCCAATCGCGGTTTTAGGGGTGGTCCGCAAGGACCACAAGATGCTCGGGAGCTCATCCACCCAAGCCGAGCGGGTTGCGGACGCTCTTCTCCTAAGTCCGTCCAGAATGGATCGGTTGGTTATCTCCACCAGACCGTTCGTCTGGGGGTGGGCCACCGAGCTGAATCTCAGCTGAATCCTGTAGCTCACACAAAATTCCTTAAACCGAGCGTTGGCGAACTAGGCCCCGTTGTCCGTGATGATGATCCTGGGTAAGCCGAACCGAGTCACTATATTTCTCCATACGAACTTCTCCACATGACACTCTGCGATTGTCACTAGTGGCTTAGCTTCGACCCACTTAGTGAAATAATCTACTCTGACGACGATGTATCTCTATTGCCCCGAGGCTGGCGGGAAAGGCCCGAGGAGATATAATCCCCACTGCGCAAACGACCACGCATAATCGACGGGGGCAAGCGGAACCACTGGCTGTCGGGGCGTCCAGGAGTGCCTCTGGCATGAGCCGCATCGTTGTACGTAAGCTTTCGCGTCTCGGCACATGGTGGGCCAGTAGTACCCTTGGCGAAGGATCTTGTATGCCAGGGTTCACCCATCAATGTGCTCTCCACAAATCCCTTCATGGACCTCGGCTAGAACCAACCGAGCTTCTTCGGGGTCCAGACATCGTAGGGGAGGATAGGAGAACGACCTCTTATAGAGCCGTCCATCTATTTCATAGTACCAGGCATGGGTACGGTGCAGGTGCTGAGCCGCAGCCTCGTCAGTGGGGAGGGTTCCGTCCCGCTTAAATCGTAACATCTCCTACACCCATGTTGTCGGCGCGTCGGTCGAGGCCACAGCCACCATCGCGATCGCACGGAAAGGAAGCTCCTCGACCTCGAGCTGGCCTTCGGGATCCGACTTTAAGGCTATTTAGCCAATGCATCTGCTCGCTTGTTCTGACTCCTCGGCACCCTAGATAATGTAAAGCGAGAGAAGTTGGCGGTCAGGCTTTTTACCTCTACCAAGTACTTTGACATGGTCGGGTCACGGGCCTCATATCCGTTGCTGAGGTGCTCGGCTACAAGCTGCGAGTCGGTGAGGACGTGTATGGAATCCACCTGCATCTCGGCGGCTAACCTGAGTCCTGCCAGGAGTGCCTCGTATTCTTGCTCATTATTTGTGGCCTTAAAGTCGAAGCGGAGGGAGCGCTTGAACGATCATCCGTCGTGGGCTTCCAACACTAGCCCCACACCTGCACCCTTCAAGCTGGTCAATCCGTCCACGTGCAGGACCCATCCTGCTTGGACCTGCTCAGAGCCCTCGTCCTTGGGCTGAGTCAGCTCTGAGATGAAGTCGGCTATCGACTGGGCTTTGATGGCAGTCCTGGATACATATTGTATGTCGAACTCGCCGAGCTCCACAGACCACTTGAAAAGGTGACCTGCAGCATCGAATTTAGACAAAATCTGCCGGAGCGGTTGGTCGGTAATTACCTCAATCGGATGAGCTTGAAAATAGGGGAACATCTTTCGGGCTGTTAATACGAGTGCTAGTGCCAGCCTTTCGATCAGCTGGTATCGCTCCTTGGGCCCGTTCAAGACATGGCTAGTGTAGTAGACTGGTAGCTGCTCCCCGGAAGCCTCCTTGATCAGGACGGAGCTAACCACGTGCTGGGAGGTGGCCAGGTAGATATTGAGTTTCTCCCTAGAGGAGACCGAAGTGAGGTGAGGGAGGCCGGCCAGGTGTCGTTTTATGCATGCAAGGGCTTCCTCGCATTCCACCGTCCATTCAAAGTTCTTTGGGTTTTTGAGGGCTCGGAAGAAGGGGAGACATCGATCACCCGATCGGGAGAGAAACTGAGACAGGGCGGCGAGCCTCCCGTTCAGCCATTGCAACTCCTTGATCGTTCGAGGCGCCTACATGTTGATGATTGCCTGGACCTTCTCCAGGTTGTCGTCGATCCCCCTTTCGTTTATGATGAATCCAAGGAATCTTCCCGAGCTGACAAAAGCACACTTTGTCGGGTTGAGTCGCATGCCATATCTTCGGAGCATGGCGAATGTCTCGGCCAAGTCGGTCAGGTGGGTTGCAGTTGTACGGCTTTTTACGATCATGTCATCGACGTAGACCTCCATCTTTCGCCCGATTTGCCGAGCGAACATTTTGTTTACGGTTCTCTGATATGTAGCTCCGGCATTTTTTAGCCCGAACGGCATAACCCTGTAGTAATATACTCCTTGATCGGTGAGGAATGCCGTGTGCTCTTAGTCCTCGGGCGCCATCCTGATCTGGTTGTAGCCGGAGAAGGCATCCATAAATGAAAGGCGGGCATGCTCGGAGGTCGCGTCGGCCAATTGGTCGATCCTCGGAAGGGGGTAGGAGTCTTTCGGGCACGCTCGATTAAGATTGGTGTAGTTGACGCACATCCTCCAACTCCCATTAGATTTTTCACGAGGACTATATTGGACAACTACCGTGGGTACTTGGCCTCCTCTATGAAGCCCGTTGCCAAAAGTCGCTCCACCTCCTCACGGACAGCCAATTGTCGGTCTGGTGCGAGTCGTCGAGGCTTTTGCTTCACTGGGCGAGCATCGGCGAAATGCTCAAATGGTGTTGGGCAACCTTGGGGTCGACACCCGTCATGTCAGCTGGCAACCAGGCGAAGACGTCGACGTTCTCCTGTAGGAAGCTAACGAGTTGCTTCTGTTCTTGCTCGGGGAGTTCTGACTCGATTTTGATCATTCGGTCTGGCCGACCTTCCTGTAGGGGCACGCCAATAGTGGACTCCGTCGGCTCGGGATGTTGGGTTGGATTCTTTGTTTCTTGGGGATCCTCCAGGGGTTGTTCGGCCCTCACCCTTTTGTACAATGAGACCGTCGTCAAGTAGCACCGCCTAGATTTGCTTGGACTTCCCCAGACTTCCCCGACCCCGGCGTGGGTCGGGAACTTCACTGTTTGGTGGTAAGTGGAGATAACGGCCCTGAACTTATTGAGAGTCAGGCGACCCAGGATTGCGTTGTATGCAGTGGGGAGGTCGACTACCAAGAAGGTTGCCATCACCGTCTTCAACCTCGGCAGGTCTCCCAGGGTTAGGGGTAAGGTGATCGCACCTAGCGGCGAGATCGAGTCGCCGATGAACCTGGTGAGTGCCGGGCGCATTGGTTCCAGGGCGTCTCTAGTTAGCCCGAGCTTCTCGAAAGCATCCAGATAGAGCACGTTGGCCGAGCTCCCTGTATCGATCATGATTCTCCTTACTTGGGCGTTGGCAATCCTGGCAGCTATTACCAGCGCATAGTCGTGCTTGGATTGTTCGGCCCCCTCAGTCGGGAATGTGACCTTGGGCTTGGGTCCACGTCTGGGGTGTTCACCCGCGATCGTGCGGGCGTATGCCTTCCATCCAGATGTGCTGTTCCCATCGGACGCTGGGTCGCCTGTTATTACATCAATCTGCCACTCGACGGGACCCTCGGGGCATGGCGAAAGGTCATTATCCGGGCGGAGGTACCGGCCAAGGTGTCCTCTGCGAATGAGCTCCTCGATCTGCCGCTTTAGGTCACAGCACTCCTTAGTGTCGTGACTGTTTTGCCGATGAAAACGACAATACCTAGACTGGTCCCGTAGCTCCCGAGGGCTCCTCATCGGGTTGGGGGTTCTGAGCAACCCCTTCTCTTTTATCTGGAGAAATATCTCCTTTTTGGACGTGCCCAAGGTGGGGAGCGGGGACCTCGACGTCGGTAGGTCAGGCCTGTCTAACCTGCGCCTCGGGGTGGCTGTCTGTTGCCCCCGGGTTGGCTCCGGTCGGGCTCTTTTGTGCTCTTTGCATTTCTCGGCCATCCAGGTCTCCGCCGCGATGTACTGGTTAGCTCGTTGGTGTTGAATCTCGGATTTTGATGATGAAGTCAATTGGTGAAATATTTGTTCTAATCTATATTGTTGAGATAAGTGTGCAAGAATAACTACGATGGGATGAAAACATAAAGCGATTTACCGAGGTCAAGTCTGTCGGGAGTTCAAGGGTTCATCGGAAGTCCGAAGAATCATTGGAAGTATTGCCGGAACCAACCAAGATCGAATCAGGGACTTGCCGAAGTTTTTGAAAGTTCATCACAAAGATCGTCGAAGGTTCGCGGAACTTATCGAGAAGATTCGGAAGCTAGCTGAAGACTCGTTGAGCTCGTCATACAATCCGGGAGTATGCTGGAAGTCCACCGGAAGAAATTCGAGGGAAGTGTCAGAAGCCCACCGGAATCTTGCCGTAAAGCTCACCGAAAGTTGACTTGAAGAATGTCGGATTAAATCACTTAGAATTATGTTTTAATTTCATAGTTTACACGTGATTAGAGGAAGGATTTAGAAATAATCCTGCCTAAATCTGGTAGGGGCCAACTGGGCTCTTACTAGGCCAACTTCGGCCTTAAATAAGGCCCATTCAGCCTTGCTGAATGGGCCAGGCGGTAGAACCGCCTAGCCTGGGGTGGTAGCACCGCCTGGCTGGGGTGGTAGTACCGCCCCTGCTATGTCGATCTGCCCAGGTCGACAGTGATAGCACCGCCGACACAGGAAACTCAAAATGAATTCAAATTTGGAGCCCAAATTTGAATCCATTTTGAGCCTATAAATACCCCCCCCCCTTTCTCAACTGAAAGGGAAACCCTTGAGAGTTAGAATTTTGAGAAAAAGTCTTTGAAAAGTCTTGGCAAAGTCTTGTCTCTTCTTTTGCTTAAGTGTTCACCTCCTTCTTCTCCTTGTGAAATCTTGTAAGAGTGTGAACCTCTTGTAAAGGTTGTAAGAGGGGTATTTGGTCCTTCCCCTTCAAAGGATTTGCTAGTGGAAGTACGGAGCCTCATCGTGAAGGCTTCAAGAGTGGATGTAGGTCATTTGACCAAACCATTATACATCGTTGTGTTCATGAATGTGTGAGTGTTTAAATTTCTGAATTATTTCATTACTTAGCTGCAAATCGCTTAGTTCCTTTTTATTTCCTTTACTCAAGCAACTTCATTCAAGTTCTCTTTCGTCGAATCGAAATTTTCTTACGAACTTGCCTTTTTGTGAAATCGGAATCAAAGTTACGATTTTAATCCACTGCACCAATTCACCCCCCCCTCTTAGTGCCTTTCCGATCCTAACAATTGGTATCAGAGCAAGGTTTACTCTCATATTTGGTTTAAAACCCAAGAGAGATGACCTACTCCGGTATGCAAGAGGGTAACTCCATTACTCGTCTACCTATGTTTAATGGGTCGGATTATACGTATTGGAAGACTCGTATGAGGATTTTTCTCATTTCTATGGACTCCGAACTTTGGAACATTGTTGAAAATGGCTTTACAAAATCTTCTCTTCCGATGAGTGATTGGAATGAGTCAGAAAGGAAGATTTTGCTCTCAATGCAAAGGCTATGAATGCCTTATTTTGTGTGATTGATAAAAATGAGTTTAATCGGGTTTCTATTTACGAGTCGGCATTTGATATTTGGTGCACTCTTGAAATCACTCATGAAGGCACTAGCTGAGTGAAAGAGTTCAAAATCAACATTCTTGTGCATTCTTATGAACTTTTTCGGATGAAACCAAATGAGTCCATTGGAGATATGTACACCCGCTTTACGGATGTCATCAATGGACTTAAAGCTCTTGGTAAAGGTTTTTCCAACTTTGAATTGGTAACTAAAATTTTAAGATCCCTTCCAAAGAGTTGGGATCCAAAAGTTACGGCCATTCAAGAGGCCAAGGATCTTAAAACATTTCCTCTTGAAGAACTTATTGGGTCTCTAATGACCTACGATATGATGTGTCATGCTCATGAAGAGCTTGAGAACCCCCTTCCAAAGAACAGGAAGGATATGACACTTAGAATACAATAAAACCACTTGAAAGGAACATCAAGTGATGAGGATAGTGACAATGACATTGTACTTTTAACTCAAAAGTTTAAGAAATTTATAAGAAAGAATAAATTTAAAAATGACACAAAAAATAAATTTGAACACAATAAGGACCAAGTTATTTGCTACGAATGCAAGAAGCCGGGACACTTTAAGAATGAATGCCCTCAAGCTAAGAAGAAGCAACCCAAGAAGAAGAAAGCTTTGAAGGCCACATGAGATGATTCAAGTGACTCCGAGGTTGAAGAAGCTAACAACAAAGAGGAGGCCAACTTCGCGCCAATGGCCTTAGGAGAAGAGGTTAGTGAGTTATTTAATGAAGAGTTATCTTTCGATGAACTTTCTATAGCTTTTCATGAACTATTTGATGAATGTAGAACTATTAGTAAGAAGTTTAATTTGCTAAAGAAAGAGCATGCTTTATTACAAAATAAGTTCAATAGTCTCCAAAATCCTTCTTTACCCCCATGCTCTAAGTGTGAACACTTAGAAGCCATAAAGAATGAGAACTTGATACTCAAAAAGACCCTAAATAAGTTTAAGGTCAGTAGCAAGGGCTTGGACATGATCCTTGCTAACAAGGGTCACGTCGAAAATAGAAATGGAATAGGATTTGTGAGTAGATCTCACCAAAATCCTACCACCTTCATTAAAGGACCCACATTACATGTATCACGTCATCTAAAATGTAATTTCTGTTGTAAATCCGGACATGTCATCTACAAGTGTCCATTTAGGAAAATTAGTCCACATAAATTGATATGGGTTCCTAAAAGAACCATAAATAATTCAATGCAAAATGACAAAGTTCGTAGATCAATATTTGAGGTACCCAAAATCAAATGGGTACTTAAAAACCATCCTCTTTTGTAGAACCACCCACCATCACAAGCTAGGAGCAAGAGATGATATTTTGATAGTGGATGCTCAAGGCACATGACCAGAGATCCATCTCAATTCTCTATGCTCACTAGCAAAGATGAAGGGTATGTCACCTTCGGAGACAACAACAAGGGTAAAATCATTGGCAAGGGAACCATAGGTAACAAATCGAGTTTTTCAATTGATGTTGTATTGCTAGTTGATGGTTTAAAACATAATCTCTTAAGCATTAGTCAATTATATGATAAAGGTTATGTTGTTAGATTTGAATCAAATGTTTGTATTATTGAAAAACCAAACAATGACACATCCATGGTTGCTTTAAAACAAAATAATATCTATACCATTAATAATGATGAACTAAGCAATGAAATGTATTTTTTGACCTTGAATAATGATGCTTGGCTTTGGCATAGGAGATTAGGGCATGCAAGCATGAAACTTATATCGAAGATTTCATCTAAAGAATTAGTACGAGGGATACCCAATATGAAATTTGTTAAGGATAAAGTATGTGATGCGTGTCAACTAGAAAAACAAATAAAGACTAGTTTCAAATCAAAGAATCAAATTAGCACCACTAGACCATTGCAATTGATCCATATGGATTTATTTGGACCAATCGACACAACAAGTCTAGGAGGTAGCAAATATGCATTTGTCATTGTAGATGACTATAGTAGATATACTTGGACCTATTTCTTGGCACACAAAAGTGATTGCTTTAAATATTTTTTAAAATTTTGTAAACTTACTCAAAATGAAAAGGGGTTCATGATTTCATCAATTCGAAGTGATCATGGTGGAGAATTCTAAAACCATGACTTTCAAAATTTTTGTGAATCTAATGGGTACAATCACAACTTCTCCACTCCAAGAAATCCCCAACAAAATGGAGTAGTGAAAAGAAAGAATAGAAATTTACAAGAAATAGCAAGAACCATGCTAAATGAATATAATTTACCCAAATACTTTTGGGCCGAAGCCGTTAATACGGCTTGCTACATCATGAATAGAGTTCTAATAAGACCATCTCTATCCAAGACTTCTTATGAATTGTGGAATAACAAAAAACCTATTGTTTCTTATTTTAAAGTTTTTGGTTGTAAATGCTTTATTTTAAATGAAAAGGATGCCTTAGGAAAATTCAATGCAAAATCCGATGAAGGCACATTTCTTGGTTATTCTTCTGTTTCTAAGGCTTTTTGTGTTTTCAACAAAAGAACCTTAGTTATAGAAGAATCTATTCATGTGGTTTTTAATAAAATTTCTGAATTTAAGAAAAAAAATTTTGATGATGATTTTGGCTTTGATAATTTAAATTTGAATGAACCCTCTTCTCAAAATGACAACTTGGATGCATCTTCTTTCCAAACTTCCTTACCCAAGGAATGGAAGTATGTAGATGCTCATCCCAAGGAGTTAATTATAGGAGATGCATCAAAAGGGGTTCAAACTCGCTCTTCTTTCAAAGATTTTTGTGCCCATGCCGCTTTTCTTTCTCAAATTGAACCTAAGTGCATTAACAATGCCCTGAAAGATGATTCTTGGGTTATCACAATGCAAGAAGAATTGAATCAATTTAAGAGGAATGAGGTATGGAAGCTTGTTCCTAGACCTAATGACCACTTAGTTATTGGTACTAAATGGGTCTTTAGAAACAAGCAAGATGAATATGGTATCGTGGTTAGAAACAAGGCTAGACTAGTGGCCAAAAGTTTCAACCAAGAAGAAGGTATCGATTACGAAGAGACCTTCGCTCCTGTGGCAAGATTAGAAGCCATTCAGATGCTCCTTGCCTATGCTAGTAGTAATGATTTCAAATTATTTCAAATGGATATCAAAAGTGTATTCTTAAATGGTTTTATTTATGAAGAAGTGTATGTCGAACAACCACCCATATTTGAAAATTCTCTTCTTCCTAACCATGTGTTTAAACTAAGGCTCTATATAGTCTAAAACAAGCCCTTAGGGCTTGGTATGAGAGGCTTAGTTCTTTTTAAATTTCAAATGATTTCACTAAAGACAAGGTTGATACTACATTGTTTATTAAACATTTTAAAAATAATTTTTTTATTGTTCAAATTTATGTTAATGATATTATTTTTGGTTCTTCTAATAAATCACTATGTGATCATTTGCCAAGAGTATGAGTGATGAATTTGAGATGAGCCTAATGGGAGAACTAAATTTTTTTTAGGATTGCAAATTAAGCAACTAAGTGATGGTATATTTCTTAATCAATCAAAGTATACATTAGAATTGTTAAAACGATTTAACATGGATGGATCAAAAAACATTAGCACTCCTATGAGCACTTCCACTAAGTTAGATATGGATGAAAATGGAGAAAGTTTTAATAAAAAACATATAGGGGCATGATAGGTAGCCTGCTTTATCTCACTGCAACCAGACCTGACATCATGTTTAGTGTGGGGCTATGTGCAAGATTCCAAGCTAATCCTAAGCTATCTCATTTCAAAGCCATTAAGAGAATCCTTAGATATCTTAAAGGGATTCCGAATCTTAGATTATGGTATCCAAAATCCGATAACTTTGATTTGAAAGCTTATGCAGATGCGGATTTTGGTGGATGTAAAATAGATAGAAAAAGCACATCTGGAACATACCAATTTCTAGGACATGCACTTGTTTCTTGGACTTCCAAGAAATAAAATTCGGTTGCACTATCTACGGTAGAAGCCGAATACATAACTGCAAGTGCATGCTGTGCACAGGTTATTTGGATGAAAAATACACTAGAAGACTATGAAAAAGAACATTCCTATAAAATGTGATAACACAAGTGCTATCTGTCTAACTAAAAATCTGATTCAACACTCTCGAACTAAGCACATTGACATTAGGCATCATTTTATACGATATCATATCAATAGTAAAGATGTCACCCTTGAATTTATCGATACAAATCATCAATTAGCGGATATTTTTACAAAACCCTTAAATGAGAAATAATTTGATTTTATTAGAAGGGAATTAGGCATGTTAAATTGTCCTAATAAGTGAGTTTTATTGTATGAGATTTTTCTTCGAAAATTTGGCTTTCGTCGATTTGCTTTCCTCTCAGATTTTTTTTTAATGATCTAAGACATCATCCCATCCTTAAAACCTCTGAAAATAAATTCAGAATAAATTTAAAATTTTTTTTTGCTACCGACGATAGCACCGCCTAGGTAGTCGGACCCCAAGCGGTAGAACCGCCTGTTTGGGTGGTAGTACCACCCGAACACCCCTTTATAAAAGGGGTGAGTTAGGGTCGGCGGTAGAACCGCCCCCAACCGGAGAGAAGCCCCTTTTTCACCTCCCTAAAGCCCTCAAAACTCTTTCAAGCCCCATTCTCTCCCTCTAGAAGGCTAAGAAGGGAATTTTTCTTTGATTCAAGCTCTCTACCTCTCAAGGAAACACATCTAAGGTAAAATCTGAAATTTTTCTCTCTTTTCTTCTCTAGTTTTAGTTCTTTCCTTTAAGTTGATTATTAATCTATCATCACTAGATATGGCTCCTAAAAGATCTTTAAGAGACAAAGGGAAAAGAGTGGAGGGAGACTCATTTGACCAATTTCTTTTCAAATCAAAAGATGCATCCCTTAGGTTTTCAAATCTTGATACTAGAACCATTCATAAAGGGAAATATGTTGATTTGGGTCAATTAGGGAACCTAAAACCCATTATGCTGTTTGCTAACTTAGATGTCTTACCCATTTTGTAAATTGATGAACTCATTTATTCATGCTTGATTAAATTATTTTATGCTAATTTAAGCGTGAATGATGATAGCTTATCTACCTATCTTCTAGGAAATGAAATTAAAATATTTGATAGTACGATATGCACACTAATTGGAATTATTGAGAAAGAGGTAGGATTCTATTTTAGAGGGAAATGGGACATGAACACAATCGGAGCCACCCACTCCGAAGCCTTAGAAACCGTCTTTGCAAATCCAAACTTAGGCATAATCCCCAAGAGTTGTGAACATTTGTTGCCTTTTAGCTCTAAAATTCTACATCACATTCTTATAAGCATTCTCATTCCTAAACAATTTCATTATGATGAGATTAGTTTAACTGAGTTAGGTACCATATATTAGATCATGACCGGACAGAATTATTATTTTGGATACCTAATCCGACAACACATGATAGAAGTCATTTCTAAAGGGTTAATGTTACCATATGGAGGATTGATAACTAGATTGTTATATGCCCATAATATTAGTATTCCACATGATGAAGAAGTAGTACAAGTGGACAAATATAACATCATTAATATGAAACTACTTAAGAGACTTAGGTGTACATTTGAGAATGGAATAGGGGTTAGACAACCAAGAAGGAGTGATATACCTCCCCCACCAGTAGAACATCCCGAAACACCAGTCTTTAGGGGAAGTGAATCTCCTCCTCCTGATCCCTTTGATACAGCTCCATCAATACCAGCTTCAGCTCCACCTTCTGACGATCCGATCATAAGAGAATTAAATAAAGTTAAATTACAGCAAATTGAACTTTTGAAGGAAATGTGAAAGATGAACCAAAAGATAGATCACTTGTATAGGCAGTTTGGCATTCCTCCGGAGGAGTAGTTTGTTGTATTATATTTTCTTTTTGAATGTTGTAAACTTTTATGCAACTTTGGAATTATCTTTACTACATTTTATCTACCTTGGGTATTGTCTAATGATTAGGATTTTTGAATGATTTCTTTTTCCTCGTTTGTGATATTTTTCAGATATCTTTTTACATATCTTTGGATGATGCACTCATGATATTTTCGGTTTTCACTCGTATATGAATCTCTCTTTTCCTTTTTGTTGATGACAAAGGAGGAGAAATATGTGACTAGTGAATGCATTTGCCATGCTTTGCAAGTTATATGCTTGAAATGCTTATTTAGGTTCTTGATGTTATCCCATTTGATATCATTTTTTTTAATTGTGTATACTTCATTGATATCATTTGATACCTGTCTATAAGTGTCATACATCGACATTATCATCATTAAGTAAACCATGAAGTTTCTCTTTCATATGTTGGACGATAAGTTAAACTTATCATGTTGAACTCAAAGAAATTGAATTCAAGCAGTTTTTACTATCTATGGCATATAGATAGGGGGAGTTAAAGAGTAACTCCATCATCAATTGATTGTCATCATAAAAAAGGGGGAGATTGTTGAATCTTGGATTTTGATGATGAAGTCAATTGGTGAAATATTTGTTCTAATCTATAATGTCGAGATAAGTGTGCAGGAATAACTATGATGGGATGAAAACATAAAGCGATTTACCGAGGTCAAGTCCGTCGGGAGTTCAAGGGTTCATCGGAAGTCCGAAGAATCGTCGGAAGTATTACCGGAACTAACCAAGATCGAATCAAGGACTTGTCGAAGTTTTCAGAAATTCGTCGCAAAGATCGTCGAAGGTTCGCGGAACTTACCGAGAAGATTCGGAAGCTAGCTGAAGACTCGTTGAGCTCGCCATACAATCGGGGAGTATGCTAGAAGTCCATCGGAAGAAATCCGAGGGAAGTGTCGGAAGTCCGCCGGAATCTCGCTGTAAAGCTTGCTGGAAGTTGACTTGAAGAATGTTGGGTTAAATCACTTAGAATTATGTTTTAATTTCATAGTTTGCACGTGATTAGAGTAAGGATTAAGAAATAATCCTGCCTAAATCTGGTAGGCGCCAACCTGGTGTTGGGAAATCCTTGCAAGGGGGAGCGACATCACATGCGTAGCGGAAGAACAGAAAAACAAAACCCAGATTTCCCGTAGAAAGTTTCCGTCGTCATGCAAAGATCGGTGCATCAAAACAAATCCGCGAAAACTGCATATGTAAAAGAAGATACCTAGGGAGATCGTATATCCCTGAATTCCTGCAAATCTGTGGGAGAGGATGAAGGAGGTTAAGCGTCCTCCTCTCTAGCGGTATCCACACAGCAGGGATTGCGATGATGCACCTCTCTCTCTAGGGAGAGGCGAATAGGAGGTGGCTACCAAAAACCCTCAGCCTATAGAGCTTTGGTCCCCTCCTATTTATAGAGGCCCCCTGAAAAACCCTAATGGATCTTTTGCCCTATTGGGTATCGAATCTCCATCCAATTACCCAAGTCCGGTATCAAAGAGTGGAGTACTCATACAGGACATCCTTGGTGTCTCAAGTCTAAGGACCAGATACACTATTGGGACTACAGAATCACTGTCTGACATGAGGTATCAATAACCATCCAGCATTCCGTAGGCGGATCAATCAGTGAACTCATTCTCCAATGAGCACCTACACTGTACCCTTAGTGTCCCCACACGAGTAGCTATGACACCAGCTACCTTTATCATATGAACGGGTATACAACACACCAGTCTATCCGGTTATCTCGTTGTCCTTCTCGAGTAACCTATGACCAGGATAATTTAGGGTCTATGTTTAAAGGTGAATCGATCTCATTATCGTGATCTCATCACAATTCGATTCCCATTACATAGATCTAGGGACATCACAACATACATCTAGATAATGTGAGATAATACAAATAATCATAAGCAAAGAGATTGACGCAGCGTGTTACAGGTGCAATCACTCATGTGATTGGCTTGTAGGCCACCTATAACTAGCAATCTCCCACTTGACCTAAAGCCAATCACTAACATGTCTGAACCCCATCAGACCTCTATGACGCTCAAAGATAATCTGAGTCAATGACTTTGTCAGTGGATCTACAATGTTATCTTCGGATAGAACTCTTTCCATTACTACATCTCTTCGGCCACGATCTCTCTAATAAGTTGGAACCTCCTCAGAACACTTCTGATGAGATCCGGGTTCCCTTATTTGAGTAATCGTCCCGTATTTATTGCAATATAAAGGAATCAGCTCCTCGCTGCTCGGGATGACTCCTAAGTCTATGATGAACCTCTTCATCCAGACTCGCTCCTTTGCTGCCTCTATCACAGCAATGTATTCCGCCTCTGTGGTCGAGTCAGCAATAGTGTCTTGCTTGGAACTCTTCCAGCATACTGCTCCTCCATTCAGGGTGAACACATACCCAGAATTAGACTTGCTATTATCGACATCGGACTGGAAGCTCGAGTTCGTGTAGCCCTCAACCTTGAGGCTACTACCTCTATATACCAGTAAAAGATCCTTAGTCCTTCTCAAGTACTTAAGGATACATTTTACTGCTTTCCAGTACTCCAAGCCTAGATCTGCCTGATATCTGCTCGTGACACTCAGAGCATGCGCTATATCAGGCCTGGAATATAGCATAGTATACATGATAGATCCTATCGCTGATGCATATGGCATCATATCCATGTGTGCCTTTTCTTTAGGAGTCTTTGGGGACATACTCCTAGAAAGTGATATTCCATGTCTCATTGGTATAAGACCTCTCTTGGAATTTTCCATGCCAAACCTTTTGACAATAGTGTCTATGTACCTGGACTGGGACAAGCCAAGCATCCTCTTGGATCTATCTCTATAGATCCGTATCCCCAATATGTAGGATGCTTCCCCTAAGTCCTTCATGGAGAAGTGCCTAGATGGCCAACTCTTTACTGTGGAGAGCATTCCTACATCATTCCCAATGATCATGATGTCATCCACATATAATACCAAAAAGGTGATAGTGCTCCCACTTAATTTTCTGTACACACAAGATTCATCTTCGTTCTTAACGAAGTCGTAAGATCTGAATGTCTCATCAAATCTTATGTTCCAACTTTGGGAAGCTTGCTTCAGTCCATAAATGGACCTAAGCAACTTGCACACCTTATCTGGGTTATCCTTGGACACGAATCCCTCAGGCTGTATCATATACACCTCCTCATCAAGGTTACCATTGAGGAAAGCGATTTTGACGTCCATCTACCAAATCTCATAATCATAGTGTGCTACAATAGTCAATAGAATTTGAATGGATTTTAGCATGACTACAGGTGAGAAAGTTTCGTCATATTCAACATCTTGCCTTTGACGATACCCCTTAGCAACTAGCCTTGCTTTATAGGTCTCTACCTTTCCATCTACTCCAATCTTCTTTTTGAAGATCCACTTGCAACAAATAGGTACAATACCCTCGAGTGCATTAACTAGGTTCCAAACCTTGTTGGAGTACATGGAATCCATTTCTGAATTTATGGCTTCTTGCCATTTCCCGGAGTCTATGCTCATAATAGCTTCATCGTAGGTCTGAGGATCAATATCCTCAACATCCTCTCTTCTGATATGTCCCACATATCTCTCAGGAGGATGGGATACTCTATTTGACCTACGTAAAGTTGGAACTTGTGTGTTAGGTATCTGAACAGATTCTGGAATAGTGCTTGAGCTAGGTTCTCTAACCTCACTCAACTCTATCATGCTCCCACTGTCTCCACCAAGAATGTGTTCCTCCTCAAGGAATACTGCTTTCTTGGCTACAAAGACCTTTCCGTCCTTAGGGTGATAGAAATAATACCCACAAGTTTCTTTGGGGTATCCCACAAACTTGCATCGTTCCGTCTTAGATTCTAACTTATCAAGGTTGTGTCTCTTAACGTGGGCAGGGCAACCCCAAATCTTAACAATCTTAAGATCGGGCTTCTTCCCATTCCATATCTCATATGGAGTAGACATCACTGACTTAGTTGGAATTCTGTTCAGAAAGTAAGCTGTGGTTTCTAGGACATATCCCCAGAATGAGATGGGTAGGTCGGTAAAATACATCATGGAACGCACCATGTCTAACAGTGTGCGATTCCTCCTTTCTGATACACCATTAAGCTGTGGTGTATAAGGAGGTGTCCATTGGGATAATATCCCATAGTCTTTGAGGAACTGGGTGAACTCTGTACTCAAGTACTCACCTCCTCGATCATATCGAAGGGTTTTAATACTCTTTCTTGTCTGGTTCTCCACTACTCATTTCCTCTTAGACTTGCTTACACTCATGATATGTGGAGTTATATCTAACATATATAAGTCATTATGCAATGTTCCTCTCATGATGATCTCATCATCTAATATTATTGAACAACCATTGTTCTCAAAAACTAATTTATATCCAATAACTGTCAAACATGAAATGGAAATAATATTTTTGATAATAGAAGGAACATAATAGCATGCATCTAATGCAATAATAGCTCTGCCAGGCAGATGTAAGGTGACCTTGCCAACAGCCAGTGCAGCAACCTTTGCTCCATTGCCCATCTTAAGGTCCATCTCACCTCTATTCAATCTCCTAGGTCCTGCCAGAACTTGCAACGAATTGCAAATATGATAAGCACTCCCGGTATCTAATACCCACGTGTTATCATAAGATTCTGACAAATGGAGACTAATCATGAATGTACCTGAAGCTTCTGCAAGCTTCTGTTTTGCCCTCTCTGTAAGATACTCTTTGTAGTTCCTCTTCCAGTGTCCATCTTTGCCGCAGTGGAAGCACTGGCCTTTGTCATTTGTTGGGTCTTTCTTAGCAACCTTTGCCTTACCCATTTTACCCTTACTCTTGCCCTTCTTAAGGGTCTTCTCAGCCTTCCTTTTCTTTTTGGTCTCACCAGTGTAGAGAACCGGCTTCTCTTTCTTGATGGTGCTCTCTACTTCTCTCAATATATTGAGGAGCTTTGAGAGGGTCACCTTAAGTTTGTTCATATTAAAATTTATTATGAACTGAGAAAAGGAATCTGGTAGGGACTGAAGTACAAGATCCACACACAGGTTATCCTCTAGGACCATTCTTAGACCTATGAGTTTTTTGATCCACTCAATCATCTTAAGGACATGGTTCTGAACCGGTGTCTCCTCAGTCATCCTAGCATGGAAAAGACTCTTTGATATCTCATATCGCTGAGTTCTTCCCTGTTCCTCAAACAGTTTACGAAGATGCAGGAGTATGGAATTAGCATCCATATTTTCATGTTGTCTCTGTAACTCAGTAGTTATAGAGACCAATATATAACACTGAGCAAGAGTGGAATCATCTAAGTACTTCACATAACGAGTGATCTCATCCTCGCTTGCCCCTTCGTCGGGCGTAGGGATCACTATATCAAGGACATATGCGATTTTCTCCGCCGTGAGAACGATTCTAAGATTGCGAAGCCAATCCGTATAATTTGGACTAGTGAGGCGGTTGGCATCAAGTATGCCACGTAAAGGATTTAAAAGTGATATTTTTATAAAATAAAAGATGTAGCAGAAATAAATAACATGCAGACTTTGTAGAAATTTAAACAATTAAGATAAGGACTTTTATCTTAATGTATTCTCACTAATTTTTCGCGAGACACATAACACCCTCCGGTATGTGAATCGGAGACCCCCGATGGATCTCTAGCGGGGATCAGGATCCAATCGGCGTCTTAACGTAACCTCGAGGGACTCGACCAATCACGTTAAGCCCGTAAAGGTAGACAACTCTTGCCAATCACAACTCCTTGTAATTCACATCCTGTTCAGCCTCCGAACCACCATGGCCTCGAGGGACTCAACCAACCATGATGTTCGGTTAAGTCATTAACATCGTTACCAGATGAGTTTGATTTGGTGATATACTCTCAAGGGACTCGACCAAGTATACCATGTCCTCAGGTCACCTTTGACATCTCTATGTCGTAGATAAGATGGCGAGACGCGATATAGGTGAGTCTCGAGGGACTCGACCAACTCAACCTACACCGGGAATCGGCTCCTAGCTATAACGATGGAAGGCCACGTGGGTCAATCTAATTGCCTCACGTTTACCGACTTAATATTATTAATGGAGAGGTTTTTTTATTTGGTCTCCTAACATAATGTGTCACACACATATATATTTAATATATATATCTACATCGCATGCAAATATATATGTAAATATCTAGTAGGTGTATAACTAATCACACATCACATGAGCAATCACACCAGATGATCATGGACCATATCCTAATGTGATCAGGCCCAAGCCAGTGGGCCCAATCACTCACATCAAGATCTATGTGTGCTTCGGCGCATCTCTATGCCCTGTGATCGTCCATCTCGCTTCGTCGGATCCGTCGACATCTCAACGCATCTCCATGCATCAGATCGTCCGTATCGGCCTCGTGAGTCACGCTACCACTATGCCTCCTTTGATAATTGCAACATAATTACAGGCACGTAGGCTCGACAATAAATGAGAAAAATAGAGGCTCGTAGACCCCAATAATAATATATGTACACACATCACATCACAAGTCCATGATCATCTGTTCACATCATACATCACATGTATATGTTATTTTATAGGACTATTAGATAAAAAAATAGTTAATTAAACTATTTAATTAACTAATATTTCTGAAAATAGGGACATAGAGAGAATTTTTTGAATTCCCAAGGGTATTTTGGTCATTTGGCCAAAAGGATAGAGACTAGAATTTCTCAAATTCTGAGGGTATTTTGGTAGGCAAAATCGTCTTTTACCCGAAAACCCTAACTCCTCTCCCTCTGCGGCGCTGCGTTGCAGCTGCGGCCGCCGCACCCTGCCGGCGGTGCCCCTTGCGGATGAGCCCACACTGCGGCGGTCGCCATCGCGCGCCCCTTATGGCGCTGGCGGCGCGCGTGCCCCTTGCAGCTGGCGGCGGCGTTGCCCCCTTGTGGGCTATCTGCGGGAGGCTCGGCCGTAGCGAAAGCGGAGGCTTCGGCCGTAGCGGCGAGCGCGCGCTCCGTAGCGCTACCATGCGGCTCCCGCCGGCGCTCAGCCAGACGCTGCCCGTGGCGTCGCCGCGGGCATGCGGTGCACTACGCACGTCACCGCGGATAGGCGCCGCCTCCTCAGGCGGCCTTGCTCCCCGCGGGGACCGCCCCTGCGGGTGGCTGCAAGTGTTACTGCTGGTCGCGGCGACGCGGCACCCTACGGCACCGCCGCCTTAGCAGCGTTGCCGCGAGGAAGCGCTGCCTCTGCATGGTGCCTACGCCATGGTAGCGACGCCGGCGTAGGCGACGCTGCGCGCGCATGACCTACCGGGCCATTTCTTGCTGTCGCGAGCGGCAAGGCTACAAGCAGCCTTGCGGTCGATGCATGGCCGCAGTGGGCAGTAACAGTTGCTGCCCTTCCTCGCCCTTTGCGCCAACGATTTTGATGACAAGACCTATTCTAGATCATAACACACGCAGTTTAAGATCCGATTTTTGCACGAACAACCTGGCTCTGATACCACTATTGGAAAATCCTCGCAAGGGGGAGCGACATCACATGCGCAGCGGAAGAATAAAAAAACAAAACCCTAGATTTCCCGTAGAAAGTTTCCATCATCATACAAGATCGGTGCATCAAAACAAATCCGCGAAAACTGAATGTGTAAAAGAAGATACCTAGGGAGATCGTATATCCTTGAATTCCGGCAGATCTGTGGGAGAGGATGAAGGAGGTCAAGCGTCCTCCTCTTTAGCGGTAGGGATTGCGACGATGCACCTCTCTCTCTGGGGAGAGGCGAATAGGAGGTGGCTATCAAAAAACCCTCAGCCTATAGAGCTTTGGTCCCCTCCTATTTATAGAGGCCCCCTAAAAAACCCTAACGGATCTTTTGCCCTATTGGGTATCGGATCTCCATCCAATTACCCAAGCCTCTTGGATTAGTGGGCCTCTACCCAATAATCTCTTATTAGCAATTATTGGATCTCATCTCAGGATCCAATAATTCAGGAGCTTAATGGATATCCAATAAGATATGGGGTTCAGCGGATATCTCATATCCGAATCTCTACTCGTCGCAACACCTATCATATGTGTGTGACCCTCTAGACCCAATATCGAGCTGGCCGTGAGTCATACTTGTCAGAACTCCTCTGACTTAGTGAATTATTATCTCTATAATAATTCACCCAACTCATCGACTGCGGACGTACCAAGCCACTACGCCGTGACTCCCAGATGATACAGGGGAATCTAATCCTTTGGACCTATTTGTCCTCAGTTACCATGTATCTATAATCTCTTATCCATCTAATATCCCAGAGACCCTATATCGGGCATGGTGCTGTCAGGCCTATACGATCTCTCCTCGAGTCTTGCTCTTGTTGGATTCTCCCAGAGAACTATTTCTCTCTCAATATGAATGACCTTGGCCAAGGATTCGTTCAAGCAAGAACACATGGGATATTCCTCTCATGATACCGAGAGTGGATGATCCTCTATTGATACTCAATAGCCCTCGTAAGGTTGGCTACCACTCCCAATGACCGGCTGTACTAGATATGGAGCTTTCCAAACCTATAAGTCTGGTATCAAAGAGTGGAGTACTCATACATGACATCCTTGGTGTCTCAAGTCTAAGGACCAGATACACTACTGGGACTACATAATCACTGTCTGACATTAGGTATCAATAACCATCCAGCATTCCGTAGGCGGATCAATCAGTGAACTCATTCCCAATGAGCACCTGCACTGTACCCTTAGTGTCCCCACACGAGTAGCTATGAGACAACTACCTCCATCATATGAACGGGTATACAGCACACTAGTCTATCCAGTTATCTCGATGTCATTCTCGAGTAACCTATGACCAGGATAATTTAGGGTATGTGTTTAAATGTGAATCGATCTCATTATCGTGATCTCATCACGATCTGATTCCCATTGCACAGATCTAGGAACATCACAATATACATCTAGATAATGTGAGATAATGCCAATAATCATAAGCAAAGAGATTGACGCAGCATCTTACAGGTGCAATCACTCATGTGATTGGCTAGTAGGGCACCTATAACTAGCACCGGGCTCTTACTGGGCCAACTTGGGCTTTAAACAAGGCCCATTCAACAGGTGGTAGAACCGCCCAGCCTGGGGCGGTAGTACCGCCCCTGCTGTGTCAGTCTGCCAGACTGATAGGCGGTAGCACCGCCTCTGACAAGCGATAGCACCGCCCGTCACCGGGATACTCAAAATGAATTCAAATTTGGAGCCCAAATTTGAATCCATTTTGAGCCTATAAATACCCCCCCTTTCTCAGCTGAAAGGGAAACCCTTGAGAGTTAGAATTTTGAGAAAAAGTCTTTGAAAAGTCTTGGCAAAGTCTTGTCTCTTCTTTTGCTTAAGTGTTCACCTCCTTCTTCTCCTTGTGAAATCTTGTAAGAGTGTGAACCTCTTGTAAAGGGTTGTAAGAGGTGTATTTGGCCCTTCCCCTTCAAAGGATTTGCTAATGGAAGTGCAAAGCCTCATCGTGAAGGCTTCAAGAGTGGATGTAGGTCATTTGACCGAACCATTATACATCGTTGTGTTCATGAATGTGTGAGTGTTTAAATTTCTGAATTATTTCATTACTTAGCTGCATATCGCTTAGTTCCTTTCTATTTCCTTTACTCAAGCAACTTCATTCAAGTTCTCTTTCGTTGAATCAAAATTTTCTTACGAACTTGCCTTTTTGCAAAATTGAAATCAAAGTTATGATTTTAATCCGCTGCACTAATTCACCCCCCCCCCTCTTGGTGCCTTTCTGATCCTAACAGTTGGAGCATCTCCGGAATCGTGGTGGGGGGACGCTCAACAAGGGACCAGAAGAATCTGGAAGGTCGTAGCCCTATCATAAATGCCTGTATTAACAAAGAGGGGTGAGCATCCGGCAACTTCCAGATTTTCATGGCAAAGCAATTCATAAAACAGGAGAGGGGCTTGTCCTCCTTTCGGTTGAGTCCGAGGAGCAGAGCAATGGATGGCTTCGGTCGGGCGTAAGCTAGGAAGTTAAGCTCAAAGTCCTTGGTGAGCTGATCAAAGGATGCGAACGCCTTGGCTTTCAGGCTGCTGTACCATGTGCGGGCTGGCCCCCTTAGAGTCATGGGAAACGCTCTGCACATCAAGGCGTCTGAGGTTCCGTACAGCGCCATTTGGGCACGGAAGGTGGCCACATGGTCCGCTGGGTCCGTGGCGCCGTCATATGGGTCGAGAGAGGGAAGTTGGAAGTTCTGGGGGACCGGTTGATCTTGTATCTCAAGCGCAAACGGGGACCCCCGGTGTGCATCCTCCCCGGACTCTTCCTTTGACTTACGTACCTCCTTTTGCACTTCGTCGAGTCGCTAGCAAACGAAGCACAGTTGGGCTCGAAGGGAATCCGTTGAATCTGAAGATAGTACTTCGGGCTCCGGGCTGCCGCTCGGGTTTTCCAACGTTCGTTCCTCGAACGGGGCCTGTCGCATCCGAGGCAAGGCGGGGAGCACCGAAGGTGCCGGGTGCATCGGAACAGACGGCTCTGGTTGCCGTAGAGGCTGTACCGTGGGCGGCTGCACCGGTTGAGAAATGAGCGGGATAATGATCTGCATCATCCCAGTCAGAGTTCGGACTTGATAAGCGAGGTCCTGAAAGGCCTCGGGCGATACGGGCGACGGGTCAGTCGGGGTGCCTTCGGGCGGCAACAAGCCTGGGTCATTGTGTTAGGGATCGAGCGACACTAAGAGGGGGGGGTGAATTAGTGCAGCGGTAAAGAACGATAGATTTTTCAACGATTAAAACAAGTTCGAAAACTTCGTACGAATGAATGCAACGTTTCGTTTGAACCCGGAAAGATTGTGTTTTAACTTTAAAGCATACGTAAGAAGATGAAGAGGAAGTTGAGTAAGTAAGGCAGCAAATGAAGATGGTTTACAGAAAAGTAAATAGCAAGAACGTAAATGAAAACCAGACTTTTATAGTGGTTCGGTCATCCGACCTACGTCCACTCCCGATTTCTCTTGCTTGAGGCCATCGGCTTTCCACTAGCTATCCTCCTTCCAATGGGTGAGGATGAACTCCCTCATAATACCTCTCCTTTTGATGGGCTTAGGAGATAACCCTTACAAAGCCTTTCACCCCTCTCTTGGACTAGAACACTCCTAAAACTTAGAGGGAAGATTTGATACACTTTCAAGAGAGTTTTCCCCTTCTTTTTCTTAGCACTAGACTTCCTTTAAACTCTGAATGAGTGGGGTATTTATAGGCCTCAAAGTGATTCAAATTTGGAGCCCAAACTTGGAGCCAAAATTTGAACCATTTTGAATTTCCCGGTGCTGGTAGTACTGGGCAGTGCTACCGCTAGTGCCCGCGGGTACTGGGTGGTACTACCGCCAGCCTAGGGTGGTACTACCGCCCAAGGTTCGGCCACTGGGTAGTACTACCGCCCAGCCTGGGCGGTACTACTACCCAAGTCATTTCAGCATAATGGTTTCGGCCGAAAACTCGACCGAAACCGATTCAAATGAATTTCGAATTGGTCCAAATTTGGTTTATAGGATTAACACCTAATCCTAAACCAAATTATGTGCTAACTATAAATTTTAAAGATATTTTTAAAGCTATTTCAAAGTCCATAAGATAAGACTTCTTTAGGTGAGCTTTCGGCGAACTTCCGGCGGTCTTCCGACGAACCCTCGGAAACCATTCTGTGGACTCCCGGCAAGCTCCTAGACTTCACGATGATCTTGGCGAGTTCCAACGAGCTTCATTGGCAAGCTTCGATCTTTCTTGGCAAGCTCCATGAACTTCCGACAAACCTTTCGGCGAACTTCCGAAAACTCTTCGGCAAGCTCCCTACTCGTTCTCGGCCGGTTCCGGCAATACTCCCAACGAATCTTTGGACTTCCATCAAACTCTCAAACTCCCAACGATCCATCCCACTTGTCTTCCGGCACTTTGTTTCGCTTTACGTCTTCATCGTCATCGTAGTTAATCCTGCACACACACAAATAAAAACTCTACTTCGATGTAAACAATTATTACAACACGAATTGACATTCAGTTGCCCGGCACGTCATTGGTCGGCGCTTCATCCAATCCTTCGGCACATCATCCTCTTTTGCGGTCCATTGCCCAATCGGCGGTTGATCTCCACAACCCTGATATCCTTGGCGTAACACGCTCTTCTTGGCCCGATGCCCGACGTACGAAGCCTTCTGCCGATTGTCGACCGAACCTCCGGCTCGATATCCAATATCCTGACGTGATCACCTCCGGCACAACGTCAATTCCTTCAGCATCAACTATCTAATCCCGATTGATAATAGACCTGCGTAGCTCAAAACGCAGTTAAACAATAAACCACAATCAATTAGTTTCATCATCAAAATTCGAGATTCAACAATCTCCCCCTTTTTGATGATGACAACTAATTGATGACTAACGGAGTTAATCATAACTCTCCGGAGTTTAACCAAACTCCCCCTATCAATATGCCATTGATAGAAACCTTGGATTATCCTAAATCCAAGCCACATTCATCACAATGTTAAGAGAAAATAACAAAACCATCATGCAAATATATAAAATATTCAATTCAATGCATGAAGTTATCAATCTACTTCTTCCCCTATGTCATCAACAAAAAGGAGAAGTAACATCATAGCTAGTTTTCAAGGATATGCAAATATTACAATCATACTAGCTAAATTTTCATCAACATTCAACATTCAATCATGGCAAGTTTTTCAAGGATGTCCAAGCATAACAATCTATCACTTGCTTCTTACAATTCATCATAGCAAGTTTGCACTTTGCTAGCATGCTAGCAACATTTAAAATGTTCATGATAGGATGTTCCTTCATTTCAATGATCGAGCTAGGAAATTTTTCATTGAAGTTGTAAGCTAGCAATGAATCTTCTCCCCCTTTGTTTTTGTCAAAAAGAATAGGAGGATCAAATACAAAGATTTTCTTTTGCATCCTCTTTTCATATCATTTATCAACTTCCATCAATAAAAAATCTCCATCAATATTCAAAGCATGACATATAGGAGAAAATTTTTGATTCATCACAATTCAAAAGTTCAAGGCAATAGATTCAAAGAATTCATGAAAGATTTCAATAAGGATTAATTCGTGAATACCAATGATATGATTCATGGTTCATTAAAATTTTTCTTAACAAGATCAAGATGAAGATTCATGAGATAAAAAGAGCAATTTCAAACAAGAACACATTTTAAAATATTCCAAGTATCAAATATTGAAATATCAAAATTTAGATTGTTTTCTTCCTTTAACAACTTTTCATATCATTTAAATTTGTATCAATCAATCATTCAATCATATCATGTAATAAAATATATCAATATGAAAAATCAACAAGGATCAAAAGTAACCATTCATTTTAGCAAGATCAAGATTCATATTTATCAATTTTTAATTCAAGATAAATGTCATACAACCAAGAATCATGATATATAAAAGCATATCAATATCAAGGATCAAATCATGATTACAAGTGCTAACATATTTTCTTTTCATTCATTTTTAAGCCATGATGAATAAATCAATGATTCAATCATTAAGCACATTTCTTTTTCATCAAATTTTCAATCATCAACATTCAAGTCATGAATATTAATTCAACAAGCTAGCTCCCCCTTTGTCATTGTCAAATAGAAGTGGAGGACTCAATTGCTAAAAAATTTCAAGCTATATAAAGAAATCATGTCATGATATCAAGAAATATTTAAGAAGGACATGATTCATTTGACAAATCCTTTTAATAGTATAAAAGAATTATACAATCAAGGATCATGATAAAAATATATCAAAATCATAGATCAAGTCATGATTCATGATTCATCATAAAGAAAATTAATTTATATCAAATATTTAATTTGCCACACAAGACAAAGAAATCATGTCACTTCTAGGATATAATATCAAGGCTCAAGAAGAACATGATTCATTTGAGAATTGATAGCAGAAAGGGCAACTTGATTTATACATAGGAATTCTCATTAAGATCACATTTCATGAGAAATTTCAAGTATCAAATATCAATATATCAAGACTTGAATTGTTTTCCTCTTTAGTAAATGAAAAAGGAAGTAGAGGAAAGTATTTCAATTTGTAAAAAAAATATCTCAAGTCAACAATTTAAGAGAGAGTTCATGATTCACTTGAAAATATCTTATTCAAAATAATTTGACAACTTGAAACCCATAATCAAATCAAAATCATTTTCGAGATTCAAAATGCTAGCAATTTGGATTAATTATGACAAGTGATGCACAAAAGTCTACATCAATATTTCAATTATCAAGTCATGAAGCATACAAAGTGGTATTGAAACATGAGAAAATATTTCAAATTACACATGTAATGTTTTAACATTAAAAACACATTTTCTCAAGTTGAGTATCAATAAGTCAAGAGAAACTAACTTATGATTCATTTGAATTTCTCTTTAATGATATGGGAGAATCATAGTATAAAGTAAGAGGTCTTGAAAAACTCAAGTTATCAAAATCTCGTTATAAATAAAACTCATTCTAGTTCAATTTATCAACTCATAATAAATTCATCGAAATCACTTTTATAATTTATGATATGCTTAAGATATTATGAAATCATTAATCTCAATAATATGAGAAAAGCATTAAGTGATTCTTTTAACACATTATCAAAATCTTGTTCATAATTTAAGTGATTCACAAAATATCATAAATGAATTTATCACTTGTCTTACATGGAAAATAAAAAACTTTAGAGAAAGAGAGATGTTCAAGAAACATGCATTTCTCTTTTAGTGATTTTCATTTATTTTATATAAGCATGCCTTTGTCTTTTTATACCAAATTAAAATAGGTATTTAAAAGTGAAAGGCAACCTTCATTATAAAAATTATCAAGACAAAAATATAACACATTATTTCAAAACATGAGATTCAATTTGTCATGATAATGTGCTTCCATTTAAGTTGTATATTTCATATAAGTGTACTCATGTTTCAAAAGATGAGTATCAAATTTTAAAACCAAAACATGAGTTTGTCATCAAGATATAACAACTTCAAGTCCTCATGATATCATAAAATTTATTAAGCATGATAATAAACTTTTAACATTTTCATTTTATCATTATCAATGATGATTTCATAAGATATGTTCAAATATTTATATGGAAGTCATCATTGTATAAATTCAAAATACAAGTTTGTCATTAAACCCATTAAGATCAAATGTATCAAACATCATGATAGTGCATTTTCTCATCTTTAGAGTTTCAATTTAAGTGATTTGATCTTTCATAAGAATGTTCAAATTTTTTATATGAAAAATGTCATGCATCATATTCAAAAACGAAAATATCATCAAAATCATTTTAATTCTTTCTTACATTAGTTATAACAAGATGATCGATGCTCAAACTTTTGCTAAAATTATACATTATTTTAAAAATCTAAAAAATAATTTTCGTCATGAAAACCATTAAGTCCAAATATAACACAAGGCAACATCAAAACCACATTTCTTTCATTTTGAAAATTTGTGGGTTAGGTCTTTTAGTTTTGCAATTGATTTCATGAAGACATGCATCATATAAAAACTTCATCATAAGAAGGATTAAGACACATTAATCCAAGATAGATGTTTTTAAATCAACATTACTTCAAATCCTCATTGCATGAAAACGAAGTATACAATCATGGATTAACCCTATTAAACATAATCATGCTAATTAACTTTTGTGTTAAACCATGCATCAAAATATGATATGAAAATCATAAACTAAGCAATCATCATTCATTCAAAGTTTTGAATCATAACATGCATGAAACTTTAACAATATAGTTTTTCATGATCATTTTTATAATTTTTCAAAAATGCTAAAAGGAAAAGCATAGCATAATTTTTTTTAAAAACAATTTGTTTTAATTTCCAAAAATATAAGAAAAGAAAAATCCTACTAAGTTAAGCATTCATGGAAAGCATCATGTAATTTCAAAATAATTCAAGGGAGTTAAGTTACTTACCTTATAGTCGAAGCCCGTTAAAGCTCAATTCGCCATTTTCTTATTTGATTCTTCTTTGTGCTTCTTCTTCATCTTTGGTCTCTTCCTCCGTTCAAGTTCATTGTTTATTTTAGATTTTTATTTAATGAACTTATTAAGATTCATTAAAAGTTCAATGTCCTCATCACTTGAGTCATCACTCAAGTGGTATTTCATAGTTCGGAGTTCCAAAACCTTCTTGTTCTTTAGAAGGTTATCCATGTGTTCATCATGTTCAAAAAGTTCTAGAAGGCTCATTTTATATGTCATTAGTGAGCCAATTAATTCTTCCAATGAAAAATCATTCAAATTTTTAGTTTCTTCTATCACCGTTATTTTAGGATCCCACCTTTTTAGAAGGGATCTTAAGATCTTGTTAGTGAGTTCAAAATTCGAAAAATATTTGCCAAGACTTTTCAAGCTATTGACGACATCCGTAAAACGGGTGTACATATCGTCGATAGTTTCGCTTGGTTTCATTCGGAAGAGCTCAAAATCATGCAATAAGAGGTTTACTTTCGAGTCTTTGACTCTACTAGTTCCCTCGTGTGTGATTTCAAGTATCCGCCAAATATCAAAAGCCGTTTCGCACATAGAAATTCGATTAAACTCGTTCTTGTCTAAAGCACAAAATAAGGCATTCATAGCCTTTGCATTTAAAGAAAAAGATTTTTTCTCTAAGTTCGACCATTCGTTCGTCGGTTTAGAGGAAGGTTGAAAGCCATTTTCGATGATGTTCCACAAATCCAAATCCATTGAAAGCATGAAAACTCTTATTCGAGTTTTTCAATATGTGTAGTCCGAACCGTTAAAGAACGGTGGATGAAAAATCGAAAAGCTCTCTTGAAAGCCATTTAGAGCCATTTTTCACGGGTGTAAATCAGAAAGAGAAAGAACGTGGCTTTGATACCAATTGTTAGGGATCGAGCGACACTAAGAGGGGGGGTGAATTAGTGCAGCGGTAAAGAACGATAGATTTTTCAGCGATTAAAATAAGTTCGGAAACTTCGTACGAATGAATGCAACGTTTCGTTTGAACCCGGAAAGATTGTGTTTTAACTTTAAAGCATACATAAGAAGATGAAGAGGAAGTTGAGTAAGGTAGCAAATGAAGATGGTTTACAGAAAAGTAAATAGCAAAAACGTAAATGCAAACCAGATTTTTATAGTGGTTCGGTCATCCGACCTATGTCCACTCCCGATTCCTCTTGCTTGAGGCCACCAGCTTTCTACTAGCTATCCTCCTTCCAACGGGTGAGGATGAACTCTCTCACAGCACCTCTCCTTTTGACGGGTTTAGGAGATAACCCTTACAAAGCCTTTCACCTCTCTCTTAGACTAGAACACTCCTAAAACTTAGAGGGAAGATTTGACACATTTTCAAGAGAGTTTCCCCCTTCTTTTTCTTAGTTTTAGACTTCCTTTAAACTCTGAATGAGTAGGGTATTTATAGGCCTCAAAGTGATTCAAATTTGGAGCCCAAGTTTGAAGCCAAAATTTGAACCATTTTGAATTTTTCGGTGCTGGCAGTACTAGGAGGTGCTACCGTTGGTGCCCGCGGGTACTGGGCGGTGCTACTGCCAGCCTGGGATGGTACTACCGCCCAAGGTTCGACCACTGGGCGGTACTACCGCCCAAGTCATTTTAGCACAATGGTTTCGGCCGAAACCGGTCCAAATGAAGTCCGAATTGGCCCAAATTTGGTTTATAGGATTAACACCTAATCCTAAACCAAATTATGTGCTAACTACAAATATTAAAGATATTTTTAAAGCTATTTCAAAGTCCATAAGATAAGACTTCTTTAAGCGAGCTTTCGGCGAACTTCCGATGGTCTTCCGACGAACCCTCGGAAACCATTCTGTGGACTCCCGGCAAGCTCCTGGGCTTCACGATGATCTTGGCGAGTTCCAACGAGCTTCATTGGCAAGCTTCAATCTTTCTTGGCAAGCTCCATGAACTTCCGACAAACCTTTCGGCGAACTTCCGAAAACCCTTCGGCAAGCTCCCTACTCGTTCTCGGCCGGTTCCGGCAATACTCCCAACGAATCTTCGGACTTCCATCGAACTCTCGAACTCCCAACGATCCATCCCACTTGTCTTCTAGCACTTTGTTTTGCTTTACGTCTTCATCGTCGTCGTAGTTAATCTTGCACACACATAAACAAAAACTCTACTTCGATGTAGACAATTATTACAACACGAATTGACATTCAGTTGCCTAGCACATTATTAGTCGGCGCTTCATCCGATCCTTCGGCACATCATCCTCTTTTGCGGTCCATTGCCCAATCGGCGGTTGATCTTTGCAACCCCGATATCCTTGGCACAACACGCTCTTCTTGGCCCGATGCCTGACGTACGAAGCCTTCTGTCGATTATCGACTGAACCTCCGGCTCGACATCCAATATCCTAACGTGACCACCTTCGGCACAACATCAATTCCTCCAGCGTCAACTATCTAATCCTGATCGATAGTAGACCTACGTAGCTCAAAACACAGTTAAACAATAAACCATAATCAATTAGTTTCATCATCAAAATCCGAGATTCAACACATTGAATAGCCGCCAATAGCGCTCTGAAGTCACGACGGGGTTCTCAGCTCGAGGCTCACCATGCGGGGAGCATTCCTCCGGAGCCTCGATCAGGTGGGACCTCTCAACCGTGGGTTCATCTGGGTCGATCTGCCAATCTCTCGACATCAGGCTCTCCTTCTAGCGCCAATCTGTTAGTGTTAATACCTTTACGCCGTGGCCTCGGGGCCGACATGACTGGGTTCGGGTCTGAATGCGCAGAGATTTTTCTTGACCGACCCTTGAGTCTGCCAAGGGCGTCAGTCCGATCGCGATGGGTCCTCCGTTTTCTCCGGGAGGAGACTCCTCGCCTGGGGGCTCTCCGGCGTGTGCTCCGTCTTCGTTCCTGCACACAGGTCCGGTCGGGAAAACTCCGCTCGACCCGTCCGATGATTAAGTCAGTTGATAGTCTCAAGGGGGGTTTTGCTAGTCCGAGAGCCTTTTTTTTTTCCTTCCCAAACGCACGGGCTTTATATAGGGAAGGTTACTGTCTCTTGATGTACCCGCTTGCAGGGAACAGGATCGTACCTCTGATAGCGTCTGACGTCGGTGTTGACACTGTGTGAAGGACCTGACTCTAGCGGGATGACGACGTACCTCGGTCGGCGTTCGATCTATTTTGGTCAGACGCTGTCAAGCCGGACCGAGGCGGGCAACCTCCACAGCTCTTCGCCATGCATAGCCCAGGGGACGTCACCTGGGAGCAGGTGACATCAGCTCACGTCCCGTCATCATTAGTACCCTGATCGTCGGAGGGGTCGAGCGGAGTTTTCCCGACCCGACCTGTGTGCAGGGACGAAGACGGAGCGCACGCCGGAGAGCCCCCAGGCAAGGAGTCTCCTCCCGGAGAAAACGGAGAACTCGTCGCGATCGGACCGACGCCCTCGGTAGACTCATGGGTCGATCAAGGAAGATCTTTACGCATTCGGACCCAAACCTAGTCGTGTTGACCTCGAGGCCACGGCGTAAAGGTATTAACACTAACAGATTGGTGCTAGAAGGAGGACCCGATGTCGAGAGATCGGCAGATCAACCAAGATGAACCCACGGTTGAGGGGTCTCACCTGATCGGGGCTCCGGGGGAATGCTCCCCGCATGGTGAGCCTCGAGCTGAGAAACCTGTCGCGACTTCAGAGCACTATTGGCGGCTATTTAATGACCCAGGCTTGTCGCCGCCCAAAGGCGCCCCGACTGACTTGATCGTCGGAGGGATCAGGCAGAGTTTTTCCGACTTAACCTGTGTGTAGGAACGAAGACGGAGCGCACGCCGGAGAGCCCCCAGGCGAGGAGGTTCCTCCCAGAGAAAACAGAGGACCCGTCGCGATCAGGCCGATGCCCTCGGTAGACTCAAGGGTCGGTCAAGGAAGATCTCTGCGCATTCGGACCCGAACCAAACCGTGTCGACCCCGAGGCCACGACGTAAAGGTATTAACACTAACAAACTTGTTCCGCTTTTGTGGTGTGTCATTTCGTATATCAACATCAAGTGCAAATCTTTTGACCAATGACACATTTGTCAACATCAATGACAATTAAAAGCCTGTTATTTGATTGCTATTGATGGCGTCCTTCAAGACGTTTGTTCAATCAATCGATACCGACATGCGGTAAGTGTTCGATGCCAATCTCAACAATAACACTAAGAAAACCTCTATTTTATTCGCATCAACGATTCACCCAAATCACATGAGCCCACCTCGTAACAATTATCAACAACCATTATTTATTGGCTTTGCCGATCTCCATACATAAAACAAATACTTCAAGTAGGACACGAACTTAATTGCACTCTCTACGTCAGAGGCACATCCAATCACTACGCAGGGTAGGCAGCGATACAGCTGAGGTCAGCATCCCACGTCAGCCAAATGATCAAAACGAGCATCATCAAAAACTGGCGATTGAAATGGCTCGTCAATCTCATCAACTCGTCGACTGTTCGACAGCTGTCCGACCAACTGCAATATCATTTTGATGCCATGCTAACGAACAAGTACTTCCACAGTCAACATTTGCATGGGCTATACGTACACCAGAAGGTAAGTCCATGTTCCTCTCGTCGACTTCCACGTAGCGTCTTAGTATGTCGACAGCAATCAGCACCAAAGATTACTTGAAGCGGTGATGGATGCAGTGGTGGCGAGAGGAAGAGGAAGAAGCTTCCTTCCTCCTGCGTCATTAGCAAGGGATGAGACATCACAGCCTGTAGCTTAATGCATTGATGGGAACGGCTGCATGTCCCATAGCAATTAAAAACTATATGTATATTATATATATATATATATATATATATATATATATATATATATATATATATATATATATATATATATATATATATATATATATATAGTCCTCAAGTGGTAAGATATCGAAGCTTGCTTTAAAGTGAATCTTGAAACCATAGAGTAAGCAAGGGGATAAGACCGAGTGTTGAGTCATAGGTCAGCCAATGATTGGCTCTGATGCACATGGGTCCCATGTGAGCCCCACTACAGGTCTGGATGCAAAACTTCCAAGTACTGTTGCTGGCTTACAGGCCTAAAGGCTCCAGGTTTTACCCTGTCAAGTGTAGACTTGCAATGAGTGATCGGTGTCTACACAAACTCTAGAAAGAGAAATCTCAAGGAAAAGGTTTCTGCATCGTGTAAATTGGCAAAGAGTGAATCCAAACAAAGGAACAAATAGAGTCAAACTACAAAACAGAGCAGTGAGATCACCATCTGGTAGGTTCATGAATCTGCCTCTCGCAGCATTCTTCCTTTGGCTCCGTGCTCAGATATGGCCTTCTCCCACACCATCTATTATTCATGGGTGGCAGTCAGCACTTTCCACCAGTTTTTTGCCGCAGTTCCTGTTGACGCAGCAACCTTTTGCAAACATCTTTTGTGCTGACACAGTTATATGATGTGAACTGCCTTATGTTGAGCCTTTGATAGCTTTCAATTTGCTCCCAAGTTTTCCCTTGCTGCAAGAATTATTACAGAGCGCTAATAAGCAACACCTTGAAGAATTAGTAGCCATGTTGTAGACAAAAACCAAGACAAATAAGATACATCAGACCTGCACTTTCACCGCATCATCAGCAGCTTCAAGATGGGGCATCACATTGCACTAATCAGAGATTTGACTGGGGCATAGGCAATTTTAATATGCTAGCAGGTGGCAGGGATTGGTACAGCAAAATGGTAATCCATAACAAGAGCCAACCTTCATTTGGTGTTGATGGTTCGACCATCAAATATCTTCAGAACAAACTATATTTCATGATGGCAGTCTAAACATAGGAAGGTAATTAATGGTCTACACAACAAAAGAAAAAGGATCAACTCTCACACTATCAGAACCTTGATTAGGTTACCAATGTGGCATGATAGTCCACAGATGCTACCATCACGCAAGTAACAACCCATGTACTGTTTCTAAAATTTGTGCCAACTAGAAAATGGATTTGCCAAATGATTTGGCGGATGCAAATACATCAGTTAGTCAAGATAGTAAGAACAAAGAAGCTTATGGTTATACCCTTCTTGAGACGATCATAGAACTTTTGTTACAATGTCCTGCTTCACTTGACTCCTCTTGATTCCTAAGTTCTTGTCAGTCATCAAGAATCCTGTCATGGGTACCTTGTTCAACACAAAAGCTCAAATCAGTCCACAAACCAAAGTTTTTAAGCCTAGAAGATGATACCAATTGATCCAAACAGTCAGTGAAGTCCACAAGCATGGACACTGTCAATGTGCAGTGGCAATTAAGTCGGAACACAATCAAAACCAAGCAAAGATTCTCTTTAGAATCCTCAACGAGAAGCAATTAGAAGAACACGAATAAAGACTCAGAAATATGATCCACACTTCCACAGTTCTCAAATAAGTATACATAATCGATAACTATCTCCTTCTGGGCGTTTAGTCTGCTTTTGACCTGTGGATCCTGAATAAGCGACAAACCAGGGCTACAAGCCACTGCCAAAAGAGAACGAGCCAATTTGACCTCATAGGTTTGGGTTCAGGCCTCGGTCCAAAGATCCCTTTGTAAATCTCTTTCTGCTTCTGATAAACAGCTTTGTCATGTGCAGCTAGCAGATGCAGCTCCCTCACAATAGCCTTGTCCTGTGGAGCATATTTCCTTGCCTTCTCAAAGTCCTCCCTGGCAGCATCTGTCTGACCGAGTTCTGCTCTAGCTTTCCCCCGTCTAAACAGCGCCTTCACATTGTTCTCGTCCTCTGATAATACCTGAAAGATACGAATGCAGTCAGCATTAATACAACTAACAAGAATATAAAGCATAGAGAAGACTATTAACTTACGAAAGCCAAACCAACATATGTATTAATAATCTATAATTAGAAAAACAAAAAGTAAAAAAAAAATATGATACACATATTAATAAAACGACCAAAGATAGCCAAAGTTAAGCACAAATTAAGAAGAAAAAATATTACTAGTGTTCTACATAAACTTACAATTGTACATTGACCAATAGCTTCCTCATAGCGCTTTAGTTTGATCAAGCATGCAGCCATGTTGAGGTGGCAAGGGTTCTTCACAGCCAAGGCCATGTCCCTATACTTTCCAAATAGCTGGAACATGAAGTCATCCCCCATGTATGCTATTGCCTGACGAGGAAACCAAAATAAGCAAAGACTTCCTGCAGAAAATAATAATATGAAATTAATGAGAATACATCAAACTAGAGTTATAGTTGCTAACCATTTCATACTGTTGCATGGCCTCCTCAACCTTTTTCTCCTTAAAGTAATCATTTCCTTCCACCTTTCTTCTTTCGGCAGCTTCAATCCTCTCTTCAACTGTCATGTCACTTCGGGCTTTTCCCTGTTAGTTGTATTTATGAAACAGAAATGCCAAAGTGAGGTAATTCTTCTAACTGAACCTTGAAGTTCAAATATAGACTAAGCATTGAAGTTTGAATATAGTAAGATTGTAACAATATTACAGATGTTTACTACAGTATTTTCTTTTGGGTTGAATTACTGCAAGATTGATATGGAATATCAGCAAACAAAGAAAAATACAGAAGCTGCAAACTCACTTCTTTGGCTTCATCAAAGCCAATAAGTTCAACTTCATAAACAAGGTCTGCCATAGGGGGGACGTTTGGGAATGAAAAATTTCCTTCTTTCCCATAGCCAAGTTCCCAACCCACATGAAAGAGTGCACGTTCCCCGCTCCTCATGCTAGCAATGCCGATGCCCAAACCAGCCATTTCTGCTTTTTCTGTTGTTATATCCCACCAACCAAGCGCAGAGAAGTTACAAATGAACAAATTCTAAATACTTTCTAAAGGAAAATATGTGTACAATTTCCAATCACCAATATTAATCAACTCTAAATCAATTCACTATGCACGTATACTTCTCATCTATTTTGAAAAGATGATGCTAATGATTGAAGAACGATATATCACATATAAGCTGCAGTTACCATGTGTGGCACTTGCCAGCGCATACAGTATTAGAAACTTAAATTCTAGATTTAAACTGACAAAAAGGATGTACAGGGACCCAGCAATAATTAACTAATAGGGATTCACCACATCAACCAAACCAATTAAATAAATCTTGCCCACAACTTGTTCAACTAGGAACACAAAAATGATCAGGAATAGATTGGAAGTGAATGGGAATATTGGACTTGGAAAGACACTTAACATGAGGCCAATCTGAGATGGCATGCAAACACAAGACTTAGGTGTTGGGAATACTAAGGATCAAGGAAAAAAATGGTAGTTCATTGTTTTCCAAGAACAGGATATGACTTTACAACAATGTATCTAGACTCTAGCATTGGCAATAGAACTCTGCCACAGTACATATTATATCATGGAAAATAAGAAAGAAGCAGCAATAGGAAAATGCCAATTAGAAGATGCATTAGCTATAAAATCTTCCTTCTATTGAATCATAAAATCCTTAGTCCATATAAAAGATAAAGGAAAGAGTTTTTAAAATAAAGAAAAAAATGAACAGACAAGGTTGGTACCTTTTCCCAATATAAGTTCAATTGGCCGCTGCTCTTGCCAAGTATCTTCAAACTTGTGTGAAGTGCTTTTAACCCATGCCCTATAATTCACTGCATAATAAGATATCATTAGAAAGACTACATGAGCCTGGACTAATTCTTTATCTCTTTGATTAATGTTGGTTTTGCAAATGTACCAACCACACAGTTAAATGAGGGCATTTGCATAACCAAGAAAACAATGGCATAATAATTTGCAAAGGAGAAAAGGATCAAAGAGATGCACCCATGAAAGATGATATTCTGAAAGAGGTTCAAGTGCTGACAAAAACAAATTATAGTTTAGCTCTCAAACTATAACCAAATCAATAGTCTTCTGAAAAAAAGAGAATCACTAGTAAGACATATAAGTCAAAGTAGCCTGTCTTATCCTGGTGATTGGATCTGGCATTGTATGATCCATAACATCCTCACACCGGATATTCTTCTGCGAAATGGTTCAACAATATCCTTAAAATGCAGCCAAGGCATGTCAAGGCACAAGGTGCACTGAGACCCTAATTTGAACCTCACCAGTTC
Organism: Musa beccarii; assembly: GCA_024322285.1. Lineage (NCBI taxonomy): Eukaryota > Viridiplantae > Streptophyta > Magnoliopsida > Zingiberales > Musaceae > Musa > Musa beccarii. Next base: position 61,341,445 of record CM044395.1, on the reverse strand, counting down.
ATGTTCAGTAGCTTCAATAAGACATGCACTTTATGCAACTTATAAAAAAAGTGAGGCACAAAATAACATGCCTTCTGAGACCACTGGCTTTATTTCATTCACAGAGATGATCCAATGATCATTAGATGGATTGCTTTATTGTATATTCAATTCAAACCTCCCAATCAGGAAAAACAAATAAAAAGATGATTCTCCTTCAACTTCTGTCCCAAAGAAAACCCAAGAAACTGATCTTGTCCTATAGTTGCTATTTTATCATCCCTTTTCTTGTCTTTTCTTTTCCCCACTTTACCACTGTTGTAAGCGATTGGTTGACCTGCCCTGTTGCTTCTTCTTCATTCTAAATTCCACTGTTACTTTGTTTTTCAGTTCAGTTTTTTCTTTGTTTCACAATTTTTTTGTTGCTGCATTTGGTTGCTTCTTTTATTTCCTCTTCCAAGATGTGACATAAATTTTATCTTCACAATCATGCATTTAGCAATGAACAAAATACTCTGCAATTTCATGTGGGCCAAAATAAAAATTTTGCTTATGTATTATCCAGTGGTAAAAAGTATTCTACCCTCAAGCATTTTAATAACAGCTCAGTTTTTGCCCCAAGATAGCACCATGAACAATGCTTACGAGATCAGCACATGAATGCAAAATAAATTGCGAGATGGTATTGAATGCATTGCTAAGCTCAACATATGTTCTTTATGCTAAATAAATAGAAAGGATTCCTAATCTGGTGTTTCTGAACAATATTATGACTCTTTTATCTCACCCATTCAAGAAACCTTAACAACATAAAGTAAAGGAGTTTTGTAGTTGTTATCACATAGTTATTCCAGAAAGCTGACTGATTTGTACTCTTAAGGCAACAGAAACTTCAACTTTATATGCTTGCAAAACATGTTCACATGACTTGCATAATCAAACAATAATCTTTAAAAGCTGCTAGGTTTGCACAGATAACAAGCTAGTTTGCTTAGCTGCATGACAGAAGAACACAAGAATTCAAGAAGAGCATGACACTTACAGAAGCAAGTGGCCAGTTTTGGTGGTTTTTTACCATGGCCTTCCTTAATTATTTGCTTTTTGACTTTCTCGTGAAGAACCTCCATCTCTGACTCAACTTTTGGTAAATCTTTATCATCTTGGGCAGGCTCATTGTGAACAAATGCAGAACCCTCAGTGACGATATCATTATCATCATCAGAGCCTACCAAATTCATAAAAGGTGACATTTAAAAAATAAGACATAAAATAAAAAAGAGGAACAACTTGAAAAGAATTTGCTCTAATTGTTCCTGTCAACCGATGTATCCATGGTAGCAGTCAAGTACTTTTGCTGCACATCAAGTGATGAAAGCAAAAGAACATAGGCATTTTCATACAGCCAGTTAGTGATAAACGTTTGTTCCTAGAACAATGACATATATAATAGTGGGTTCCATGTGATT